>QCXZ01000138.1:28046543-28526576 GCA_025024175.1 Rhyzopertha dominica | reverse complement strand
GAATAAGCAGGCCTTTGTCGTACCACACGTTTATAGTGTTTTCGGTGCTATGTTTTTTTTATGATGCAATAGCCTTTTACTACAGTTTATTTAAAAATAGGCGCTTAATTTCTCACAAAACGAGGTGAAACGGTAATGCATAAGGGTATCTGCGTAAAATAGGATAGGAGTTCATCAAAAAGCGCAAAGCATACGCGGCCAGATAGAACAACTGCATAAGCGTGTTTAAAACAAAAGCTGCCAAAAACAAAGATTCATATTATAAGTAGATGTTTTGAGAGGGCATATGAATTCTCTTGCACCTTTCATTTTCCACAGCGAAATTATTTAGTAAATACATTATGACATAGAAGAAAGCTTAAAAAAATTATGAGATGATTTAGACAAGACCTCAGTATTTTAAGCATTTGCAAAAAAGGGCAATCACATCGAATACACTTATTCGTCTCGCTTAATAATTTTATTTTTATAATTAAAGTATCGAAACCTTCACTTAAAATCCAAACATTTTTTAATATAAATTGTTTAAAATAAACGAAAAAATTGCTATTTAAGGTCAATTAAAGCGAATTGAACGCCATTTTTACATTACATCATACTCACGTATTACACTAAAATATTTGCTGGTTTGATACTATAGTATAGTAGTACTGAAATGAGAAAACTGTGCATTCGAATTATTTGGTGGTAAACAGCGTAACTACAGTACATAAATCATTATTGTGAAATTACTACTGTATGTAATAATAAATAACCGACAAACAATAACTTAGTAAAATGATAATAAGCAGAGCTTCTGTGGGCTTAATAGGTATTCGTTAAGTCATCGTTAGTCTGTAAGTAGCGTGAAATTTGAAGACTCGTGGAATTTTAGGTGCGTACGGGAAATATGGTAGGTTGCTTGTAAACAAGCTTCAGACTCTTAATCGGATATTTTCAAATAGTTAAACTGAAAGCAAACTACATGTAAAACCTTCAGCTTGTTTCTAATCTAAGTAGTTCTAATGTCTCAACGAGTGCACCATCTAAAGCTTTTCGTTTAGCGCAAAATTAAACGCGGTCAGTGCTTACAGTAATTTCCTAATGATTCTGTTCTACATAGTGAGCATTTCATAACGCTGGTTTAGAAGTTATTTTTCGGTTTTATGCACCAAAGGCCCATTACTTTCAATGAGACGCACGTAAAAATAGTTCTTTGGCGTCTGTGTTGGAACACGGAAAGAGCAATTTCACGTTTGTCCAAATACAAGTGCTAGTAATGAATGAGATACTGGCGATTGTTGTAGGAAAATTTAAATTTAAGGGCACATTTCATCCGATGTTAGGACGGAAAGCATTACAGGGTGTTGTAGTGCAGTTATCTCGAAACTATTTAGGTAGCTTGAAAACTGATTGAAGCCGATTGAATGTATGTGCTTTATCTACTTCATTCGATTTATCAGATAACTCTGACGATCGCTTCAACCTCAAACAGACATTACCAGATAGATAACATTATACTAAACTCAGATGTGCAGAATTTTGTTTACGTCCCCTATTTTACAGGGGCTGTAAAGTAGCGTTGTAAAATTCTCTGACCTGCATTTTGAGGGCCGACTTCCTAGTTTCGGCAAGATCAAAGGTGTGGTGGACGTGGGAATTTTTATTTCCTTATTTGCCAAATGTTTTTTCTGATTCAGACTGCTTTATTTTCAAAAGCTCCAAAAGGTTCATTTTTTTACCTTCCCTTTCGAAATATCGTTTTCATGTAAGTATAATGATTATTTTTTATGCAATGGCACCTGTTGTGCTTTTATTTTAATAGCTCAACTTGATTGTCCTATGTATACAATATCGCATTGCATACATTTTAGTTGGTAAATACCGCTTTTGGTTTTTGGTTTATTGTTAACAAGACGTCCCAAATTGCACTTAATTATCTCTATTACTTTTATTCCGAATCTATTCAACCTATTTTTAACGCAAACGCAAACACTAACACCGTTAAAATAATTTTCTGCGGCGTAAAAATGTTATTTATCATTGTATATAACATTGTACGGCATTCTTTGTAGTCTCACCGCCAGTGGTGGTAAATTGGTATTTGTCTTCAGAAGAGACTTTACTTTAAAGTAAATGTGATCTAATCCCTATTTGGTTTAATACATCATGTGAATTTCTATGGTTTTACAGCAGGCCTATATGAGGTATTAAGTTGAACAATAACTTGTGAAAAAAAGGGCCCATACAGCGAGCCATAACCCATTGTGGATCGGACCGTGGAAATCAGATAAAAGTGGCACACACGTCAGCAAAACCCGGGGTGAACCATTTAAAATTAGTTGACAAATAATTACATAAAAAACTGCTAAACATAATTTTTATGAGATAACTAACGACATCTACAGCGATGTTCAAATGCTAGTTTGCTCATCAAATAGAAAATAGAATTAAAATCAACTCGGTTAATCCCCAGTGCGAATTAAATTCAATAATCGTTTAGTCAACCTTACGAATGCACATTTTACACAGGCAAAACAAAAATAATTAAATAAAAAATCTCAAAATGTAACTCAACTTTACCAGTGTCTAAAAAAGAATTTGAAATCAGAATTAGCGTTGGACTAATAAGTCAACTGAAGATACGAAAGACGAAAAAGTACGCGGATACAGATACGATATCAAATGAATACAACGCTGCTATTCGTATAAAATGTAGAAATCGAAAAAAGCATAAAACAAAAATGTACAGATAATTCACTATTTATTAAAACCAGATGAATACCGAACTAAACTAAATGATTTATTGAATACAAAAAGCTTTTCTAAGTTTGATTCAGATCTCCACAGGCTAGATCCAAATAGATGTCACTAGCATTGTTAAAAATCTTTGAAACACTTGATATTAAACGGAAGAAAAGTACAAATTAAGAATAATGAACCCCCTGTATTCCAATTCTATATGGTCTCCCAAAAATTCAACTCTCAGACCGGTCGTTTTTTACATTAATGATCCATTACGCAAATTTACCAACAACGTTTTAACAGGTTCAATTGAATGCCAATCTATTCAGCTTGAAGAATTCCATAATAGGTTTCGCGAAAAAGGTAAAATAATTATCAGTACCAAATAATGCTTTCCTTGTGTCTTCTGATGTGTCTAATCTTTTCGCTTCTATACCTCTATCAAAAATTTAATAGAAAACTGCCACCTATCAAACACAGAAAACATAACTATTAAATAGTGTGGAAATTTGCATGCATCAAAGTTATTTTACGTTGAATGGGTTCGCCATTGTCTCTAATCTTGGTCGAAATATTCAAATAAAAGCAAAACAGGTTTTGCTGAAAACGACATCAAAATCTTACGTTGCGAAGGGAAAAGTAAAAAACAAAACCTTTTAGATCTTTTAGAAATAAAATAGGTCAGCATCAGAAAACACAATTGGCAAATACGAAAATAGAAATTCCCACGTCCAGTACGCCTTTGACTTTGCCGAAACTAGGAAATCGGCCCTCAAATCCAGGGCAGAGGATTTTACAACGCTACTTTACAACCCCTGTAAAATATGCAACAGAAGCAAAATTTTGCACATCTAACGCTATAATGATATGATCGTTTGAGGTCGAAACGATCTTTTAGAATTATCTGATAAATCGAGCGAGACCATTTGTCAACATGAGCACTGTATGAGCTTATAGACTCATTGCGGTCCCTGTCATAAAATGGTTTAGTCCGAATTTAAATATCTGTTACGGCCAAAGGCAGGCAAGTCGGCAAAACAGGCCCACAATTCTATTATAACTGCTTCATTGCATTGTCATAAATTATGGCTGATGTTATTATTTCGCTATTTGTACGTGTTTTTACGTTTTACTTACAAAGACTTGAGATGCAACAAGTTATATGTGATATCCTAGAAATAATAAAATTCGTGATTGGCGTCTAATATATATATTTATTTCTTAATTGCTTAGTTATTTTTAAAGCAATTTGTGCTGTTGGAAGAAAAATTGTATACGTTCTGCTTAACAAACTGCTTCGGCACTCTGCACACAAATTAGGTGATAACTGCGTCAACGTTACCTTTTATATTTAGGGATTGTTAATGCTTAGACGAGGTTGAACCTAATGGTGATCAGTGCGGCTAAAACATATATGAATTTGAGCTATAGCTGCTTATTTAATATTTAATAACTTGGAACTGGTTTGAGAAAACTTGTCTGATACAGAAGAAATCCAATTATTGTGATGTAGAGGATAAGGATGATGTTTTTCAATTTCTGTTTTGTAATTAATAAATATCGCTTTCATTCCAATAACCAAAATGTAATATAATTATAAGTAATGTGCAATCGAATCACATTTCTATCTTTTATTTTTACGGCAAGATGGCGAGAAAGGACAGGTACTTTAATATAAACCAACAAAATCAAGAATTTTCAGCTCCAATAAATATGATTTTTCTTAAGGTATAGAGTATAGCTGACTTCTTGAGCGACAAATAAAGTAGGAAATTTAATCTATATTGAAACTGAAAAGCGGTAATTAATTTTTAAAAAATAGTGCATCTACTACTTGTTCCTTGTTATAACCTTTATCAGACCACATTAAAACTTATATTTAATGCTCCTATATCTTGTCTTTCTATCTCATGTTCAGTATACATGTTTTAATGTGATAAGGTTCCAAAAAAAAGATGCACACAGGCACTAGTATTTACATTCTTATTTGTTGATAGCATGTTGTTTTTTGATGCAAGAATAGCATATAAGTCGTTTTATGTGCAAAAAAATAAAATGTAATGCAAAATTAATAATTCTCATATAAGCTACCAGCACCTACCCATCAGATTTGGAACCCCTGTTTCAAGAGTATCAATTTCGTAATATGAAAGATGCCAAGAACCATTAACCTAGGGTGAAATATATTCTCTGTTTGTTTTTTCTGCATAATTTTGTTTTAGATAGAAAATGACGATATTCATCAAATCTGTGTAAAATTTATTCCCATTTACATATCCTGCTATTTGATTTTTTGCAAATGAAATGATAACGAAATAAATTGTTGAGTAACATTCTGTTTTAGACATAATAAGTTGGTAAACCTAGTTTTAATAGTTTAAAACATATTAGGAGCTTTATCTTAGTAGATAAAATCTTTCAGACAAAATTTGTGTTAAATAATGCATACATTTTAGGAGATGGGTTTTAAACCCATCTTAATATTTTAACTTTTAATTAAATTGCATTCTTTTCAATTTACTTCAGCGATTGCGACCCTTTGCGATAGACAAGGCAAATCTAAACTATTTTTATCGAATATTTGTTGGTCATTTCCCTTCCAGGTGTTTTTAAGATACGCCGACTTTAAAATGACTCTGTCCACGTTTAAACTTAGGCAACAGGTCTCAAAAATTAATACAATATTTGTGTGCAATAAATAAGCTTCCAAATGAAAATAATTATATGCCACAACTAATGCGAAACTCTAAACTGCTTAGAATATGGTTAGTGCGGGTGTTGCGCATTACGAAAATTATCCGGCAACAGCGCGAAGGATGCCATCTTGTAATATACGGCTGCCAACCTAACCTTTTTTTGTATAATATGTATAGAAGGATGCAACCTCACGCGCTAGCTGTACCGGACGTCAACAGGGCCGTAGTCAGTACAACAAAATATATATATATATATATATATATATATATATATATATATATATATATATATATATATATATATATATATATATATATATTGTGTTAGCGTACCAAATGGCATCCGCCCTACCGCCCGGCACTTTGGCATCCACTGATATACACGCCGTATATCCCATGTATTTTGTTGTACTAACTACGGTCCTGTTGACGTCCGGTACAGTTAGCGCGTGAGGTTGCATCCTTCTATACATATTATACAAAAAAAGGTTAGGTTGGAAGCCGTATATTACAAGATGGCATCCTTCGCGCTGTTGCCGGATAATTATCGTAATGCGCAAAACCCGCACTAACCATATTCCAAGCAGTTTAGAATTTGGCATTAGTCGTGGCATATAATTATTTTTATTTGGAAGCTTATCTATTGCACACAAATATTGTATTAATTTTTGAGACCTGTTGCCTAAGTTTAAACGTGAACAGTGTCATTTTAAAGACGGCTTATCCTAAAAACATCTGGAAGGGAAATGACCAACGGATATTCGATAAAAATAGTTTAGATTTGCCTTGTCTATCGCAAAGGGTCGCAATCGCTGAAGTAAATTGAAAAGAATGCAATTTAATTAAAAGTCAAAATATTAAGATGGGGTAAAAACCCACCGGCTAAAATGTATGCATTATTTAACACAAATTTTGTCTGAAAGATTTTATCTACTAAGATAAAGCTCCTAATATATTTTAAACTAATGAAACTAGGTTTACCAACTCATTATGTCTAAAACAGAATGTTACTCAACAATTTATTTCGTTATCATTTCATTTGAAAAAAATTCAAATAGCAGGATATGTAAAAGGGAATAAATTGTAAACTGATTTAATGAATATCGTCATTTTCTATCTAAAACAATATTATACAGAAAAAAAACCTTAGGATAATGGTTCTTAGCATCTTTCATATTACGAAATTGATACTCTTGAGTCAGAGGTTCCAAATCTAATGGGTAGGTGCTAGTAGCTTATATGAGAACTATTTTTGCATTACATTTTATTTTTTTGCACATAAAACGACTTATATGCTATTTTTGTATCAAGAAACAATATGCTATCCACAGATAAAAATGTAAATACTAGTGCCTGTGTGCATCTTTTTTTTGGAACCTATCACATTAAAACATGTATACTGATCATGAGATAGAAAGACGAGATATAGAAGCATTAAATATAAGTTTTTAGTGTGCTCTGATAAAGTTTAGAACAAGGAACAAGTAGTAGATGCACTATTTTTTAAAATTAATTACTGGTTTTCAGTTTCAATATAGATCAAATTTCCTACTTTCTTTGTCGCTAAAGAAGTCAGCTACACTTTTTGATTCTCTATACCTTAAGAAAAATCATATTTATTAGAGCTGAAAATTCTTGATTTTGTTGGTTTACATTAAAGCACCTGTCCTTTCTCGCCATCTTGCCGTAAAAATAAAAGATAAAAATGTGATTCGATTGCACATTACAATTATATTACATTTAGGTTATTGGAATGAAAGCGATGTTTATTAATTACAAAAGAGAAATTGAAAAACATCATCCTTATCCTCTACATCACAATAGTTGGATTTCTTCTGTATCAGACAAGTTTTCTCAAACCACTTCCAAGTTATTAAATATTAAACAAGCAGCAATAGCTCAAATTCATATATGTTTTAGCCGCACTGATCACCACTAAGTTCAACCTCGTCTAAGCATTAACAATCCCTAAATATAAAAGGTAACGTTGACGCAGTTATCCCTTGATTTGTGTGAAGAGTGCCGAAGCAGTTTGTTAAGCAGAACGTATACAATTTTTCTTCCAACAGCAGCAAAATTGCTTTAAAAATAACTAAGCAATTAAGAAATAAATATATATATTAGACGCCAATCACGAATTTTATTATTTCTAGGATATCATATATAACTTGTTGTACCTCAAGTCTTTGTAAGTAAAACGTAAATACACCTATAAATAGCGAAATAATAACATCAGCCATAATTTATAACAATGCAATGAAGCAGTTATAATAGAATTGTGGGCCTGTTTTGCCGACTTGCCTGCCGTTTGCCGTAACAGATATTTAAATTCGTACTATCAACCAGTTTATGACAGGGACCGCAATGAACCTATAAGCTCATACAGTGCTCATGTTGGCAAATGGTCAATCAATTAGGTAGCTCGGAAAGAAGCTGTCTTGCTCGATTTATCAGATAATTCTAAAGATCGTTTCGACCTCAAACGATCATTATTAAAGAGATAACAGCGTTATACTAAACTCAGATGTGCAAAATTTTGCTTATGTTGCATATTTTACAGGGGCTGTAAAGTAGCGTTGTAAAATCCTCTGCCCTGGATTTTGAGGGCCGACTTCCTAGTTTCGGCAAAGTCAAAGGCGTACTGGACGTGGGAATTTCTATTTGCGTATTTGCCAATTGTGTTTTCTGATGCTGACCTTTTTTATTTTTAAAAGATCTAAAAGGTTTTGTTTTTTACTTTTCCTTTCGCAACGTAAGATTTTGATGTAGTTTTCAGCAAAACCTGTTCTGCTTTTATTTGAATATTTCGACCAAGATTATAGACAATGGCGAACCCATTCAACGTAAACTAACTTTGATATATGCAAATTTCCACATTATCCAATAGTTATGTTTTCTGTGTTTGATAGGTGGCAGTTTTCTATTAAATTTTTGATAGTATACAGAGGTACAGAAGTGAAAAGTTTAGGCACATCAGAGGACACAAGAATAGAATTATTTGGTACTGATAATTCTTTTACCTTTTTCGCGAAACGGATTGAGATTCTTCAAGCTGAATTTAGATTGAACCTGTTAAAACGTTGTTGGTAAATTTGCGTAATGGATCATTAATATAAAAAACGACCGGTCTAAGAGTTGTCTTTGGGAGATCATATAGAATTGGAACACGGGGGTTCATAATTCTTAATTTGTACTTTTCTTCCTTAAATATCAAATTTCAAAGATTTTAAAATGATAGTAACATTTTTTTGGATCTAGCCTGTAAGATCTGAATCAAACTTAGGAAAGCTTGTTGTATTCAATAAATCATTTAGTTTAGTTGGGTATTCATCTGTTTTTAATAAATAGTTAGTGAATTATCTGTACATTTTTGTTTTATGCTTTTTTCGATTTCTACATTTGATCCTTTATATGAATAGCAACTTTGAATTCATTTGATATCGTATCTGTATCCGCGTACTTTTCGTCTTTCGTATCTTCATTTGACTTAGTCTAACGCTAATTCTGTATTATATACCTATATGTCAAATTCTTTTTTAGACACTGGTAAAGTTGAGTTACATTTTAGACCTTTATTTAATTATTTTTGTTTTGCCTGTGTAAAATGTGCATTCGTAAGGTTGACTTAACGATTATTGAATTTAAATTCGCACTGGGGATTAATCGAGTTGATTTTAATTCTATTTTGTATTTGTAGATGTCGTTAGTTATCTCATAAAAATTACGTTAAGCAGTTTTTATGTAATTATGTGTCAATTAATTTTAAATTTTCACCCGGGTTTTGCTGACGTGTGTGCCACTTTCTGATTTCCAAATCAATCCAAATGGTTGTTGTTCGCTGTATGGTCCTTTTTGCTTATCACAAGTTATTGTTACACTTAATATGCATATAGCCTGCTGTAATACCATAGAACTTATACTGCTTATTAAACCCAATAGGATTAGATCACATTTAGTTTAAGTAAAGTCTCTTTGAAGAGAGATACCAATTTACCCTACTAGCGGTTAGATTACAAAGAATGCCGTACAATACTAATATAAATGATAAATAACATATTTTCGCCGCAGCAAATTATTTTAAAGGTGTTAGTGTTTGCGTTAAAAATAGGTTGAATAGATTCGGAATAAAAGTAATAGAGGTAATTAAGTGCAATTTGGGACGTCCTGTTAACAATAAACCAAAATCCAAAAAAACAAAAGCGGTATTTACCAACTAAAATGCATGCAATGCGATATTGTATACATAGGACAATCAAGTTGAGCTATTAAAATAAAAGCACAACAGCTGCCATTGCATAAAAAATATCATCATACTTACATGAAAACGACATTTCGAAAGGAAAGGTAAAAAAATAAACCTTTTGGAGCTTTTGAAAATAAAACAGTCAGCATCAGAAAAATCATTTGGCAAATAAGGAAATAGAAATTCCCACGTCCACCACACCTTTGATCTTACCGAAACTAGGAAGTCGGCCCTCAAAATGCAGGTCAGAGAATTTTACAACGCTACTTTACAACCCCTGTAAAATAGGGGACGTAAACAAAATTCGGCACATCTGAGTTTTGTATAATGTCATCTTTTTGATAATGACCGTTTGAGGTCGAAGCGATCGTCAGAGTTATCTGATAAATAAAATGAGGCAAAGCACATACATTCAATAGGCTTCAATCAGTTTTCAAGCTACCTAATTAATCTCGAGATAACTGCACTACAACCCTAAAATTAAAATTTTCCTACAACAATCSCCAGTACCTCATTCATTACTAGCACTTGTATTTGAACAAACGTGKAATTGCTCTTTCTGCGTTCCAACACAGACGCCAAAGAACTATTTTTACGTGCGTCTCATTGAAAGTAATGCGCCTTTGTTGCATAAAACTCAAAAATAACTTCTTTACCAGCGTTATGAAATACTCACTGTATGTAGAACAGAATTATTAGGAAATACCTGTAAGCATTGATGACCGCGCTTAGTTTTGCGCAACGAAAAGCTTTAGATGGTGCACTCGTTGAGACATTAGAACTACTTAGATTAGAAACAAGCTGAAGGTTTTACATGTAGTTTGCTTACAGTTTAACTATTTGGAAATATCCGATTAAGAGTCTGCAGCTTGTTTACAAGCAACCCACCATATTTCCCGTACGCACCTAATATTCCGCGAGTCTTCAAATTTCTGCGCCACTTACTGACTAACGATGACTTAACGAATACCTATTAAGCCCACAGAAGCTCTGCTTATAATCATTTTACTAAGTTATTGTTTGTCGGTTATTTATTATTACATACGGTAGTAATTTCACAATAATGATTTATGTATACTGTAGTTACGCCGTTTACCAACAAATAATTCGAATGCACAGTTTTCTCATTTCAGTACTACTATACTATAGTATCAAACTAGCAAGTATTTTAATGTAATACGTGAGCATGATGTAATGTAAAAATGGCGTTCAATTCGCTTTAATTGTCCTTAAATAGCAATTTTTTCGTTTATTTTAAATAATTTTATATTAAAAAAATGTTTGGATTCTAAGTGAATGTTTCGATACTTTAATTATAAAAATAAAATTATTACGCGAGATGAATAAGTGTGTTCGGTATGATTGCCCTTTTTTGGAAATGCTTAAAATACTTGTCTAAATCATCTCATAATTTTTTAAGCTTTCTTCTATATAATAATGTATTTACTAAATAATTTCGCTGTGAAAAATGAAAGGTGCAAGAGAATTCATATGCCCTCTCAAAACATCTACTGATAATATGAATATCTTTGTTTTTGGCAGCTTTTGTTTTAAACACGCTTATGCAGTTGTTCTATCTAGCCGCGTATGCTTTGCGCTTTTTTATGAACTCCTATCCTATTTTACGCAGATACCCTTATGCATTACTGTTTCAGCCTCGTTTCGTGAGAAATTAAGCGCCTATTTTTAAAATAAACTGTAGTAAAAGGCTATTGCATCATAAAAAAACATAGCACCGAAAACACTATAAACGTGTGGTACGACAAAGGCCTGCTTATTCTTTTTAGTACTTCTTAGACATTTTCAATTCGTATTTATTCAAAAATGCTTAACGCGACCCATAAAAGAGCACAAATCTCGCTAACGTTCCAAAATACAACGTACCCAGCAAGTACGCATAATTGCCAGTTTTCCTGGATGCCATTCTGAGTGCAACCTCGACCGCTCATGTATATACCAAATGCGATGGTCGCGCCAACTACAGAAGACTGCCCTGAACTAGGCAATATACAAAGAGTCGGGGATGGTGCAAAATAACGTCCGGCTAAATTTCGCTTCTTTGGATGGAGAACACCCCATAGTAGCCGTCCTTAAAATATTTCATGTGAGTCAAGGTGGCATCCGTATATCGGATGCCACCTTACCACGGACGCCAACTTTACCGCGATTTTAACATGGGAGGATGCCAACTTGTGCGCGAAATATATATATATATATATATATATATATATATATATATATATATATATATATATATCACCATGATGACTGATTTGTCGACCAAATGCGAGAAAATTGTGTCAGCAGGATGCTGCGCGATCTAATGGATACGACCTAACCAGGATAACGCTCTATTCGCCTTGCACTTTTAAGTATTGGCACAGTATAATAAGGAACCAGTATGTTCACTCTTTGTCGGCACCTTTGATCTTGAGGAGACTCAGGTTTCTAATAAGCGTTTTCAAGCTTAGCCAAAAGCTGCGCTCTGATTGGTCCCTGCACTGACACCACGCCATCACCCTGCTTTGTTTACAATAAACGGTCAATTCCACGCTATTGCCAGCAATACTTCAGCATTACCAGTATTTGTCGCTGTTACGCACGGTATATTCTTATATTATGATTCATATTATTATTAGTTATGATGGGGGTTATAACAGGAACACATTGCATATGTTTAAGATAGGTGAGAAGGATATTGTGCAAGCAGCAAAGAAACTGAAAGCGAACAATGTGGCGGGGTATGATGAGGTTCCGGCATTCTTTGTCAGAGATTGCATATCTTGTCTATCTGGCCCACTGCGTTATTTGTTTAATTTAATAGTATGTAGTTCCACATTTCCTAAAATGGGGAAAATAACTAAAGTTCGCCCAGTATTTAAAAAGGGCGATAGGTGTAACATTGAAAACTATAGACCAATAGCTATTATATGTAATTTTTCAAAATTGTTTGAATCAATTATGGCGAAGGTTTTGAATAGTCAGGTATCAAATTATATTAGTATTGATCAGCATGGATTTTTCCAAGGACGCTCAACTGCAACAAACTTATGCTCCTTTGTTCAGTACTTATCAAATAATCTGAATAATAATAAACAAGTGGATACTGTGTATACAGACTTAAGTAAAGCGTTTGATGTTGTTAATCATAGAATACTGCTGTTTAAGTTGAAAGACTATGGATTGTGTAATGGGTTGATTTCATTGTTTCGGTCTCTTTTGGGGGAGAGAAGTCAGTACGTTGAGTATATGGGTTATTTCAAAGTCAAGTATTTGTCTACGCTGATGATTTGAAACTGTCTAAAACCATTGTTAGTTTTGCTGACTGTCTCGTACTGCAGAACGACCTGGATCATTTTGTCGAGTGGTGCCTCGTTAATAAATTAAAAATTAATTGTGACAAGTGCGTTGTGATTACTTTCTCTAGGAAGGTAAATAATAATTTATATAATTACACGATTGATAACACATCCCTTCAAAGGGTGCACCAAATAAAAGAACTCGGGGTAGTGATTGACGGCGCACTGTCATTTGTTCCTCATGTCAATGAGATATGTAAGCAAGCAGTAAAAATGTTAGGATTTATCATTAGAAATACAAAAGAATTTGCAAATATTACGTGCTTAAAAAAACTGTACTATAGTTATGTGAGAAGTAAATTGGAATATTGTGCAATTATATGGGATCCGTATTATGTTGTTCATATCAGAGCAATTGAACGTGTGCAACGTAGATTTTGCAAATATTTACATATTATGAAACACAAAATTTATKCAGCGAGYGACTATCCGCAGAGTGAATTGCTTGCGGAATTTGGACTTGAATTGCTTCAATCTAGAAGWCAACTATWCTGTGTTACATTTTTATTTAAATTAGTACATGGACGTGTATGCTGTTCCCAACTATTAGAGCAATTAAGATTTCGTGTACCCAGAGTAAGCGCACGTAATTCCAAAACGCTTGAATTATACCTATCCCGTACTAACCAGCACTTTCATTCGCCGATAAATAATATGAGCATACGATACAATGAAATATGTAATGATATTGATATATTTATTGAATGCAGTATTGCGTCTTTTGTTAAGAGTTGTTCCGTTGTATTAGCAAGTAGATTGTAATATTTATTTTGCTGTACTTTTGAGTTAATAATTATAGTTCTTTTTCTTTACATTAATCTTAATTTAATTTATTGTTATCATACATAATATGTAACAGATGTTAATTAATTATCCTTGTGGACTACTATGGTCTGTTGGGTCAATAAATATTATTATTATTATTATTATTACTATTATTATTATTATTATTAGTTTTGCGTACATGTTATACAGTAATTACTATTCATAAACCATTAAATTGTTTTGAAGAATTAGTGACTACTGTCAGCAGTCTACGTGTATATTACAAACTTATGCTCCAATAAATCTGGCAATGTGGCACTCTTGATGGTTGGTAGTTGGCGTTGGCGGTTGGCCGTTATGAGACAAGAGTCTAGGGAGAGACGGTCTACTTTGGCTCCCGAGCTTGCGCATGCGCATGATTACCTACAAATGCGTTAAGAGACGAGATTAATTCAAATTCGAAGGAGACAAGGCATACTAAAACAGATACAATAGTTGGCATATTACCAATGTACAGGGTGAGCAAATAAGAGAGGTAGCCGGTCATATCTCATAAACCAGTAGCCCTAGAGCTTTGAGGTAAATTTTTTTTAAGTAAAGTGGCCAAGAGAAATTGCTGGAAAATATTTTCGAGTTTGTAAAGTGACCGCTAGAGGGCGCTGTGGTACCTCCAAATTACAAAATTAATGTTTGTGTCATTTTTAGCCTAACAAATGTTTGCGGTATTCAACAATATTAAGATTGTTTGGACTGAAATCTACCATTTTTGTTTAGAACATTTTTTATTAAATGTCAAATAAAGGAGTGGTGGGTGGGAGAATATTAATATAGAAAATCACTAATATCTCAGGTTTGGCTTGACCGATTTCAACCGACGGGGTGTCGTTTTCAAGAGCTTATGTGCCTTTATAAAAAGCAATTTTAGGTGTCAGAACATTAATTGTGTGTTGGCCGCAAGAGGGCGTTTTCTGAAGTTACTACCTATATAAATATCAATTTTTCTCGAAATTTTTAAATGCAAAGATATAAGGCTATTTACTTCATTAAGTGAACAATTGAATTTAGGTAGTAATTTCAGAAAACGCTCTCTTGCGCTCAACACAAACTATGTTCTGACACTTAAAATTGCTTATTATAAAGGCACATAAGCTCTTGAAAATGACACCTCGTTGGTTGAAATCGGTCAAGCCAAACCTGAAATATTAGCGATTTTCTATATTAATATTTACCCGCCCCACGCTCCTTTATTTGTAATTTAACAAAAAAATGTAAATAAAAATGGTAGATTTCAGTCCAAGCAATCTTAAAATTTTTAATACCGCAGACATTTATTAGGCTAAAAATAATGTAAACATTAACTTTGTAATTTGGAGATGCCACAGCGCCTCCTGGTGGTCACTTGACCAACTCGAAAATATTTTCCAGCAATTAAGATTGTTTGGACTAAAATCTACCATTTTTGTTTGGGACATTTTATTCGTAAATGTCAAATAAGGGAGTGGGGGCCGGTGAATATTAATACAGAAAACCGTTAATATTTTGTGTTTGGTTTGACTGATTTCAACCAGCGAGGTGTCACCTTCAAGAGCTTATGTGTCTTTATAAAAAGCAATTTTAAGTGTCTGAACATAGTTTGTGTGTTAACCGCAACAGGGCGTTTTCTGAAATGACTACCTAAATATCGATTTTTCTCGAATTTTTTAAATGGTACGTTTTCACCATTTTAGTTTTCACCATTTTAGTCTATATTCAATTGTTCACTTAATAAAGTAAACAGTCTTATAACTGCATTTGAAAATTTCGAGAAAAATTGATATTTAGGTAGTAACTTCAAAGAACGCCCTCTTGCGGTCAACACACAAACTATGTTCTGACACTTAAAATTGCTTTTTATAAAGGCGCATAAGCTCTTGAAAATGAGACCTCGTTGGTTAAAATCGATCAAGCCAAACCTGAAATATAAGTGATTTTCTATATTAATATTCACCCGCCCCCACTCCTTTATATGACATTTAACAAAAAAATGTTTTAAACAAAAATGGTAGATTTTAGTCCAAGCAATCTTAAAATGTTTAATACCGCAGACATTTATTAGGCTAAAAATGGCACAAACATTAAGTTTGTAATTTGGAGGTACCACAGCGCCCTCTAGCGGTCACTTTACAAACTCGAAAATATTTTCCAACAATTTCTCTTGGCCACTTCACTTAAGAAATTTTTTACCTCAAAGCTCTAGGGCTACTGGTTTATGAGATATGACCGGCCACCTCTCTTATTTGCTCACCCTGTACAGGGTGATCAATTAAGGGATGTGACCCATCTTATACGATAAGTTCTAGAGCTTTGTGGAAAAATAATCAACTTAAGTGGCAATGCGAAATTGATAGAAATTATTTTCGGATTTGTAGAACCACCAAAAAATGCAATAAATGTATGCAGCAATTAATATTAAAAGATTATCTCAACGAAACTGTCATTTTTGTATGGGAAATTTTTTCAAATGGTAAGCAAAACTGTGTGTCTTGAAAACAGACATTGTAATCAATCATAATTCAGTCAAGTAAAAATTAGATTTTAATTTCAATAATTTGCAACCTTAATTCCTATATATTTAATCTTTTGCCAATTAAAAATGGTGTTTCTAAAGCATATTATGTGACAATTATCAACATATCCTATACATATAAATTAAAAATATTGTTAGAATAAACGTAAGTTACACATTTGAACTCCTTATCATAGGATGTAAAATTAAATTAAAACAACACTATATAATTATTCGGATGAATTGTAAAATTAAAACCCATCATGGCTATTGACAAATAAAAAAAAAGCTTGCGCGTGCGCATGATGTCACATCTTCGTGGTTTTTATTTGTCAATGGCCATGATGGGCTTTACTTTTACAATTCATCCGAATAATTAGGGTTCATCTTTACTTTATTTTACATCATACGATAAGGAGTTCAGATGTGTAATTAAGGTTGCAAATTATTGAATTTAAAATCTAATTTTTACCTGACTGAATTATGATTGTTTACAATATCTGTTTTCAAGACAGCAGTTTTGCTTACTATTTAAAAAAATTTCCGTACAAAAATGACAGTTTCGTTGAGATAATCTTTTAGTATTAATTGCTGCATACATTTATTCATTTTATGGTGGTTTTACGAATCTGAAAATAATTTCTATCAATTTAGCTTGCCACTTAAGTTGATTATTTTTCTCCAAAGCTCTAGAACTTATCGTATATGGTATAATATTGGTCACATCTCTTAATTAATCACCCTGTACATTGGTAATATGCTTACTATGTATCTGTTTTAGTATGCCTTGTCTTCTTCGAATTTGAATTAATCTCAATTGTAACGCATTTGTAGCACTGATCTCTAAATAACTGGATGTCGCTTACATACCAAAATGCTAATCCATTAAAGAGGCTTTTTGGAACGATCTCGGTAACACATTTTTTCCGAAAGAAGTGTTTTTCCATTCATGATTTTTTTTTCATGAGCTCAAAGCAACGTACATCGAGTATTTGGCACAAGTGAATGGCATTTGGTGGAAGGAATACGAAGGCAGTATTATTTTTTTTGCGCAACAGAAGCAATTCTTTTGTAAAATGGTAAGAAATATTGTTTGGCATGGAATAAAACGAAGTCTTGAACCATTCAGTAAAATAGATGGCGTCAAGCTAACCATGATTCGAGCAATTATATTTGGTTCCCTTTGCACAGCATTTTTATGACCACATGGAGTTACTTTTGGTCCACCTCTACAAATTCGTCACCTTATAAATAACGTAATATGGTGAGAAAGCATACTACTGTTTGCAGAAACATAACATTATGATCACATCACTTTTAGAAAAATTATTATAATTGTTTATACATTTTACATTAAGTCGTTATTAAAATTACTTTTATCATAATTAAAAATCACCTCTAATTTAACCCCTTCAAGTGGTTTAGAAAGTTCGTCGAAAAATGAGGATAGTACTTCAATATCTACAGCAGCACGGGATCTTTTAAAATAGTTTGCTAATCGTTCAGATAAAACGGATCTGCGGTGTGATAGAAACGATTTTTTCCAGTCATACTTAAAAAACAAAAAGTCAAGTGCTTATGAAATATAAAACGTACCGATTGTTTTTAAGAAGAAACCCATTTTACAGACGTAACCAGTCCATCAAAAAAATCAATATTTTTAGCTACCGAAAACACAGTTTGAGCTCTGTGTTTCTTAATGTATCGACCATGCATATTGTTAATAAGCATCCCTTATTTATTTCCATTTGAAACTTCACTTAATCATTTTCCCAAATTTTTTGTCATAGTCCTTGATCGGTTTGGATCGTTTGACACCGTGTATGGATGTTAGTTCATACGATGTAAAGATGGATGAAGATGGCGTCAGAAACAATCCTTAAATAGCTTTGCACCCAATTTATGCTTATACAATATTGTCACAGATTTGCCAAATTGCCAAATTTATTTATTTATTCCTTCTACAACACTTACTTTATAATACCTAAAGCTTTTACAGTCTGGCTGCACTATGTCGACAATCATTGCTCTACGCTCTGACCGTTCTTTTCTTTTTCGCTTCTTATCCCTCCAAAAACCAGTAAACTGAGTGCTGTTCCGTACGTCACGCCTACTTATTTCATTCCCACCTTTTTCAGTATCTCACAACTAACCGAGCACCGATGTTTGAAGGGCTATGGCCGAAACAATATACACTCTAAGCATTAAAAACACTCGATTTAAAATGAACAATTAATATTTACGCGTTAACGTTTCCAAACACAATAAAAGGCGGACTAATGGAAGACGCACGACAGTGTCAGCTGATCTATTTAGGGCAGACAAGAATTTTTTGCACTCTGCACTGAATATTAATAATATGGTATCGTTATATATTATAATTATTTGGGAGATATTAGAAATGAAAGGAGTCAATCTTCGGTACCTGCATACAAGGTGCATAAAATATTTCACCTCTCAGACAATCTGTTAATTGCAGATCTCTAGTGTTTATGTGTAGTAGTAGCCCTCGGTCGCATATAGTGCACCACGTTGGCTACAGAACTGTAGGAGATATGGGGCCTGAAAAGGGTCAAACTTAGATACTTTACAGGTATATACTTTGCAGCTAAACTGTCCATTCCAATGGCAGCTTGCGGAAACCATCCCGCGGTTTGAACTCAAGAATCAGGCAACCCCCCGCGTGCGGCACATTACCACCCACCCAACGTCATTACGACGTTTGCGTATTTTTTACTCCTTAATGAAAAACAAGAAAAACTCGTTGCCGCCATATTCTGCAAACAGGGCTGTACACAATTTTTTAAGTGTTAGTTTAACAGCTTATTATATAAGGTACAAATTATGCCTACATACCCATCGCTGCACACAAAACCCCAAAATTTAAAGTAACTTTTAAATAAATCAAGTACGAAGTTCGTTCTCTATAGAGAGAGAGAAAGAGAGGCTAGAAAACGATACCCTGCGATGAGGCTAGTACGTGGTGTAGAAAACCAAACTAGCCTCATCGCAGGATATTGTTTTCTAGCCTCTCTCTCTTTAGAACGAACTTTGTACTTGATTTATTTAAAAGTTACTCTAAATTTTGGGGTTTTGTGTGCAGCGATGGGTATGTAGGCATAATTTGTACCTTATATAATAAGCTGTTAAACTAACACTTAAAAAATTGTGTACAGCCCTGTTTGCAGAATATGGCGGCAACGAGTTTTTCTTGTTTTTCATTAAGGAGTAAAAAATACGCAAACGTCGTAATGACGCAAATGGCAAAAGACAAAAGTCGGCATCCAACTATGAAGCAATATTTATTATACGAGTTAAGGTAAAAATATATTTATAAAAATTAGCTTTATTTGCAAAATATCATAATTGGCAAAAAAACTTGGACACTCAGTATGCTATTTTTAAAGAGTTTAAAGAGACCTGCAATTTGACATATAACTTAAGGTTGTACCTAAATAAATAATGAATATACGAGCCTGGGGAGTTTTAAGTGGCGGACACTATATATGTGTGGGTAAATACGCCACGGTTTTTAATCCGCTAGTAAAAGAAATATTTGGATTAAATAGTGTTTGTGGAAAGAATACTAGCCAATCCGATATAGTTGGTGAATCCATAAAAAATGTTTTTAAATGCATTTTAAGGCCTTAATATTCATTTATGCAATTAAGTAGATATTTAATTAATTCACACTCTGGAAACCAGAAACTTGTTAACATCAAAGATAAAGATATGTAGGTGGAGACCTTTACCCTTCATTTACAATTGGCAATGAAGTGAAATTAAATGGGATTTCCATGTTGAGACTTATGCATGTACATTACAATTGCCTTTGGCAACAGCTACATAATACTTTGGGACTGCCGAGTTCTTCATCATTATCTCTTTATCGTTGTTCCGTAGGGGTACTTTTCCGTTAAACTTGTTTTTCTGAAGTAACGAAAGGGCGACCAATCCCACGGGCATTTATCAATACGGCTGACACTAACGTCTGCTCGTATGCAAATGTTTTAATTACCAGAAACGAACCGTACCTACCTTTATTAATGACACCTTTCTCTTCCCTCGAGAATTGGCAAAAAATGACTCACGTAGTGAGTTAAATTACTCCCATGCTGTACCAGTGGCGTACTTAATTTAATTGGCAGTTTTATAAGGGTCTAAAGAGCATTAAGACGAAATAATAAATTAGTGCTTCCAACGCCAGTTAATTGTATTACTAGATTGGATTAGCATATATCAAATAGTACGACTAACAAATTAACTAATGCCCATAAATAATGTTTTTAATTATGAATAATTATGCACATATAAGAAGGCAAGTTTTGTGCATTAAATTAAGATTATACTGATAGTACTTGTGAATACCAAATTGAGGTTATTTAAATTTAAAAATAACTTTTAATAGAAAATAAAGATTTTGCTGGTGCGAATTATTATTTTATCCCACCTCAAATAACTATTATTGTGAGCTGAATACTCCTTACTTCAATCCTGCCTTTAGCTACATAGGTGCAGTATTATTATTCATAATTTTTTTCATATATGTTGACTAGGGATTAAACAAAAGCTTTTGTTACATATATAGTACTTCATTTTTTCGCAAAATTATAGCTTCTAGAAACGCCTTTTTACCAGCGACGACATGTCAACGAAAAGGTCGGCCCAGCCATATACACCATTCAAGGCAAGAAACAAATTGTATATTTGCGCACTTATATTAATACCCGATATTGGGCAGAACAGTTATCATTAATCTATAAAAAAGTATTCCGCTTGGTTATTTTGTAAATATATCGCCAACATTTTTATTAAGAAGGCCTCTCTCAAAATAATATTTACCTAAAAGACACTACAAATATTAAACACAACAAACTGCATTTTGTTCATCACGAGCATTTTATGTTTAACAAATTTGATGTTCATGACTAAAAATTAGATAAGTTTATTTTAAAACGTAGACGATGATTCTAAAGGGCCAAGCAAAAATAAATATAAAACACAATTAATATTGTATGCATCGAAGTGAAAAAATTACAGTTGCCAAATACTAACTGGCAATTACCAGGTGCTAATACTGACAATGGGGTATAAAACMCCCATTTAAGTTGATCAAAATTACCACTTACAATGTTTCAATATTGGTCTACTATCCTAATACAGTATTTCTATAAATGATTTATGCAATATTTTATGAAAAAATTTAGAAGCAACGCCTCTAAATTTTTTCAACCGCATTTTTGTAACTGCGACCATGCTACAATAAGCACAATATGCTGTCAACTGTCATATACTGTAATGAAGGTTGCGCATAAAGTTATAACCACGAAATTAATGGTTTTATAAAGATTTTCCAACAATTTGCTGTTCTATTTTTTCAAAGGTAAGTAATAACAATAACTTGCTTGTGCGAAGCTACACAACATTAATATACGCAACCATATCTGTCATAACTCCATTTTGTTGCGGTCACAGACATGGCCTTACAAATGTAATCTTTTGTAACTAGTATTTAACCACGACAATTGAGCCGTTTACTATTTCTAAATCAGGAAACTGTCCCGTAGAATACCCTATAATGCAGCTACTTCACTGCCACTTAGTTAGTATAGATTTTTAGAATTTTACCATTACGGCAAGCTAAAAACATCTTTTAGTTCGTCACAGCACAATTGAACCTATTTGCTGTAGTCATAATCACATAAGTACGATGCATGACCTAGAAGTTATATGAAACCATGTTACCCCACAGCTCCAAAATCTGAGCTTTCTCCAACCTTGTAAAGTTAATTATCCTACAAAACACTACAGCATATGTTGAAAATACGCTCTCCCGCATGCTTTTTCGTAATAAAATATATCAAATAATTTGACAATTGACAGTGACAAGTAGGTATCTGTCAAAGTATCTTCCTGAGAGACGGCAAATTGCTTTAATTGATAATTTCCATAAACGCCTGGATGCATGAATCATTTACAGAAACCCTGTACAATCATCAGTTGTTTAAAAAAATAACGTAGGGATAATAATAACATAATTACGTCCATGCCATGTCGCCTGCGGCAAAGCAATCTGTGGACAGCTGTTTCGGCTTATAAAGCCTCCTCAGCACAGCTATAGTTTCATATGCTTGAGAACTGTACTCTTTGAAGAAATCGTCGTTGGGCACGTCTGCCGGTTTTAAACGCCCTCATGTTACGGTATTGCCACTAGATGGCATGGTGTCATCCACACTATAATTCTCGCATACAACGTAGGGATAGCTTATAACAATTATCACAAATCTTAATTATCCGTTCATCCCCGTTTTAATGACTCATTGAATTCGCGCTTCCTTCATTGTCGTTGTCCTTGCCAAGCTTATTTACAAAATCATATGTATGTTTACGTAAATATAAACTTAAATAGCAGCCGCTTAAGTGTATTAATACAGTTCCTCAGTTTGTTGCAAAATATTACCAGGGTTCGTACAGGCCGTGTTTTGGAATTAGCATTGGCATATGTTATCTTCTATAAAACATACTTTTCCAAAAGAGTGTATTATACACCATTGGGCATTAATTATGACGTCATATAACTGTAAGGGCACAGCTTTAAACATTCTGTGCCGTACCCATGATGGTGCCCAAATAGAACGACCTTTTAGACACGCCACTGGACAGCACTGTTGATTTGTTATCGGCTTTCCGGGCCTAGCGCGATGCKGCGATATGTGCTGGCGGCTGTTACAATTCATTTTAATGCTAAAAATACGATCGTAAACCGATGCTAACGCATTTAAAGTTGGCACACGTTTATTTCGTGTTTATTGTCAATGGAACATTGTTGGGTATTATTGCAGGTAATTTAGGTGGTGTTCAGAGTATTTTACAATCACTTGTCAAATTGCACATGACGACAGAGAAACTTTCCTCCGAAGACAAAAAATCAGGTTTTGAGCATTTTTTTCTAAGCCAAACAATCCTCGTGATATTAGCAAAAATACATAAATTTTTAAAATCTTTTTTTTCCAAATAACTCGAAAAGTATTAACTTAACAAAAAAATACAAGAGAGCTTTCCGATCCGGAAATATTTCGAAAATGTCAAAATTTTGGATAAATTTTCTAAGACACTGCAAGAAATTTCATTTCCTATCTGATGGTATTTTCATTTTTTGGATATATTAAATATATTGGGAGATATATATATAGGAAAAACCGTTTTCTTTAAGTGACGCTTTTTTGCCTATATCTTCTAAACAATTTGCTGCGCCGAGAATTTATAAGGGCGAATAATACTCGCAATTATACTACTAATCACAAAAAGAAACGAAAAAAAATAGAAATTTGCAAAAAGGGTAGTTACCCCCAAATTCGCCCCCTTCCCGATACCCTACTTACTCCAAAAACAATAGGTCGTTTTAAGTAGGTGAGATCTATACGTTTGCCAAATTTTAAGTTCATATATTGTCTTTCGAAAGTTATCGTGTCCACAAACAAAACCACAGACATACAGAAATACAGATAAGAATTTTTTGCTCAATTTTTTTTACATTTTCGACTATTTTAAAGCGAATGTGCAATTAAAAATTTTTAAAAAATTTTTTTCGCGATACAATACTTTCCATGCGTTGGATGTGGAAATAATAGTAGCCCATCTAACAGGTTTTTTTAGGAAACCATCTCTGAACTTTCTGGAAGTTGCACTGTACATTTTATCAATTGCACGAAACCATTACAAATCTTAGAGCGTAATTGCTTTTTTTCGGAACCCTTTAGTAGATGCTCTATATTGTTTATTACCGTATGATTGCACAAACCTCTATCCTCGAAAGCACTCATTTAAATATATAGCTAACTCCATTATAACATTCGCCTATGGCTATGACGTACTATACCTGTCTCCGACGATCCTAGACAACTTCTGTAACTTGCAAAGTTCTTCTACTACAACCACATAAGTATAATCTATATTTTCGATATAAGGATTAACTAGTTGTGCGTAGAAATCGATCGTGTTACATTTACATTCACGATAGAATCATAGAAAGTTATTCTTGATGTTCCGTCTTCTTTAGAAGGAATATGACTTGTGAATTCATCCAATATCGTTCCTCATATATTATAGTAGCTGTTCCGCTGATGAAGTGCCGTCTTCTAAATTCTGCTCAAGCGACAGCTCTGTTAAAGTTGTTGGACTACTTTATTATCTCCAGAGATTCCCTCACAATCCCCTGGTGGTGCGTTGTCATACTCGATGTGTTGTTTGCCTCCTGCTGCGTATTTGTCTAGCGCAGATTAAAACAATTAAAACAGCATTCACCACAAAGAAAAGGAAATTTAGTACCTTTGCAACTTTTTTTACTGTAATGTTCTTTGAAACAATATAAAGTATTTAAGTAGCAATTTAGCAATATCTTATAGTTTGGCACATGGCAACTGGAATTAGACTAGTAATATGATAAAAAGAAGGGAATCTTTGAAATAACCATATTAAGATACCCATCCTGTATATTGGAAGACTACCTTCTTTTTATTGATTCTATATCACACAGTGCGAAATTTTGTTACATTTAATATATATAGGACATTATCCCACTGGTAACAGCCTTCATCTAATGCAAGGAGTACCTACGTTGTGCCAACTGTGCATAGCACTCCATTCAAGCCAAGTATTGTGCCAAAGCAATAATATTGTAGTAGATATTTCAATAGGACTGTAATACTTCGACTTGCCCAAAAAAAATACGGTAAGTTATAGAGTAAAACGCTTGAATGCGTATTAAATACAAAACTTTATTAAATATATATCAGAATTATTCTTGCCGCTTCCTAAAAGAGGAGTGTTGTTTAGTGAAAAAGCGGATAACACCATGCCATTAAAATTATCTTGAAATATCCCTGAGAGATAATATTCGCGAATATCTATATTGGAGACTATAGAAAAAGTACTTACAAATGCAGTAAGTGGGATACTTACTATTATAGTTGCAGGGATGATAAACTACAAATATCACATCAGCACGTGGCCGAATAGAATCATGAATAGAATAACGTTATTGGATGGTCACTTTTATTTATAAGCCTATAATTGTTCAGATTAAAAGAAAGCGAACGTTTTACCACAGATATCGTGTTACTGTGTTTAAAAGCTAATTTACCTAATATCTTCACGAGCCATAAACTTCGTACAATAAGGATATCCGTAGTTTTCATCAAGCACCATACCAGTTTAGACAAAACATAAGCCAACTGGCATTTAATATCGACGTTTATTCACGTGTTGAAAAATCTATTAATACTCGATCTTTTTGTGTCAGAGAGCCACAAAAACAAACGCATAAAATGATGAAATTTCATTGCCACTCACAAAGCACTATTAATAAAATTTATTATTGCTTCCGTTGTAAAGATACGCCARGTGCTTTATGTTTTTCTTGTTATGATTTATGGTCACAAGATCAACCAAATGTGTATTCCGTTCCCCTGCAGAAACCCACAAAACGTAAAATGAATCGAACTGAAAAACTCATACGAATTGTAAAGAAAGAACACTTTTTGAAAATTTCGTGAAGGGTCTTTCAGTTTCTAAGCATGTTTTGGAACTCATTCAGTCGAAAGCTTTGCGTACCTGAGGTAAAGACTATAAGATATGCGCTCATAAGGATTGCCGAATGTTTCAGAAATATACTTGCAGCCAACCAACCAATCTTTTATCTAAAATCATATATACCGAGTCAAATGTTTTCTGTAGTAGTAACGGGAACTGATCTTCCAGAGTGGTGCTCACCTTGGACATTTATATATTTTCTTTCAACGAAAAAATGTAGAATATGACTATAATGGTTTTCATGTACATATCGATATAAACAACAAATCCTAAAGAAATAAATTTTCTGTTTACTTTATAACTTGTGCATTTAGATGTAAACTGTACTAGCTGATATCATTTTTGTTAGGGCATTTTGTTTGGATAAAATGCTGAGATTTACGAAAGATTTGTCAGGATTGAATTATTAATATATTCGCTAATAACAAAATACATCATTTGAAGTGCTTTTACAAAGACTTCACGTAGATAACAGCAATCATGTTTCATGTCTATATATTCTTTGACATAACTAAGTGGAAGATTAGTAGCATGTATACAATTCATTGCAGGATTTGTTCACCGAGAATGCTACAATCTTAGTAAAGTTATTCATTTCTCTAGTCACAAAAATGTACTTATTATTATTATTATTTAAAGTTCCTTCGTGTTTAATGAACAGAATACGAAATTAGGAAACCACAAAATTTTAATATTTTGTTACATTATCTGTACTTAACCGATATTTGTATTTCCAAATTATAAGCTAACATTGAATTTTTTATTTGATCATCATATGTGCACACTTCCTCTGACCTACTTGAGAGGTATTAGTTGGACATGAGAGACTCTGGTCTTATAAAAATGCAAATGCTCTTATTATTAGGAAAGCTTCCCTACTCTTCACACGTGTATTCACTGTTTGACGCTCTTAAAAACAAGATAATCTCGGCTTTATATGAAGTATCTAGAGTGATAATAAAAACTATACATTTAAATTCACGGCTTGCCAACAGCTATTACTTTTTGTTCTTAAGTATATCGACATACCTACATCACTTTCAGCTAACAGCAAATCTTTAGGTTATTATTATACAGGGTGTCCAAACTAAAATTTGAACTCCCTTAAATTCAGTTTTGTGCAGAATAAATGCTGAAACAGGTCAGCTCAGGGATGGAGCAATTTTTTTTTTTTAGTTTTAGTTCAATAAATTTAAATAGCAAGAGAGCTCAAATGACAAATCATTTTAAAAGTGCTCTCATTACAAGAACGTCTGATTTTATATGGCCAAAAGGACGCTACATTTTTAGAAAGGGACTCCCTGTAATTGGGTATTTTAGTGAAGTAAAGATTACGGAATTCAATATAGTTTCCTTACTAATTGTAACATGCATATAATTCCATATTTTGGTTAGTATAAAAAATGTATTTAAGTACGTGAATATTCAAGTCAAAGTTAAACTATTTTAAAACGCCCTCCAAAGGATGTGACGACTTAACTGAAAACGGAAATGCGCAACTTGGCAACAGTTTTACTTTGCATTCATTTGTGTCTGTCAAATCACAGTCGGGCGTCAGACAAGCTGATTGTAAACACACGTGGTTTTCTAAACGTTATCATCTTTGCCGGTGTTGGATTTGTTGTGTTTGTGTTTGATGATGCTTAATTAACGCAAGAACAACGGACGATAAACAAAAAAAAACTAACACAACACATAAAAACGCGCTTACAGATGATTCAGCTCAGCTGTCACTGTGCTGTCAGTGGTCAGCTGTACACGATGTTGCTACTTACTTCGATTGTTGTTTATCCCTCCCTTTTCAACACAGTACAACCTGATTGTTCACTTATGTCGTCACAGCGGAATTCATTAATTTATATTAATTATTATCTCAAGTTCTAGGAAATATTGAAAGAAATTGAAAAAACACGCAGTCTTATTTCAGTTGGATTGTTCGGAATGTATAATAAAAAAACCGCTGAAATACCCAATTGTGAGATGACGGAAATAAATCTAAAACATCGCTAGAACTTAAAGAGGAAATAAACAGTTCATTAGGTATCTCCCCGTATATGTAGCTCAAGTTATGATCAAAATCACATTCCTTTAAAGCCTGGTGTAGTATAATATTAAGTATCTTGTAAAAATTATTTGATCTGCTGGACGTCGGTATAGGATAGTTAAGTATCGTTAACCCGCTTGCTGTCGCGCCGTGGCTTACGAATGTCGTACGGGGTGCTAAAAAGAGATCGCATTATCTGGACCATAAGTTCTCGCATACTGTACGCACGTATTTCAGATAGGTGCGTTCACATCAAGCTTAGAGGTGTATCAAAAGTACAGCCACATGGGTTTTTTTACATAATAGCCTAAAAAACGAAATGAGAAGTGTATATCGTCTTGTTTAAATTTTTCGAGAAATCGAGGAATGACTAATGGTGCCCGCTACTGCTATTTAAAGAAATAAATTTTACTTAATCACCCTGTATATCCACACGTAGCTTATAGAGCAAAAACAGAATAACTACAATAAATTCAGCTTTAGTGAAGTTAAGGAATTACTTCAGTTTAGGTGTGCAATAACAAAATTTATGCAGGGATGTATTACCGTTTAAGCCTGTCTTTTAGACGTAACACCCATTTATATTTATTTGTGTCATTATAGCGTTCCATCGGGACACTTACTACATGGCGTTAGGCAACATTAGTTTAAGAATAGCTTAGTTTCGTGCTGGCTTTATGACGTCGTAAAAATAATGCGTATTAACGTTTCATTATCAAAGGGACAATTGGAGCTACGGCTATACACTACGACAAATGGCTCCCCTATCCTGTCTTTAATATTTATTACAAGTAAGATTGAATAACTTCAGGACTCTGTAACTATAAAGTAAAAGAAAACAATTATTGTTGAATGCAATGATACACATAATAGACAGGATGTAATTAAAAAAATTTCTTGGTTATTAAATCCACTATGCTTCCCTTCATAGTCATGAAAACTAAATTTTGTTTGCAAGTTTTCTTCAGAGTAGTAGCCGTAGACAACAAACTGGCTTATTATTATTATTAGTTTTCTTTTTATGTTTATTTATCTTTATAATAAACTCATTTGTCACAAATCGTACATAAGAACGGGAAAGCGCTCAACTCCACAACAAGCGACCGCCTTTAAGTAGTTCACTGTACTGCCGCTAGACTGCGTATCGCTTACCTTGAATCGCCAATAATMGAATCAGTTTTAAGAAATGCGTAAAATCCAGCCTGGAAGGGTGACTTCCGATGTAATTTGTATGTAATAATTAAATGACATTATCGAGAAATCCTGTGAATGAAAGTTCCAAGTATATCGATCGATTAGGTTTCTTCAAATGCCAGATGTCAGGGACATAATAATTATTTTATGTAGCAGCCCACTCTAAAGGCAAGCGTCCACCTAATTGCACTAGACTTCATTAACTTCGAATTAATTCGTAAATACGAACAATATAACGCCTACGACAAAACGAGTTACAAAGTTTTGTTCAACAATACCCCAAGACCATTAAAGCTGTATTATTTACTTCGGAAGTAAGGCCTAACGTCTTCAGCTTTGTACACTTACTTTTATAGCTTATCGATACGATTATACGAATTGCGTGTAGGTGTAGCGTTTTATTGTAAAATAAAAAACGCAGGGGGGATACACGTATTTATTTATGACTAGTTTCAGTATTTGACGATTGAATGTACCAAACCTTGTGATGTATGATTGTCAATAATAACCCAATTATAATTGCTTCTTTGTTCTTTGGGGGTCGGTAAAAATAAGGAAAGAAAAAGAACGAGGAATGCCTTTTGTATAATAGGAATCACCAAGTAAGCTGTATAGTCGCTTAAAGACTATGAAATGTCAATACTTGTCCATCTCTAGTACTTGCATTTTTATATTGTAGCCTGAGAATTCTGAAAAACTGCCTTCAGTCCAAAATAATTAACAAAAGTCGAAAGAAGATAAAATAATCATATGACGCTGATAATGCAGCATTTACACCAAACCCTAAAACCTTAACCAACTATAAGTATAATAATATACATACAATTTCTTAACAGCACAATAGAGTGTTGTTAAGGTAAGGGATACAACTTGACTACTGGTCTTTTGTAGCGGCATGTAGTCGTTCGAAATAATGCCACTCATCATCTAACAACCACCCCGTCAATACCAGGATATACATATTTCCTAAACTACATCTAGTGACCATTTCAGAAGAGGCAGTTGAGTTGATTCATAATTACAACAGTTCTTACATAAAGAGAGGGAGATGCCTTGTTTCGAATCTGATCTGTTAATTGATATCTAGACAACTTAGGAAAACGAATATTTCTCATATCATCTGCAGAAATCCATTGACGAGAAACCAAGGTCAAACGAATCTGACGGTGTTATTAATCGTCGTTTCTTCATTAGTTTCATTTGACTTAAGTACTCATCTTGAAATCGACGACGTAGACTTGTTCTAAGATTCTGTATGTGCAGTGTTTTCCGCCAAATAAAAGAATGGTCAACCTCATCGCAATCTGGTACACCCTCCTCGACTTGTTTCCTAAGAAACATTGCTGGAGTCAACACACTCATACCATCCGTGCCGTCTGACATATAAGTTAAGGGTCTGGAATTGATTACTGCTTCACAGTCACAAATTATGGTCATCAAGTCTTCGTAGGTTAGTAGAGTCCGTCCCAAAAGTGCGTATTAATCGCTTAAGTACTACAACCAAACGTTCCCATCAGAGTCCAACCTAGTAATGTTTCGATTGCAACTAATCCATAACCTATTACTTGTCTTGATCCCACATACAATTTCCCTGCAACATCTGCTCCAATCAAAATTTCAATAAGATCGCAACTGCCAGGGTCTGATATTCTTATATTATAAGAACCAAGTTCTTCAATCCATGGTCATTTCATGGGCACTTCATTGCAAATCACAGACTGATCGAAAGCTTCAAATTGACGTGTATAATAATTACTGTGATTGAAGTATATCTCATAACAGTTGTGATTGCATTTTGAAGTCATACATACCCCCAGAAAACCATGAACTATGGTTGTTGGCGACTGGGTATATATCCTAACTGTTCAGCCGTAGATTTTAAGATGTACGGTCTCTGTGAATCGGTATCAATAAGTTCTCTCACTTCACGTGAACAAGTTTTTCCTTTTACAAATACACAGAGTTTACAAAAGAACATTAGAGGTAAAATGATTACTGAGGGACTGCACAGTGGTATGATGCATTTCGTTGGTATTTGTATTATCTTTCTTACCACCGGTTGTATCCATCCATCCATCTTTCCAGGACACATTAATACTATATGAGAAATGTCGCATTTCAAACTTTTGCACTTGTAATGAGAATGACCAAGTCTTCTTTTCCCTCAGAACATTTTTCTTCTGTTCCAGTGTGAAGTCTTCCGTCTTGAAGCAAGTGTACCTTGTACGCTTTGAACTCTCACAAAAGATGCATTTGGCCGTATAGTTGTTCACCAGATCTTGGACAGTAAATTGATAAAAACCAACATCTTTCTGTATCCTCCTCTTAGGGTCATCACTTGTACTCACACCAAAAACTTCAGCTAGCAGTTAGCAACGATACTCGTATTTCATTTTGAACTTCAGCTCTAAGAAAACACAAGACTTTTGAGCCGGATACTAAAGTGCATCCCCAGCTTTCTGCCTATTTATCACATATCTACATGAATGTTGCCATATTCTGATTAACTCTGATGGTAAACAAGATTCTATTAAAGGAAACAGCATAGCTAAACATTTGTCTGATGTGACACAAAGAGTATTTAGCGCCCTTAAATGTGTTTGTAGTTTATCATATAGCACTGAAAGATAAATTTTCTTCTTAATATTGCTAGCAGTATCTATAATTCACTGAAGCAATTCTCCGACATAAACTTCTGTCAAAAGATCATCTTTCCCAAATCATATCTTCATAGCCTCTATAATACTCTCGTAATTTTCTCTGGAAGGAAGAAAATTGCTCTACTTTTAGCAACAGTAAACTGAATTATATATTGAATTTTGTCGCTTAAGTCTATGTCAGGATCTTCATGAATTTTCTTAAACTAAGCCCAAAATGATAACCATTCTATCTCTATCTTTAGAAAATTGTTTAAACTCAATGACAGGTAATTTAAATGTGCGTTTACCTGTTATGCTGACAGCAGAAATACCTGTTACTGATTCTTGGGGACTACAGGAATCTCCATTGAGTTCATCCATAACAAGCTTCCATTCCAAAAACCTCTTCGTGTACACATCCCTACCATTAAGTTCCTCTAAGAGCTCCTCTTCACTAGCATTCGAGGCAAGCAGGGCTTCATAAACCTGTTCGTCAGCAGCTAATAGACTATCATATTTCTTCTGAAGCGTCTCCCATGACACTGTCGTGAACACCTGTCTAGAATCCATAGCATGTTCAGTGTAGAGTTGCTCCATATCATTAGCAGTCTTCGTAATCGCCGAATGAAACACCTTCGTGTGTTTCTTTTCAGCTTCCATATCCTAGTACACGATAACTAAGAAGCGCGTTTAACGATATATCATTATAGTCTTGGCTATTAAAACGCACTTTGAAAAGTCCTGTGACGGTCGCCAAAATGTTTAATTAATCGTCGATCTTCGCGCAAGCTACCCGCTTTTGCAAACACCGACAAGGAGGACTTCCACAACAGCACATATTTACAATGGACTTGTAATATAGTTTACTACTTATCTCTCTCTCTCTACCAAACGTTCAGTGACTCCAACAGACAGTGTTGTTAACACAAGTAGTTCTTTTGGACCTGAACATGGTGAACAAATGGGCTGAAATTTAACAGCTTCGATTTGAATTAAAACCGCATTCATCTCTTCATAACAACACTTTGAATCACACGAAAGAGGTGAGATTTTAGTGACTTAATGTTGGCTTTCCATATGCTTCTAAAATACGCGGCTCCTGGAAGAACAAACTTCCATTCTATTCGTAGTAAGCATAGTTATCGTTAAATGCATCGTGATAATCGACATAATTCAAAAACTCTCTTAGTTAAGTATGTGCGCCCACAAAGTTTGTTTCACGCTATCTAAGAAGATAACGGTATAAGCACCTCTAGCGTAACGCTGCTAGAAACACAGACGTGGACAACCCTGAAACTAATTCGATGCGAATCGCTTTAGTGGTAACACACATATATTCCTTGGCTACAACAGGTTTTCTTCGGCACGCCACAGTAATACGAGTACTAAACGGTCCAGCGCAGTCTACCCCGCCTTGTAAAAAATGGTTTACATTGCGATACTCGGCAAGCAGGGAGCTGCAAGTGAAAGTAGCATCCTACAAGTTAATAAGGTTCATCAGATAAATCGATCATATGGTGATACTTTTGACCAATGTTACTTCACAGTGGTACGCTATACAAGGCAACACATGCCTAGTCAATCCCCTCTGCGCTTGCGTTCGTCAAATAAATCGACCATTAAAACGCTTGGTTAGTCGTAACAGATAGATCGAACATATTGTATTTTACAGCTCCGAATCCCTTTATGCAAGGTGGTTCCAACACTATCAGTCTGAGTATACAATCTTCTTAAGGCAACGTCACTGTCCTTTGCACTTAGCTTCATCATATAAATCGACTATTTATTATACAAACTCGAATTCGACCCCCATCATTACTCGACGAGCAGAAACAATCCAAAATTTTTGTCTTAATATAGACAACATTTGCGGTTCTGCATGACAGTTGCTGGAATGGTAATAATTAATTAATAATCAACAAAAGTATCCATTGTGGTAACATGAAAAACATAGAAAAACTAATGCGGGAATAATCAAGAAAAACTTACATTATCACCGCCTTCATCCGTGGGTCATAACAATGCGGTCACTCCGGTGGACAGTCAAGGCGATTTCACATACGCGCGGGAGATGCAAAAAGAAAACATAAGTTACTCATCCGTTAAACTCAAACAGATACAGRTAAGACTCACAGAGGGGTTTTCACCCCAGGGCCTCATCCTTATCCTGTCCATGGTATATCCCTTAGATTACATCATGAGTCAATGGTGGTTATGAATACCTTGTTAGTTTTCTCTCTTCAACAACTAGCTAGTGTCAACCTGAAATAGTAGAGGCTTCCCCGAACGCTCACCCTAAGGCCTATAGGGTCGCATTCCAATAGCCCGGATCGGGGGCACCTAATAAGGCTACCCTCTCCACCAGAACTATGTCATTCGAGTAGCCCGCATTACCCCCCGGAATGCAAGTCACCCACTCGAAGGAACCACGGCTGTTAACCGGGCACTCTGCGCTAGGGGTTTAAAACTGCCTGAAGCACATCATGGCCAAAGACCTTACTCTCACTGCCTGAGGCACATTATGGCCAAAGACCTTACTCTCACTGCCTGAGGCACATCATGGCCAAAGACCTTACTCTCACTGCCTGAGGCACATCATGGCCAAAGACCTCGCTCTCACTGAGCCAAAATCAAGAACATTTCTCTCTGTCAAAAATGACACCTCAATATTCATTGCCTACTTTTGCATCTCCTCGCGACTCTGATATTTCTCGCCAACAKTTCGATATTAGTATTTATCTTATTAACACCGATTCTAAACATAGCAAGAAATTAAWAAACGTACAAAAATACCTTTTATTTTAATAATAACGCAGATACAAAAAATGACATTTAACAAACAATAGAATGACAGCTATCAAAATTTATATTGGACTTCTTCAATCGACCTTCAACGCGCATAATTGCCTGATCTAATAACGAAGTCAACGGGTGAAGTTGGTTTGCACAAGATTTGCCAGCTTGCAGTTTATTCATGTCTGGGGAAAACTGTACAGTTTGAACAACTCGACATATATTTAACCAAGTACATGTTGGTCATCGTTAGGCAAACACAACGGTATTTAATATAATAGGTGTTGCGCCCGAAGCCAATTTTCTCATATTCATATGCGAGAGAGATGGGATTGTGGGTCTGGTGCTCTGATGTAGCATTGTATGTTGTAAATACGCGCAGCACTCGCTCACTGACTAGATATATGTATGAGTAGAAGTTTCAAGCTGATTTTTTCAACTTTAATGGGTCGAAAGGTATAATGGAAGAATACCAGTGCTTTATGCTTTATGCGTATGTACACATTATGGATACCTATGTGATAGGGTAAATGTATTAAACACATCGGCATATTCCTGTTGAAATTCGCACATGCATAATAAAGCGTTATAACTTTGAACGCGACGCGACGCCTAAACAAATATGGTTTCGCGGATCATTCTAAAGCACGTTTTTTATCGCATTTCCACTTGATTTATGAAGAAAAGGCGCTATTGTCCGTCTTTACATCATGTATGGCGTATGAGCGCCCTTAAAATAGCTCACAATACAAAACATACATTTGATTTAGGTTAGTAAAGAGGGTAGAGGTAAGTTTCCGTTGAAGCAGTAGAGATGAATTTATAAAATCTGAAATGCCACCAGGGCCTCCAACAGCTACTGCAACATGTGTGTATAAGAGATGCCAATTCTATCAGCAAACTATCGCTTCCCACAGCAGAGCACATTGAAAATTCATAGAAAAACGCCTATCTGCTCAACAGAAGCGCACCCTGGATTGAAATAATCCTCCTCCTGTGAAACCTCAAAGCTCTCACAATCCAGACACAAAGCGCATCTGAACCGCAGTTGCAGCAGGAATACAAGGAATTGCACGGTTTACGTCGTACATTGCGCCCGGGAGTCTTAAAACGGCGGAATCACGAAACTACCACGTTCTGCATATCGTAAAAGCGTCAAGTGGTTGGAAAATAGGGTCGGCGTGTATTGCGTGCATTATCGGTATAAAAAAGCGTGAAAACTGTCGGACGTACGTCATAGCAATACCTTGTTTAATTAGGAAATCCATTTTTAACGCGTACTCGTGATAAAATCGCAAGTTTCGAGGATTCCGAGTAATTAGATTATCCATATTCATTTCCGAATTTTCAGGTTTATTTCGGGAGTTCAGGGTATAGGACAGAACTGGCTTAGATATTCATGACACGATAGAAATAACACATGCCTATTCAATCTTGATTGTGACGTATTTACATAGTAACTATTGGAGGAAAGCTACAAATCTATTACTGGAGTTCCTCTGCAAATACAGATATTAATAAGCATATGGATGGATTTATGAGTGCCTCTTTGATATACCACACAAGGCAAACACGCTAACGCCGCAGTATTCAAAATTGTTCAGGATTTGTAATGAGGGTGTGAAATTATTTTGGTTGTTGGTCAGGCCATTTCTAAAGCTACGCAAGTGAAACGCAGTTATAAGTGCTTGGCTTGTAGAAGAGAACCACGTGTACAGGTGACTATGTTGGTTACCTGACTGGTTACCGAGATGAGGCTGTTAGGAGGCGACAAAGTTTACGATGATTTAAATCTTTTTGCTGTGATATTATTAATGTGATTTGGAATACATTATTTATTGAACAGCACTGTAATGATGTGAGGTTCTAAATTCCTGGCTTGGCTCACGTTTGGGTGCGCTATTTTTTTACATACAAAATAGGTATATGTCTAAATACTGTAACTGATAGTAATAGTAGTAGATAGGTGCTAAGGTCTCGCTGCTAGCAGCACCAGAATCAACTCAATAATGAGCGTGTAAAATAAACGGACTGTGACTTGCTCACCTATTACTACAACCTATAGTCTTATTAAATCTGTTTATGTTTAGAGCCTTGAGAAAGTGCGAAACTAGCCACGAAACATCACAATTTTAAACAAGAAAATAATAATAATAGTAATAATAATAATAATTATTATTATTATTATTATTCACAAATAATATATCTATACAATACAAGAACAGACATCGTATGGTAAGTTAAACATTCTGACATAGAATAGTAAGATTTCTCATGCAAGAGGTTATTCATTTTCTTCTTATTCCTTGTTTTACAGTTACTAATATCATTGATAACCTTGTTATAACAATTAATTCCTTGGTACACACGAGACTTATAGACATATTTATGCACATCTTTGTTTAGTTTAAAATGTTTTAAATTGTCATATACATATAAAATCAAATTTGGGATATAAAGACTGGGTAATGTCAGTGTGTCCCACTTTTTAAATAATTCGCGGCATGCATCTAATAATTTTCTTTTGGCTTATGAACACTTTCTGCGTGAGTTGAAGATTTCCAACCATGAATACACCAATCCACAATATATAAATCGATGCACTGCCGCAGAAACAGTTTAACGCAGGTTTCGTATTATAAAATTATTAGATAAATCCACAATATGTCTCTCACGTAAGCTTGCTGTCAAGGGTTATGCCGAGAAATTTAAAATATTCCAGTGATGGAATCGATTTATGTAATAACCTAATTAATATTATATTTTCATCAGTGGCAATATTTTTCTCTAGGAATTTATTATATACACCAATGTAGAAAAACATCACCGCCCGAAGAACATTTAACAAGAATTCTGGTGTTTTCGGCATAAAGAACGAACGAAGCTAGCGCTACTACCGTATTGACATTTTTTTGGGATTTATTATTTAGCAGACCAATCACCCGCTGTACCTTTTAGGCCAGAACGTTTTAGTTTACTTCTTAAAACATTATGATCAAATAACATGCCCACTATATGCTGTTTGCTATTTAAAGCGTCATATAGGAAATATATTGCGTTTAAAGCCCATTTGAATGTTTTACAACATTTTTTTTACTTTCCAGTACTTATCAAGATGACCATAAAACATGAAATTGATCAGCTAACTTTAAAAGTAAATTGAGCTCTAGTTTTCCACGTTTGATTTACTACTTTTATTTTTAAGCGTTTTTTCTGGGTACTCGCTTGTTATAACAGATTCGTTCATAAGACAGCACAGTTCATCGCAGTCTTCAGTGTCTTGCTATTTACATTATCCAAGGCAGGTGCTGGTTTCCGTGTTGCTCTAGCAGTTATCTAAACATACTTCATCTGTTACTACTTTTTCCATAAAGAAACTTGAACTCATACATTAGTTGTATTTGCATTGAGGTATCTCTATGATGATGCTTTAACAGAAAACATTGCAAATATTTTTCACCTTCGTATGTTTACTTCCACTAGTGTCAGATATGCAGTCGATATTATTGACCTTAATAGCCCCCTTTGCAATTCCCTAGCTTGTCTTACCAATATTAATAGAGTGCTGAACCCCTAGTATGTTAGCTCTCAATAATTTCCACATGTCAAGAAGCTGCTTTAAATTTTTTTGTTTACCATTGCTTATTTCGAACATAAATGGTTTTTTACACAACCGTAAGTAAGGTAAAATACATTATTTTTGTTAGCACAAATGTTATCAATACGTATACGAGTCACAGCACTTATCCTTGTTGCTTAAAAAATATGATAGGACATCCTGACAATGTATTCACCAGAACTCGTTTGTCATTGGAATCATATACTATATGGTTTTTTTTAGTCATCCTTCATAATATCTTCTCCTTTTGTTTTGATTGTCATTACGATGCCAATAGCAACTATATTGATTGTTTTAAAGAAGCTGTAGTTTTGTCTATCTTAAAAATGTTAAGCCGAAAATAAACATGAGTCCGATTGAATCCCTTGCGTTCATATTACATGACTGTGCGCTTGTACTTTAATTTTCAATTGTATTAAAACTTGGTGTTTTCTTGATATGCTGAAAGTTTCAAAAGTATGTCCAGTTTAGAAAAGGGACAAGCACTATGTAAACTTTAGACCGATATCTATTATGTGTAATATTAGTAAATTTTTTGAAATGCTTCTTTATGACAGAATTCATATGGTTGTGTTCAAAAACGTTGAACTGTAACTATCGTAAATAATATCACACAATTTCTTTCCTAGTGTATTGATAATGTGACACAAGCAGATGTAATATACACCGATTGTTCTAAAGGATTTGACAGAATTAACCATGAGTTGCTTTTGAGAAAACTTGTAAAATATTCCTCTGGAGTGTGATGTCCTGCTGGAGAGCGGAATCTGGTAAGCAGTAGTAGGTTTCTTCCAAAGTTCGAAAACCCGGGCGACAAGACTATACTACAAATCCGCTACTTGGCGCGCTAGTAGGTTCACTATTAATTTAGATCGTAGTTACATAAAGCTTTGGCCTTTACTCACTTGTGCTTTGGTAGTGTGTTGGTATAGACATTGGACCGCCATTCTAAAAATCAGAGTTCGATTCTCGGCTAAAGCTAAATCATTTCTATTAGAATTTCCTGCTTCACCATTAAACCATTAAAAATGTATATTGCGAATGATATAACTGAGCCTGTTGKTGTCCCCTGCCTATTTTATGCCCATGAAATGAATTTTTTGTGAGGTTAAGAGCGCTAATGATTGCAATCGTTGGTATCTACGCAAGTTTGGTTGCTTTTCATCGTTGGTGTCAAAGCAACAGCCTTGCACTTAACATTGGTAAATGCGGTATAATAACATTTACTTTAAAAACTGACCGCATATTGTTGGACTATCGTTTAAAAAGTACAATTATGTCGAGGACCGAGACTGTGGCTGATCTGGGTGTAATATTTAATCCTTAATTGTTTTTTGATAGACACATCGATAGAGTGAGTACACAATCATTCAGTATATATGAATTTATTGTACGCCTTGGAAAAATTTTTACTGATGTTTCTACATTAAAAATTTTTAATCAGTGTTTCGTGAGATCTAAATTAGAGTATACTTGTGTAGTATGGTATCCAATGTATCTGTTTCACATAAACAGCCTCGAATCTATTCAAAGACGATTTTTGAAATTTCTTTTAAACTGTACGGAATCTATCCTTCCACTGCACTCCGCCCATTGAACTTCAGAAAAGACACTCTTTTATAATTTATTTATATTTATTTATTTTAATCAGTAACAAAATTGTGTGCTATAGCAATGTTGTCTACATCAAAACAATCCGCTTTGACGCACTAGGAATCCAGATGTTTTGTGGGCGCTTTCCTCAGTTTATCGATGGATGTCGCTACCTGACATTAGTTAGTTACTAATAAAATGCTGTAGGTGAAGTTTAGCTCAAAGCTTGTTACCTTTTGCTAATTTTTGCGCAAATTTTAACGCTGGCGGCTGGAGTAAGACGGATATTGGAAACGAAAATGCCTAGCGCTCTTCTTCCCAAACATTGATTTTTGCTTTAGTGTGTGTTTATCTTCGTTTTTGTAATAAATGCTACAAAATTATTTTTGACCTTACTGATTATTTGATTAGTATAAGTGGAGATTTAAGTAAAAAAATTCCCTTAAATTGAATATAAGTATGTAGCAGTTCTACCATGCCTGCTTACGGATCAAATATAGGTTACTGCAAGTTCTGATTGCCATTTATAAGATCTATATCACAATGGTTGGTAGATATCAGCTTACTAAGAGATGCTTAATAACTTAACAAGGTCGCGAGTTCTAGTAATCGCAGGGAAACTAGTTCTTATTAATTTAAACTAACCGAACAACGATATGACAATAAAAGCGTCTTATTAGAGTAATGCGCACTTGACCAAACTTGCACATGAGACACGCACGGCCATGAACTGCGTGATTCTTTCTTTTCCTGGCGTCGCTGCCAAAACTTATGTCGTTCTGCAATTATTGATGGTTCGGAATGAAGATGGTTTTTGACCATCTTCACCAGCTCCGCATAGGTCTTGTCTTCGGGATTATCGGGACTGCAAAGATCCATCATCAGCAATTCATATTATGTTTCATCGCCTACCAATGTGATTAACGTCGGGATCTTCATCTCCTCCTCGACCTTGTTGACGATAAAGTACTGCTCTAATCGGGAAATGTATGTCTTCCAGTTACTTGTTTCGGGTACAAACTAGCAAATCTTCCCTGCCATATTTACTTTTGTTCCTCGTCGCCAAATTAATTTATTGCAATTTTATTGCACCTTTACTGTGCATTATTTCAGCTCGGTTTAAAACACGTCTATCACGGTTCACGCTTTATTCGACTAGACAGCAAAACACAGCAAGTAAGGAAGTAACAAAAACTGTACAAAAGAAACAATGACAAAAACCGACAGTCAACTACACTAATTTGCGAAAGAATAAGGGAACGACATTTCTAACAGCAAATATATTATACATATTTAACAATTAATGAATAAAATAGTAAACAAATTTGAACAGGTTCAAATCAAATTCTTGTTTTGGCTCCCACAGCCATCTGCAACGCATCGCAATATGGAAATTCCCGTGAAATCTGTATTTTGCAACCTATGATATACACACGACGCTATTTCGTTAGATTCTTTTGATAATTCATGTTCTCCCCAAGTGTATAAAAATGTGTTCCCTTTTAAAGGATCTTTGGAGATGCCTTGTACAATATAAAAACTGTATAAATAAAACAGCCGACTGTAATATGTCGCCTGATCCGGAAGTTTTGGAATATTTCCGTTCCGCTCTTTTTAGTTTTATCGCTTTCTTTCTTTATTTTCTCTTCTAATTCCAGACATTTTGAATATACACCTGTTCGTGGTGTTCCAAACCCGATATTAATTAGAAATAAGATTGTTTTACACTAAGAGCTGGATCTGGAACCCCGCTTTCATACATTGTCCACATTTTTAAAGTGGAGAGATCACTGTTAAGTTACTGTCTTTGACTTCGCTGCCTACAGTAATGCGATTCTATGCATTTGAATTGCTTAATAAAGGCTTTTATTGAAGCACACTTTGAAGCAAATTTGGTGGTTTTTCTATCACCGCCCCTCTTTTCTTGTGGACTCTTACCTTCTAGAAAATAATGACGTGCAACTCCCTCTACTCTGTGTTTAGTAATACCGAGAACTTTAKGAGATGCTGCACGACAGACGGGTTTCGTAGTTTTATCCTTGATGTCTGAAATAAAAATTTTTAAAGAAAATTTTTCTGGTCTGCTGTTATCGACCGGTCTTCTACGTCGGGTTAAATTCACTTCGATGTGTTTTAAAATAAATGTATCTTGTTTTACCTTTTCAGGAGTACTGTAATACCGCCTATGGAAGTCCACTACATTTTCTTTACTAACAGTAGAGAATAAAAAGGACTTTGAATTGTGTTTGCAGGGCGGCATTTCTACAAGAGTAGCAGGGGAGTATCTGCAAATAAAATGTTTGAGCACGTGCTCACGACTTCTTTTCCAAAGTGCAGGACGTTTTGGGCGTTAATTTCCATATTAATTAATGTAAAAACTAACTCAGCACACAGCACACACAATTCAGTTCACTTATGCGATACTAAAGCACTGACCACTGCAGGCAAACACGTGCTTACTAAGCGCTTTTGCGCATGCGCAGTGGATTTGGTCGCCTTTGATACACAAGCAATGGTGGAATTGGCCGGTTTTGCAACTAACGCCAAAATCAACGCAGCTATTGGTATGGGATGTAGTCGGATTTGACACAAATACAAAAGGGAGAATATGCACAGAGCCTCTTAGATTCGCAGAATGATATAAAACAGAAAATGCCAACAAATGGATTTGGCCGGTTTTGATACCAATCTACTCACATGCTTTCATCAGTAGTTTATTTTTAATTTATGTGTGCATCAAATCACATGCATAACTTGCCGAAAGGAAATACTTATGCCGGAATTGCGATGACTCTAGTGAACACGCTAACTTAAAGCGCATGTACAGGTATACGGACTTTGCTAAATCTTAACCACAGTCTAAAACGACATGATTTCCAATATGTATAAGAGCTTAAAGACTGCCTTTAAACTTCGTAAGAATACGGCATGTTGTACTCGTGCATCCCTATTCTGGAAAGTGGTTGGTCAAATCGGGGCTTGACGATCTCCACCTACCACCTATTCGTGACCTCATTTATTTTCCGGTCTTTTACCTATCAGTCATCAAATATTAAAAGTTTACTCAAATCTAATCAAAGTTCTATCTAACTGGTTCCGGTATTCCCTAAATGTGAGATTGAGAAACCACGTTAGAATACCTCTTGACTTGCGGATTAACTTTCCCATTCATTTCATTTGGCAGGCATAAATCCCGCACAATACAACCTGCCAAGCTATCGTCTGCCCCTGTCTAAATGGTATAAAGAAATTTACCGATGGAATCAATTATACTCGTAATTTACCAGTGAAAACTTGATATGAGGCTAACGGCTTTACGTGACAGACGTAATTTACAAAGATGCGCACCCCAGTGTACAAAAAGGGTAATAAACTATAACATCCGCAGCCTTCCTAGGAATAACAACTGGAAGGGTATGCTTTCTCGCATTCCGAGCACCTAACAATAAACTTTGTCAGGTGCCTACAAAAACCTTAAAATGTACTATCGTCCATAAGCGAAATATGCAGTTTTACATAAATTTAGTCGGGATGTTTGTTTTGTTACAAAGTAATGTTAAAATTCATTTACGTATGTCTATTTTACAGGTACCTGTCAACCTTTCATTGTTTGATCAATTCTGAATAAAAAAAACCTTGCAGCTGTATCCACTTTTTGATTGTGCAATCAACTAAGATAAACCATGTTTTAAACTTTGTGTGTTTTTAAACGTAGGCGCCTATGCATTACACCACACTAAAGGAACCTAAAGGCAACGTTTATGGCACGGGAAATTTTTCTTGCCACCGACATTGCTGTTGTTAACGTCTCGCACACCGCATCGGCGATAAATCACTACAGTAATTTATTCCCCGTTTTTAGCACATCAACGACATTTCGAACGTATTATACACCCTCCAACGCAAATTTCCCAAGGGGCGTTAAATACGACACCGTATATGGGTGGCGGATTATTGTTTTCAGCCGAAAACGTGGAGAAACCTACACCCGCATTGTGAAAGCTCGTCACGTGCATCGCGCTTCATGCGAAGCTCCATCGCCTGGTTCTTTTTGCAGGGAATCGGAAAGATAGCTGCTGATACAGAACTGCAACTGGATTTAATAACGCCGGCGTCAAATCATATATTTACGGCACTCCGCTTCTGTTCTGGATAAGCTCGAAAGAAGGTCACATCTAAACCTATCTCCAAGAGAATCTTGAAAATTAGATTACTTAGACAATTTGAACACAAGGTGTTTTTGATCAAATTAAACAATCCTGGTGGTTGTGGCTGTGATACCCCCTTTGACCTGGATGCGTCTATCTAAAATACGTGGAGCAGGTAGTTAACTTTGAACTATAGTGAATATGATAAAGATCATTCGGAGTATTTTTATTTCACTGGGTTATTTTTTCGCTAGGCTTCTCCAATTGACATAAACGGTAATTGTTGTGTACTAACTATGAAGTTAAGAACGCCTCCAAGTCAGATCCATCAAAAAAGACTGCTTCGATTTACTGCAGTGTCTGCCAACACCAGACGTACACAGTGGCGAAGCATTTTATAAGCGGCAACTTAGGACTTATAATCCCACAGTGCAAGCTTTTTGTTTTCTATGGTTTGAGTCCTTAGCGGAAAAAGGTACAAACAAAATTGGTTCATGTCTGTAACATTATTTAGCAAAGGACCTTGACCCTTGAGTTTCTCACGTCGTAATGTATTCCGATTCTTGTGGTGGTCAAAACAAAAACAGCTATATTTCGGCCACATGTCTAGTCGCACTACAAAATTGTGAAAATTTAGCTATTATTGATCATAAATTTTTACTACCCGAATATACACATATAGGAAATGCGACAGTGACCACAATTTAATACAAAAAAAAAGACAAAAAATGTAACTTGAAACTTGAACATCCTCATGAATGGGCTCGGTTCATATGCCTAGTAGACAAAAGAAAGCCTTTCATAGTCCATGAAATGGAATAGTCGGTTTTTTTATTTTGCTGGATCACATACATCGTTAATAAATCGAAAACAAGATACAACAGGCAAGAAATTAATTGGACGGAAGTAAGATATGAGAAACTTAGTAGATGTTTACTATACAAAAAATCCTTAAACGAATATTTTTCTGTTGATCCTTGTCATTTTGATATTTTTATAAATAAAATATGTTTTCAAACAACTCTGTGTAAAAAGAGATAAGTAAATCAAGTCTTTTTTCAAGATAAAATACTAATCAAAATTAAGCATTTATGTTATGTTAAGAGTTAGTATGATTATACATATAAAATTTAGACAGAGTACGAAGTACCGAAATTTAGAGCTTTACGGGATTACTGTACAAGGCTAAGTTTTGCACCGATTTCAACCAGCGAAAACTTAATCGAAAGACGAAAGAATGTTTTACAGTTTGGCTTGATTACATTTCTGATACATATTACACTTGATTCTTAAGAAATTAATGAAGTTAACTAATTGTATCCATATTTGATAGCCACATAGAACGCTTTCAACAGCAGCTAAATTTAATCAAGCCAAACTGTAGTTCAAAGTTTCAGTTACGTGTTTCAAATCTGGTCGGGATTGAACAAATAATGATTTAGTTATTGCAAATCCAGTAATGGACTACATGCCGATATTTCTGGTATTCAGCGGCCCGTCACTATCCCCACTATTTTCTTCTGGCAGCCATCAGGCCGGTGTTGGTGATCAGCGAGGTAAATCGGAAATATCCGAGTATGTTCAATCAGATTGGTTCTTATTATTTGGCGCGATTACCAGAATATTAGAAATCTAGCCAATTATCACGTTAATATGGGTAAAACCGCAAATAAATCTAGGTTACGGGTGTCCCAAATAAAAAGAAATAAAGGAAATATCACAAACTTAGTAGCAGCCGGACAAAAATTGCGTACGAAGTTTGTGCAAGAGATTCTAGCCACATGTGTCAACAGAGCGTGTACACTGGATAAGTATAATACAAATTGAACATACATTACAATGCTAATGTATCCTTCCAATTATGTAGCTGCTTTTAAGGCGCAATAGTGAATTGCATGTTAATTAGCCTACTGTGATATAAATATCATATAATAAGTAGAATTCTTGAACTAATAAATTGCTTTTTGATTTAGATAACGTATTTGTTTCAAAAGCTTCAAATACTGATTTCTAAAAATGGTGGTTCTTGTCATATTAACTTTTAACTACATTTGCACTGCCAGTAAATAACTCGTTTTTTACATTATTTGGGCTAAAGTATGGCATTTTGCCACGTATGTACAGGATGAGCATATAAGAGAGGTGGTCGGCCGTAAACTAGTAGCCCTAGAGCATTAAGGTAAAAAATTTCTTAATCAAAGTGACCAGGAGAAATTGCTGGAAAATATTTTCGAGTTTGTAAAGTGACCGCTAGAAGGCGTTGTGGCACATCCAAGTTACAAAATTAATGTTTGTCATTTTTAGCCTAATAAATGTTTGCGGTATTCAACATACTAAAATCTACCATTTTTATTTAGAACATTTTTTGTTAAATGTCAAATAAAGGACTGGGGGTTAGTGAATATTAATATAGAAAATTGCTAATATTCTTTGGCTTGACCGATTTCAATCAGCGAGGTGTCATTTTCAAGAGCTTATGTGCCTTTATAAAAAGCAATTTTAAGTGTCAGAACATAGTTTGTGTGTTGACCGCAAGAGGGCTGAAGTTACTGCCTAAATATTGATTTTTCTCGAAATTTTTAAATGCAACGATATAAGGCTGTTTTTAAAAGTACAATTGAATATAGACCAAAATGATGGAAACCGCACCTTCATATGTGGTTTTAATCTAAAGATATTCAAGATTGAATAGCAGAACTTAGTGATTTTATACAGTATAAGTTTTGAAAATTAAAGTTGGCTTGGAACAATAAATTTAACATATCAACATATTATTATTATTACACTAATACTAAAAACATCAGAGTTGCTATAAGTATATAAAAAATATCGAAACAGTTACGCAAGACCAAAGCCATTTGCATTAAAATTCGGTAACAATAAACTCAACTAATTCTACCTTTAATTGTTAATACTCAAGTGAAGAGTACCTAAAAAACAAAGTACCACAACAAACATAATAAAAAATAAAGTATACTAAACTAACTGAACAAATTATTATTATTAATAAAACCAAAATGCAGACTAGCTAACATTATAGAGCATTGGAGCAAACACAAAACAAAAGTAAATTGTCCTAAATATGAAATAACAATTTTAACGAACATTACAGGTTATATCAATTGGAGTGTGGAGTACAGGTCCCAGAATAAAAACAATGGTTAAAATTGTTATTTCATATTTAGGATAATTTACTTTTGTTTTGTGTTTGCTACAGTGCTCTATAATGTTAGCTAGTCTGCACTTTGGTTTTATTAATAATAATAATTTGTTCAGTTAGTTTAGTATAGTTTATTTTTTTATTATGTTTGATGCGGTGCTTTGGATTTTTAGCTACTCTTCACTTGAGTATTAATAATTAAAGGTAGAAATAGTTGAGTTTATTGTTACCGAATATTAGTGCAAATGGCTTTTGTCTTGCGTAACTGTTCCCCTATTTTTTTATATATTTATAGCAACTCTGATGTTTTTAGTATTAGTGTAATAATAATATGTTGATCTGTTGGTTAAATTTATTGTTCCAAGCAAACTTTAATTTTCTGCTATTCAATCTTTAATATCTTTAGATTAAAATAACATATGAAGGTGCGGTTTTCACCATTTTAGTCTATATTCAATTGTTATTGTAATGAAGTAAACAGCCTTATATCGTTGCATTTAAAAATTTCGAGAAAAAAACGATATTTAGGTAACAACTTCAGAAACCGCCCTCTTATGGTCAACACACAAACTGTGTTCTGACACTTAAAATTGCTATTTATAAACGCAAAAAATGGTAGATTTTAGTCCAAACAATCTTAATATGTTGAATACCGCAAACATTTATTAGGCTAAAAATGATACAAACATTAATTTTGTAACTTGGATGTGCCACAGCGCCTTCTCGCGGTCACTTTACAAACTCGAAAATATTTTCCAGCAATTTCTCTTGGTCACTTTGGTTAAGAAATTTTTTGCCTCTATGCTCTTGGTCTACTGGTTTACGAGATATGGCCGACCACCTCTCTTATTTGCTCACCCTGTACTATATTCAACAAACTGCTCAAGTCCTTAATAATTAATTACTACAGATATGAATGTTTAATGTTTCGATGTGATCAGCTTCAATGTCTAATGAGACCTCATCCGAAAACCACAGGCAATGATTCATTAAAGTACATGCTTTCATATAATAACCGTTAATATAACTCAACAATTATTTCTGTCATTAACCTTCTTTTTGAGAGTAATTAATTAATAACTTAAGTTAAAAGTTTATTTGTGAACTCTAATCATTTTAATAATTGCCAGTACAGCTGTGATTTTACGGCGATAAGTATTCCCCTGACTTTGCGGCACCCCTACTGCCGAATGTTGGTGGGGACCCTCAGCGTCTTGGAACGCGAATTCGCTATAACACGCGGACTTCTTAACCCTCTTAACTCCGTTTTCACGCACATCAGCTAGTTAGTAAAGCTACCGTTAGATGCCGCTTACCGATTTTCACAAAATGACTCAAAGTGCGGCGTACTAAGACGTGTCCAGGTCAAAAACAAAACACGTAAAGTCATATATATACTTCAAAAGCAATTTACTACGCTATAATATTTACCTAAAATATTAAGGAGTACAATGAATACCAAAAAAACACCTAGAAAAGACCTCAGCTAAGATAAACGCCAGAAATAATATAATTCATAATCTCCGAGTCACTGCTTGTGGTACGAATGCATCCACCTTTAGAACTTCAGCTCTTAGTCTTGTCCACTTCGTTGTTGAATACTGCGCTCCAGTGTGGCTAAAGAGCTGCCATGTAAAAACAATTGACAGATTGACACCAAGATCCAGTAGCGGATCTGACAAATCTCAAACTTAATATTATCTTACTTTCTCAGAACAACATTACAATCTAACTACAGTACAATCTTTATTACCTACCTTTACTTGATCTACTAGTAGGTATAGTATTTTTCAACTTTATATTTCTATAAAAAGGTGTCAAGTTTTTAAACCGCGCGCCACAGACAGCGCGTGCTCATGCTCTTGCTGTCGTGTCGTGCAGCTATCTACTGCCAACAGTTGTTTATTAATTGCGAACGCGGTATGCTTTGCTTTGTTTTTGTAAAATTTGGATTAAAATGACATCTAAACGTAAACAAGATCTTCGTGCGTTTGTTTTACTGAAAAAAAAGAAAGAAGAGGTGAAGAGGAGTCGAGCCGAAATGAACCAATATCACCTAGAAACAATGTCAGCGACTTATCATCGTCGACTCAAAGTTATACAGGGGCGGATCCACGGGGGGGGGGGAGGAACTGCGCGAGAGTCCCCCCCCCAAAAAAAAAAGTTGTATGTTATACATTTTTTCCAATGAGACACCGAAAATCGTAAAAAATCAACTATTGAACATTTAATAATAAAATTATCGATAATGTTTTAATATATAAGTTACCGCATTTCCATCATAAATGACGCTCTGCGAAGAAAAGGACTTTGAGTTGCTAATCAATTTCATTTACCCTATAAGGATTCATTGGAAAATAAGCGTATTTCCGCGGGGGCGCGTTCTCAACAAAAGAGATAGTGGTAGAGCTCTCTTTCTCCCTCATCCCGTTGAAGCTACAGCGCTGACTTTCACCTTACACAGAGTTCCCTTCCTAAAATCCTACTTTGGATCCGCCCCTGAAGTTATACCGTTAGGTACATCCTTCTGAATGTTTTGTATGTAGTTAAATAACTTCGTAAAAACATAATTAGTCGATTTTGTTGTTTGTATTCGGTTGAGTTCGTTATTTTTTCGGTCGGTTTCGTATTGGGTCTGGGTGCTGTGTGGCTGTACGTAGATTGAACTCTGGGTGTGGACTCTCCTACTCTATAATCTCTGCCTGTCCTACAAGGGACATCGTGAGATAATTAATATTCAATTACCCTTTATAGCAATCATCGGTATATTATTCGGGTTTGAACTAGATTTCCAGGCAAGCCAATTCAGGGAGGTGAGGTCATAGTTTTATAGATACTTACAGCGTTATTTACCCAAAATCGGCCAATATCAGAAAGGGGTTGCAATACCCACGATAAAAATTTCTTTCACTATTGAGTCCAAGTTTGATAATGAGAAAAAAATAACAGGTAAACACATCAAAATAAAATTGTGTGTGCTTTTTAGTGTGTTAGTCTTTGCCATATCGGTGTTATTTATGTATTTTGTCGCAGATTAGTGTGTGTAGCTATAGTTTTTTCCTCTCGTTTTATTGCTGTGCACCATTTTTTTATAGATCTTCCACTTTAGGCACACCGAAATAATTTGGTTTGGAACGCAAAACCACATATTTTTATACATCGCTAACCACACACTATTTTTTGTATTTTCCGCTTTCAGAAGAATGTTCGGCAATCATATTAAACTACTAACCCTCACAAAGAAACAACTCCACGAAAACGGCGTACGTAGAGGCATCAGACGATTTGCATTGAGAATAATTCATCTCTTGAAAACGCTCAACAAAATAAGAACATCTCATGGCATCTGTCGCGGCTCATTCCACAAATGAGGTCTGACCGAATTACCGATTTGTGGCTGTGGATAGGCTCACCAGACTATGCAGCACATTTTAGCTGACTGCCCCATAATATCATACTCGGGAGAAATGAGCAATTTTTTTTATGTCGCGGACTCTGTTGAACTAGATTAACGTCATCGATTTTAATACCCAACGTATTTCCTGTATTCATACCTCGCTATATATGTATATTATTTCACTGTTTCTTATACTTTTATTATTGCAGTTTATACTGCGCGAGTTGCAAGTCAATCTTACTTCTTAGATTCGTTTCTGCAAACTAATGTTAATCAACAATTCTACCTCGGACGTAGGTCGTATTGGCCCAATGCCCAATGACGGTGCGTCAGCGATGTGTGCATAGAATAAATATGTACATTTGCGTGTGCGCGGCTTGTTCTAGTCCCACACATTGTTGTGGTCATGCTAAAGCGAGTTCTGGTAATCTTGATGTTTTTTAGACCCGGTAGCCATGCTCTGTTCAATATCAGGGTTTCATCTTTCCTATTAAAACTATCCTTGTGCTTTTCAATTGCAATGGCTTCCCAGATCAATCCGCAGTAGCAACCCGCGTTTCTAGCAACTACCTGTGTTTCCTTGAAAAATATTTGATGCTGTCCGTTAATGAGCGCATGTTCTGATACTGCCGATTTCTAAATGTGCTCGTACTGAAGTTTCTCTTATGTTCACTAAGTCTGGTGTTAATAGTTGTCTTTGCAGTGCCGATGTATACCTTTCCACATGAGTAGGAAATACGTTAGCTACTGACAAAAGATCCCTTTTATCCTTAGCTGATTTAAAAAAATGCTGAACTTTTTGTGTGTGCATAGCTTTAATTTTGTTTTTCCAATAGTCTACCAGCCCGATCAGAGATTCTTGATATACAAGGCAGAAAAGCTTTTCCTAACTCCAAACATACTGCGCTCTCTGATCGGTTGAGTCTTGCTCGTCTTGCTATAGGATTAATGGCTTTTTTAATTTCCCTTTCTATTGCAACTTGCAACCTTTAGCTTGCAGAGCCGTTCAAAATGGTCCATTTCTAAATCTAGAAGTTCCAAAGTACGTAATATTTGGGGTCGCTGAGCCAGAGTAGTTATTATGCCCCGATTTTGCCGAGGGTGGTGGTTTGAACCCTGGTTTAAGTACCTATCCGAATGTGTGGCTTTCCTATAAACAGTTTGCGCCAATTGATTCCCAGATCTGATTGCCAAGAGGTCGGGGAAAGCTACTTTTCCGTTTTCCTCAGATTCTGTAGTAAATTTTGTTTTGATGTTGGTTCTAACGTGATATGAATTTATCTAAATTTTCTTTGCCGTGCTTCCATACAAGAAAAGTGTCATCCACATATCCATACCAAACTAATGGCTGGAGTTCTGCCGCTTTTAACACAGTCTCCTCATAATACATGACGTAGCCATGGGTACCTAGCCGAAAAAGTCCAGAATTCCCTTTAGCATGGCCATGACAAGCTACGTTAACTCCGTTGGACTGGAATAAGCCGCGCACACATCATCTATGCACACATCGCTGACCGCCTCGTCATTGAGCCAATACGACCTATGTCCGAAATGTTGTTGACATGTTGACATTAGTTTGCAGAATCTAATCTAAGTAAAACTTACCTCTGAGGATGCCGGCCACTCGCGCCAGTAGTGGAATGTTAGGAATAAACTCCAATAAACGTCGGGTTTACGACGTGTATTCTTTACTTTAACTAAGTTTAGCTAAACTAAGCTTGAATCATAATTCTATGTATTGCTTCACAACCCGGTTCCACTCGTTATAAGTTTAGAGAATGTTAATTATCCTTTGATTCTCTTCTCCTGTGGCACAACAATTCTTGCAGTTTAATTTTTATCAGCTACTTATTCACCCCTAGTATTAAGCCTTTAATGTAAGCACCTGAAACTAAACTGAAAACGCCCGGGTCAATTCGTTAGTCTTTGATATGAGACCGATGAGCAAATTCTACATTAGAGAACGTGGTCCCATTAATAGATACTTTTAAGGTCAGTTTTATTTTACTTTAATGTTGCATTTACTAGTTTTATACTTGGTGTTATTTATTATTTATACCTACTTGAGAAAGCTGTTGAAAGAAAAATAAAATAAAAGTTTTTATTGTACGAGGCATGTTTTTTAAGTAAGTACCGTTTTGGAATTAAAAAAAGACGTGCAAAGATATCGTAATAATTTTATCTTACATGAAAGCCTGCACCTTAATCTACTTTTCTACATAATTTCCGTGAATATTGAGGCACTTGTCATAACGTGGCACCAGTTTTTGAATACCCTCCTCATAAAATTCTGCCGCCTGACTTGTTAACCACTGTATCACAAATGTTTCGACTTCGTTATCGTCTTGAAGACGCTGACCATCCAGGTGTTTCTTCAAGTGCAGGAACAAATGGTAGTCGCTGGGCGCCAGATCAGGGCTGTATGGAGGATGATCTAGAGTTTCCCATTTAAAAGATTTGATGAGACCTGTGGTCCGATTAGCCACATGTGGACGGGCATTGTCATGCAGCAAAACGATACCCTTACTCAACTTGCCACGTCTTTTGTTCTGGATTGCACGACGCAGATTGTTCAATGTCTTACAATAAGACGCTGCATTGATTGTCTCATTACGAGGCAGAAACTCCACTAGCAATACTCCTTTTCTGCCCCAAAAAACTGTGCACATGATTTTCCGGGCAGAAATTGTTTGCTTAAACTTCACTTTTTTGGGTGATGATGAATGTCGCCATTCCATGGATTGTTGTTTCGATTCTGGTGTGACGTAGGCCACCCATGTTTCGTCACCAGTAACAATTTGGTCTAAAAAATCTTCACCTTCATTGTGGTACCGCTCAAGGAAAGTCAATGCACTGCCTAAACGTTGGGTTTTGTGCAAATCCGTCAACATTTTCGGAACCCAACGTGAACACAATTTCCGGTAATTCAAATTCTCGGTCACAATGCGATACAAAACACTACGAGAATATTGAGGAAAGCAGTCGCACAATGATGAAATTGTAAAGCGTCTGTTTTCTCTCACCTTTTCGTTCACTTTCTGCAACAAATCTTCATTAACGACCGAAGGACGCCCACTCCGTTCTTCATCATGCACATTTGTGCGGCCATCTTTAAATGCTCTCACCCATTTCCTTACCATTCCATCACTCATAATGTTTTGTCCGTAAACTTCACAGATCTCACGATGAATATCGATCGGTTTTACGCCTTTAGCACTAAGAAATCGTATAACAGCCCGTACTTCACAATCGGCGGGACTCACGATTGTCGGAGGCATCTTAAACACTCAGTAAACAACGTATACAATGAAGAATCAAACTGTAATGGCGTCAGTGCGTAGACAAGAGATGTAGGTAACCAGCGCGCATCCGCGGAATGCCGACCGTAGCGCTGCGGTGGCGGAATCGCAAAACGGTACTTACTTAACAAACATGCCTCGTATATTTACTGTAGTCGTATACTTTTTGACGGTCACATTGTTCGAACTAAGAAGCTGCGTTAATATAGATATCTATTAAGTTTGTCGTATCTGTGATTACGTTTTACGTAACAGTTTATTACACTTCACAAAATAATAGGTTCAAATTAATATAATTATGCTCCCAATTGGCTTATTTTTATTATACAGATGCCCAAAAATAATGAATTAATTAATACTTGCAAGGAATCTGCTAAAAGAGTGTAAACGATGATTTTGAAACATCACTGGTTTGCTGTACAAAAATAAAGACGCAAGTCATTATTTAGATAAGTGGTTGTTATTCTCCGGTAATAGTAAAATACTGATAATTTTAATAATCCAAAAAAGTTAGCACGCTACTGCAACCCGTTGTCATTGATGCATCTCTTGATAAATAGTAGCCAGTCTGTAGAAGTCTACAAATCTGCGTCATACAACACAATTGCACGAGGGTAGGAAGCCAACTTCATTTATAATTTCTGTACCAGCAAAAGAAAATAATGCATAATTATATCCACTACTTTCCAGTAAATTTAAATAAACGTGTACGGGTTGTTAAAATTGGAAACAAAATCGATTTATTTTTAGTTTATGAACCACTATATCACAGCTACCACCCCTTTCATTCTGCGTAGCAGCTTCGTGAATATTTAATTCATTTTCATTTCGCGGTATTCTAGGAACGCGCTTTGAATTACAAAGGTCCAATGTCGCATAAATTGCACCTTTGCGTAGGAGAATAAATTTGGAATAAAAACAGGAACGGTATAAAGAACAACGTTGATAAAACAAAATACCGCATGAGAACGGGTGCATGCAAAATATTATGAAATCCCATTAATTTCACGTTCACTAGCTATTGTTATTAAAAATATTTATTCACTTATGTGTTAATTTCGCTGAGCTCTGCATGAGGTGGAGTATATATTTTCGCAGTATTATATTTTACACAATATAATTTTTAAATTGGTTAAAAGAGCTTTACAAAAGTTTTCTTATGGGGAAGACCGATTGTTTCTGTATCATTATTATTGTTTTATTATATTACTAGCTTATGTAGACTAGCTTTGCTCGGTCAAATATGATATTTAATACACTAAAATATCTCTGGCAATTATGGACAATTGCATAAAGATATAGTTATTGTAACCTTAAAATGATAAGGTCCATTTTAAGCGTTTCCGTCGCGAGACGGATTCGGCAATGACACACTTAAGAGTTCTTTTGTCTGCTGACGCATTATCCAGAATGTTCTATGCTTCCAGAAACGTCAATCTCCACCGTAGGACGGTTACGCGATTCTTTTGTTTGCTGATAATTTTTTCAGACTGTTTTATAAAATTCTCGAAACGTCGATTATCTATTTTTCCATAACGAGACAGTTTCGACAACGTGCCTCACTTAGAGGTTCTCTAATTTCTATCAAATTTTCTAGAATATTTTCCATCTCGAAACATTGATTTTTGAGTACCCCACCATGATGCGGTTTCGGCAAATTGCCACACTTGAAGATTTTTCCGTTTTCTGATGAATTTTTCGGAATATCCTAACATTCTCGAAACGTCAAACATTTCACTTGTCCCTGCAATCCACCCTTACAACCACGGGTCTTTGGACCTTGGGTTTGCAGAGAAAAGTGAGCGTATACAGACAAATGCAGGGTTTCTATAAATGATTCATGCATCCAGCGTTTATGGAAATTATTGGTTTAAAGTTTGCCGCCTCTCAGGAAAGTGGAAACAACTATTGCTTTGACGTATACTTGTCATCTGTTGATTGTTTTAATATAAGAAAACGCGTGGGAGTGTGTATTTTCAAGATATTCTGTAGTGTTTGGTAAGATAATAAACTTCAAAGTTTGAGAAAGCTCACACTTCGGACCTGTGGGGTGGCACTATATTGTATAATAATTTTTAGGTTATGTATCGTATTTGTAAGGTTGTTGTACTATGATGGACTAAAAGACGTTTTTGGGCTGCCGCAATGGTAAAATTTACAAACTAAGTGGTAGTACCGTTAGTGCACTATACAAGGCTTCCACAGTACGAGGGTGTAGACTGTATAGGTTGCCACAAGCTTACTATACCAATAAATGTTATTTTTTACGTTTGAAAAAAAATAGAACCGCAATCTTGGAAAATCTTTATAAAGCCGTCAATTTCGTGACTATAATAACTTGATCTGCAACCTTCGTTGCATGAATCATTTATAGAAACCCTGTATAATTCATACGACATCGCTTTTAATTATATTGTAAGTTTGCACGCCCATAACTTTTCAACGCTTACACCCACCCCTACAAAGCTGCTTCATTTTCATTAGGAAATATAGACTGTCCATCCCTGTAACCACGAGTTTGTGAACTGAGAGACTGCAGGGAAAAGTGAGCATATATACAAATTAACATGACTTCGCTTTTATTTATACAGGGTGGCCCGTTAGTGCGTGGACGGAATATTACGCAATTGTTATTACATATTTTAAAATTCTGCGAGTGCAGCTTGGTAGGGAGTGATTAAGTCTACAAAATAAAAATATTTTTACTCTTCCCCCAGCAATACATTCTTATATTTTTTTAAACGGAACACCCTGTATATTATTACATTTTTTTTTATTCCTTTTTTAATTTTAATGGGACTCAATATAACATATATGGGGTCTAAAACACTGTTGTAAAATTATTTCATTTTTTCCAAAATTTTGACATTTTGGAAAATTATTATGTTTTCAAAACCTTTATAGCTAGAGGTACGCAGTTTTCGCAGGGATGTTACTAATAAAATGCGCATCACCTGTAGATATAAAGGATTAATATAAGAATAGTTAGTAGTACAAAAATTTACTCTAGAAAAGTGATCATATTCAATCCCAGCCAACTCGATTTTTTTAAATAGCACCCTATTTTACTTTCACCGTAGTTCAATGCGCAAATTAATTTCCTCTTATATAATATAAAGAAGTATCTATTTATCTCTAATAGTTTTTAAGAAAATTGCATATTTTTAGGTTTAGTTATATTTTAGTCATTCTTATAGTAGGCTATGGGAAAAACAATGAATGCACTTTTGTTAGCTTCAAACTGTTAGTGTCTGCTTGAAGTCAGTAGTTCTACTACATATGTATGTGTCTATCATTTTTGAGAATATGATGTTTGTACTGCTTTAGTCATATTAACATTAATATAATATGTAAAATAAAATGAAACAAATAAATATAGACCACATATGAGTATTATGTTTAATTGAAAATTATAAGACATCGTTAAAAAGCAAGAGCAACAAACGTAACCCATAAAAAAATCACAAAAGTAGGTGAAAACGAAACAAAAAAAATACAGGAAACATAACACACAACAAAATAACACAAAAGTTTCTGAATACAACAAAGCAACAAAATGCAAGAAACGTAACACAACTAAATAACTCCAAAGTAACAATAGTATGCAAATACAAGGAACGTAACAAGTAACAAAATAACACAAAGTAACAATAGTATGTGAAAACAAGATAACGATGAATGTAATGGCACTGCAACCTACAACAAATGTTCAAAATGGCGACCGTTGTGGTGCAAACACATTTCAACTCTACTACGAAATGAGACCGCCACCCTAGTTAAGATTTCGGGTGTAATGCCCCTGAACGCTCATAGGTGGAGTTTGGTAGACAATATTTTTAATATAGCCCCACAAAAAAAGTCAATCGGTGTTAGGTCAGGTGACCTTGCTGGGCAATGAACTGATCCTGCCCTTCCTATCCATTTTTCTGGGAATCTGTTGTTAAGAGGGGCATTTACTTGGAGCGATCGGGTAGAAATGTAAACTATGCAACCCGTATTACCAGCGGGACATGGGACGTAAGAGAGTAGCCGATAGATTGAAATCACACAAAGATCAGACGGCCTAAACTAATATTCGGAAAATTGCTGACTGTAGCGTGTGCATAAAAAAGTAAGCATGATATTAGTAACACTATGATATTTTACCAGGTTATTCAAAATATGGAATAACCCATTTATTTCTGTAAATATGAACTATATAACATTTCATTCTAACTGCATGTCGACTATGATTTGTGGAGGAACTTTTATAATAATTTTCATTCCGCCTCCCCATTGCTTCGGCAGACAGTAAATTAATGTGAAAGAGCTTTTAACATTAAACTTGACATACAATCTTAGAAATCCAGTCATATTGGAATAGATGGTATACCACTCGATCATACCCGACAGGATTGTATCTTAGCTTCACTGTTCACTGGATACCACGCGACGGACCTGGTGGGGATGGGCATTCGCATTCCGCTCTCTTGACGGACTCATGCGAAAAGGGTTTGCGGTTTTAGATTTTTTGAATGTTTTTACTCATTTATCGTGCTTATGTTTTTGTTAGTGTACAAAGAAATATGTAGCTACAACGTGGAGTTCGAATTTTTCGTTTATGTGCCTTAGTTTTCGAGAAATAGCTCGCCAAAAATACGCATTTTTAAGCAAAATATAACAACAAATATTTACATTACCGTACCAAATTTAGAAAAAACTTGAACTCTGCATTGTAGCTACATCTTTTGTCATTGCCATGTCAAAATTTCACTTCGAAAAAGTTTCGAATAAATCGGTAAAATGTAAAACGGTAGGTGCTTAAAATGACCCGCTTCGCTCTAGGTAAACGCCCCTCTTAAGTCACATTGTCACTATTTGGCCATTGTGGGCAGGAGCTCCGTCGTGTTGAAAATACATGTCCCTCACGTAAGCCAAAGGAACATTTTCCAGCAAACCAAACAGTTCATTCTCTAGAAAATCTCTACATCGCAAGGAATTTAAGGTACCTTCAAAAAAGTATGGGCCTATTATATAGCTTCCAATAATTTCAGCCCATACATTTATAGACCACCTGTGTTGGTTATGTTTTATTCATAGATGGTGCGGGTTTTCATCGGAGTAGTAATGATAGTTGTGGCAATTAACAAATCCAATTCTGTGAAACGTAGATTCGTTCGTAAAAAGCACATTTCTTAAAAATTCTTCATCGCCATTGATTTTTTCTAACATTAGAGCATAGAAGTTAGTCCGGCTTTGAAAATCGCCTTCGTCCAACTCTTGATGCAGTTGTAACCGGTAAGGACGGAAATTATTTTTCTTCAAGATGCGCTGTACTGAAGTGCGGCATATTCCCAAACTAAAAGAAATATGCTATTTTCTTGAAAAATATTAGAGATATACATATATACTTCTTTATATCATATAAGAGGAAATTAATTTGCGCATTGAACTACGGTGAAAGTAAAATAGGGTGCTATTAAAAAAAAAACGAGTTGGCTGGGATTGTATATGATCAATTTTCTGAAGTAAATCTTAGTACTACTAAATATTCTTATATTAATTCTTTATATCTACAGGTGATGTGCATTTTATTAGTAACATCCCTGCAAAAACTACATACCTCTAGCTATAAAGGTTTTGAAAATATAATAATTTTCCAAAATGTCAAAATTTGGAAAAAATGAAATAAGTCCCATTAAAATTAAAAGAGGAATCCACAAATGTAATAATATACAGGGTGTTCACTTAAAAAAAATATAAGAATGTATTGAACCACCCCCGTATATGTTGGGGGGAAGAGTAAAAAAATGTTTATTTTGTGGACTTAATCAGTCCCTACTGCGCTGCTCTCGCAGAATTTTAAAAACTATGATAACAATTGCGTAACATTCCGTCCACGCACTAATGGGCCACCCTGTATATAGATATAGATTACTTGGAAACACTGTTTGAAATATTAGAATACGGTCCTATACCAGCTTCAAGTGTGATGAACATAATTATGGTTGCGGTTTTACGATAAGGAGTCACTAAACTTTTTAAAGAATCAAAACTTTAATAGATCCCAATCACGGTACTATCAGTTGCAATATTCATGCAACAACATAACAAGCAACCCTTTACACTCCAAATTTAGTACCTTCTTCCACCAAACGATGGGGTAAGCACAGTATCCCTATTGAGCAACAATTCCCGATTTTATGCAACCCAACATTTGAATATCTGCAGAGTTCAATGACAAGTAAGATCTACCCTCGAATCTACCTGTTTTTACGACTACCTACTTAAAATAAACAGCCCAGCTCAGGCGTTGCGGTGTAGCTGGAAATATGGATTTAGTGTTCCAAATGGACAAATACAATGCTCATAGGCATAAAGGGTCGGCGTCGCGTCGTCGGCGTGAACAAAATCTAATATCAATAAGCAACCTTCTTTTGTAAAACATGTAGCAAGTTAATAAAACTTGAAACATTATGAAGTGTTACATTTTTGCTATTCATTTAGCACTGTACAATCTGTTAACTAAAGTAATTGGGCAGGTTTTTCATATCTATTTTATTTTAAGTTAAAATCATCTTTGTAATGAGAGTCTAAACCAATCACATTACCTTACTTTAAGGCCGATTAATTTTTACACACATTGAATGATACTAAGTCGTTTATTCATTTATTTCAGGTATATTATACTAAATTGCACTACCTTAGCATACATGCAATAATAATATTTGAAAAAGAGGAGCGATGAGTTTACCAATTACAATTAATTGCAAGAAAATACGTGTTGTGGCGTTAGTAAATGTTCTTGATAATTGTTTGACAAATTGGCACGTTAAAGTACTCTAATCTGGTATATGTATACAGCGGCCATGTTTTTATCGAATAAGTAGAATTATTACGATCCTGTTATGCAGGGCATATTATATTTATTTTAACAATTTGTAGAATGGATAATCGAATATTGACAAAATTTCAGATAGTTCTAAAAACTTTTACGGTAATACATCAAGCAATACGACATACAGCGGATAAAATGCAATAAAAAGTTTTTAGAAATATCTCGTAACCTATTTAATATAATTACATTTTGGTAGTAGTAGCTTTTAAACACTTTCACTACCACGAAAATATTGTTATTATAAGAGTGAATGCTTCTAGCGTCCATCTTATGACACACAACAAAAAATTATGGATCCGACGTTTTTTCGAAAACGTATATTAATCTATCGAACATTATCTACGTCGTTTTCAAAGTTTATAATCAAATTTCCAGTAAAATATCTGCAAACCCAATGCATCTTAAAACTATATTTGCAGGGCAACAGAAGACAACCAGAAAGTTGAACAAGGGAGTGTAAAATGATAATATAACTAATACCAAAGTTTTTCATTTTGAGTTTTTCGTAGCATTCCTTTGGCGCTTTTTGTTTGTTTATAGGAACTATCTCTTTGAAACATTTAATTTTGTTTAGTACATTATAGCGACATTTATGACGCCAGTTTTTTTAATATAAAATTCGTTTTTTGAAAAGCAGCATTAATTGAATCCCATTTTACTGGACTTCACTTTTGTTTTCTATTTTATTTTGAAACAAAACATATTATTATGCTGTATTGCTTTAGTTAATAAAATAATAATACTACTATCACTACCACTACCAAAACTCACCACCTCTTCCACTACTACTGCTTGTAATATATATTTTATGCAAATATCACACAACAAATTTGAAATCTAAAATATAAATATGATAATTTTTTTTGGTTATGCCCTTATTGGAAATATATTTATAATGGCTATATTAAACGACGTTTTCTGGTTTTGGAGCATATCACGTTGCACTTTCCGTGGTATTGTAAAATATTTGAAAAATTGTAACTGCTTTGTTTTAAGATTATTTATGAATTTATTTTTAAACGAAAGCCCAAATAATTGAAAATTTACCACATTTAAAAGGATTTTTTCATGCAAGTAAMTGCATTTTGCTAAAMCTGGTACCATTAAAATATGCGTTATGGCAGGGTCGGACTTATTTTAGAGTAACGTTAACGTTAACAACGTTTTGACAAGTATAAATATAAAAAAGTCCTAACAGGATTTTTATAGACATAAATAAAGTAAATGACATTAACAAAAACACATCCTTCAAGAAAATAAATTTCGTATTAGTCAAGGAATGTCACCAGTTGAATTCGGTTTCTTAAGCATTCTATAGTACAATTATGACGATGTAAATGAGAATTTTTGTTTTCGGAATTTTCAAATTTTAACTAAGATTCATACTCAGTCAGTTATACATAGAAAACGTTTTTTATACACCTCAATTTAGCTCCACTTATCCCCACTGCTTATAAAACAGAATGTAACAACAATCTAAAAACCTTATTACCTTCTAAAAAATGTTAACTATAAATATTCTGTTAATTGTGGACAATTAATTAGCAACCATGCAAGAAACATCCTTATTCGACATAAACAAAATTATCCCGCCAATAATAATAGCAAATTCGTTGATACTATCCATTAATAATTTGAACGATATATTAAACCTTTCAGTTAAAATGTTTACAATATTGCAGTACTGTAGTTTCGGCAATTGTTATAAATAATGTGCTTTATATGTAGTCATCCACACCATACTATTTATTACATGCATTTCGAAGCAATACTTTCATTGTGGTATAAGAGTTTTTCTATACGCTACTATTTTACACGCGGTTAGAGAAAATGTATTTGCTTTTTACTTTATTACATTTTGTTTGCCATATTTGGTGTATTTTGAAACATTAGGTACTTTAAAAGTTTTTAATAATATCTGAATTTTCTAAATATTCAATTATCGGATATATAGATTGTTAAAATAGATATAAGTATGTTGCCTTGCATAACCACATCGAAGTAATTCTACTTAAGCGACAAAATATCGCCGCTGTATACATATACCAAATTAGGATACTTACTTAAATTAATTTATCGAACACAAATCAAGGCAAAGCAGCTTTTAGTGACATCACAATAGGTTACTGCCGTTATATCCCAACGAACACGTATATACACACATTAATTGTAATTTGTAACTCATCTTCTCAGTACCCTTAAAAATTGACAAGTTGCAACCACGGTCCTCTTTTCATATATTATTAAACCTGTGCTAAAATAATAAACGTGGACAAATTTAGTACCCGAAATAAATGACTTACCACAATTCGATATAAGTATCTCAAAGTTATTTTTTTAAATTTGATATTAGCTAAAATCAACTTGATTATGATGACAAAAGTAACTTTTAGTAACAAAGTTGACTTTAGTTTAAAATAGAGAAGAAAAACTGTTTCATTGAGTTAAGTTGAATGATTCCGCGGTATTAAGTGAATCATCTTATCAATAATATAATAATAACTGTAATGTTTTAAGTTTTAATAAGTTTAACATTTTACATATTTCGGTTTATTAAATAGGCATGCATCAAAGAGTTTAGAAATTAAGGTAATTGCTATTGAATATCGTTCACGCCGACCCTTTATACCTACAAGCCTTGTATCTGTCCATTTGGAACTCTAATTTCATATTCCTAGCTATACCGCACCGGTTGGGCTGGTCTGGTTATATTGGGTGTAATAGTAAAAACAGGTAGATCCGAGGGTAGATCTTACCTGTCATTGAACCCTGCAGATATTCAAATGTGGTAATGTTGGGTTGCATAAAAACCGGAAATTGTTGCTCAATAGGGATACTGTGCTTGCCCCATCGTTTGGTGGTAAAAGGTACTAAATTTAGAGTGTAGAGGGTTGCCCCTTATGTTGTTGCATGAATATTGCAACTGAGAGTACATCTTTAAGTAAACTGTATAAACCTTACTTTCATACTGCCTGGGGTGCCTAGGCGCGGCGTTGTAGTAAACTATTTCGAGACTCAATGGTAAAATAAGTTTGTACAGTAAAACCACAAATATCGGTCACAAAAATTAACTGTAAAAATGGCCACCAACGAGAGGTTGCCGTTATGAAGAGCTTGTATATGAGACTGTCTCAGTAAATGGATAATGAATATACATATCAACATTTATATTATAAATAGCCAGTACATATAATTGTTGTTACATTTTTTTAAGTATTTCTCAATTGCAAGTAAAAAAAATTAAACAAAATTTTTTTACTTTCGTTTAAAAAATATGACTTGCGAATTTCAGGCCCTTAAACTTCATTTTCATTATCACAACCTTTATCAGTGTTTTCAACAATGATTGCGTGCGTGTATTCCATTTATATTTTGTAATGGAGGAAAAAGTTGAGCCAATGGAATTTCGTCTTTCTCGTCAAAAGTGACGTTATGCCGAGAAAGGTCTGAAAATCCCGCTTTCGTAAAGCATTTTGAAATTGTAGCAGAACAAACATTATTTTAGGCGGCTGATATTCATATTAATGCACTTCTTAGATTGATAACCCTCTTCCGCGTCTTAGTAACAATTTTGGTCGCTAGTGGAGGTTAGTAGTCTTTTAATAATGTATTTTCTATATTTTACACTAAAACGGATAATTTCTTGATCAAGGGTTTAATACGTGACGTGACATTATAAAAAAATAACAAGACATTACTGTTTTCTTTTTAGCTTTTTTTATTTCGTCAAATCTTCTTAGCCAATCTGTAACAGTTGCTGTCATCATCCAGGCTTTTTTTAATTTAATACCCACTCCAAATGAAGTCTTGTTAGGTTCTACTGAATTTACAACAGAACAAGTCATCTAGGTGAAATGATCGTGTAATTAATTACACCAGTATAGGAGCGTGCACGCGCCTGCGTTCAGAGCCCTCTGGTGGATTGAACAGATAAATTTGGGGTTGGTGGCGCTAGTGTGGCTTTGCATATGGCGGAAATGAACAGTACTTGTTATTATAACATACTCGTCTGTATCGCGTAATGAAACAGATTGGTTTGCAAACGAGTATATTCAATATAATTATTACACAGGAATTGATAACGATAACCAAAACACACTCATGGCAATAACCTATGTGATAACCGCTTAACCACACAACCGCATATTACTATTACAATATAATATCACACATGCTTTTTGTATTTACTTTTATCCTCTTATTCTTAATACTATTCACTGGCCACAATTTAAAAATGCTAATACGATATAACAAAAACAGCCCTATTACACAATAATCCCGCGTTTTTTTTCCAGCATTAAAGTACTGTTCTTAATATTTTATGTATCTGCGGCCAGATGTGTCAATATTGTAAATTTGTCTATACAAATTAAATCCTATGTAAAGTGACACGACAAAAAAGAAGTGTTTATGCAAAATGAACGAAAAAATAGTCAAATATGGTTTTGGACGTATTTTTTATAACAACGGCTGACTATCAGATGTACTAAAATAACTACTAATAATAATAGTTTCGAAGGTGCACTGTTTATTAAATATGTCAAATCATTACATAGATTAGCTTGCAAACAAGCTGGTTTTTGTTTGTACACTATTTATCGAATAATTTGCCGATGGTTTCGACTGGAAAGTCACTTTCAAGAAACCTTTCTTAATCGTAAAATTATTCGATAAATAGTGTGAAACAAAGCACAAACAAAAACCAACTTGTTTACAAGCTATTCAATATAATGACCAATAACATATATTACAAATTTAGTCTTCAATCTTCCTTTTATGGCATTCATTGTTAGTGCAAATATGAATGGGTATCTATAAGCTTGTACAAAACGACTTAACACGCGAGATGCGCGAAGGCGGACCTTGTTTCGAAGATCGTCAACTATCGCGTAGTACCGAGCGAGCGCTGAACCACCCTGAAAACATTTTGCTAACCTGTTACTCATGCTACACGTACTTGGGTAGACGCAGGGTTAGAATCTATTAAGAAATTCCAAGCGAAAGTGACAATGTTTTTCATTTCAGCTGTAGCCGACAGACGAACGCCCTACCCTTTTTTATTTTTATTTTATTATTCTGCGCAACCATTTCTCGCGGGTCAAGTCGTTTTGTAATAGGTATACCTATATACATACTACAGCACGCATAACACAGTATCTATTTGCTTTTTTCTATTGATGGTATTAATCCGACATTGTTTTAGTTCAGCTTCCTACACCTGTCCAGGAAATCGATAAAAGCTTATGTTTGGCTGCCACACGAATTCTCAGTATTATGATTACACTCCACAACACAACAATTTCTTCGAGATTTAGGCATTTTTCTATGTATTGCGCGCTTACCACACAATATTAAAGCAAATGTAAACKGATGAAATTCGTGGTTGTCATGCTGTGTATACCTCAAACTTGCGTTATTTCACCACCGGTAGCGCTACTAGTCAGCCTGCACGCTCCCTATTGAGGTACTTGTCCATTATCTAGTCAAGTTATTTATACCAGGCTAAAGTATTTTTAAAAGTATTAATTACAACTAGCATATGTAAAAATTTTTGCAACTTTTATCGAATCGTAGTTCTGCTTTCCTCTTGATTACCACACAAATAAACCAGTTGCAACTGAAAATGTGATATCGCCATTACAAGTTGGTTCGTTTTCTTACAGAAATGAATCGGAATGTCAGAGGATACGAACTTCTCAACGGTCAGCTACAACAACTCCCAAGTACCGCCCGGAGATACAGCGAAGCACATACAAGAGCTTGCCCTGGTCGCCCTCCTTAGTGTGGTCAGCGTGGTGACCGMTATCGGGAACACTCTAGTCATCTTAGCTGTACTTACTACAAGAAGACTGCGTACTGTTACTAATTGCTTCGTTATGTCATTAGCCATAGCCGACTTTTTCGTCGGTATATTCGTGCTACCGCCGGCGGTAGCATATCATTTAATGGGTAAGTATCTTAGTAATAATGTTTTAGATACTATGTAATTCCAGAAATGAAATGACCTCTGTGAGCGTAAAAAAATCACAGCAAGTCGTAGCATCTCATCGAAAACTGCTTCTCATGACACCAAAAATCTACGAAAACGGTCTTATTAAATTCAAAATTATCAAAGAGCATTTCCTATGATTTCAAATGTTCACGACTTTTATCCAATATTTGAAACTTTCAATTTCACTTCCTCTGTAATATCTAGTGCATAGCTAAAAACAAAGTTTATGAAACCAAATCGCTTAATAGCGTCTAATAACTTCAACAACAGTCCCTGCGTTGATAACAATTTGAAAGGAAACATACCTACGCAAGAGAAAATGTATAGTACTTAACTTTAAAACTGAAGGAGACGCTTTCATTATACGCACAAATACCAAATCATGAAACAATCGGCTATTTGTCGTATACTGTAGGGTAATCTGCACTCCTATTGGTTGACGAAACAGATAAATGATGTCAAACAGCTTAAGCAGTTATAATTTTCGCAGAAAGAAAGAGAGAATTTCCATTATGAGAATTATCTGCTATAATAGTTACCATATATTTTGTCGCTAAACACGTCCATATTATGTATATTAGTTCTCACTTATTTAGTTCGTAAAAAAACGAGTGCGATAGGTACTAATTAAAGTAATGATACATCATATGGACCAAATTAAATTAAATTACGACTCTAACAATTTTATTTGTTTATTTATAAAAAAAATACATCGGTTGATAGTATGGGATGTTAGATAAATTAATGTTACCTACAAGAACTATAAATTTATTTTTAATTTCGTATAATATAGAATTTCTATAAATGATTCATGCTACGCGGGCGGCGTTGATTTCTGAATTCTTTGTGCCGCCTTTTTGTAACTGCTGCTAAGCTACAATATGCACGGCGATAGTACTGAAGGTTACAGATCAATGTCACTCCACAGCTCCGAAATGTGAGCTTTCTATAACCTTAAAGTTAATTATCCCGCAAGATACTACAAAATATGTTGAAAATATACACTCCCAGATGTTTTCTCATATTAAAATATATATATAGTTTGTTTAAGATTAAATGAATGAGTGAGTTGTGTGTCATCCGCGTAACAATGCGTCTTTCAGAATGGTACACTATGTAAAATATATAGCGGTATAGGTAAGAAAAAAGATGGGGCCCCGATAAACACCTGATAGGTCTGAGGTACCAAATTTAATAATTTGATATATATATCAAATAATTCAGAAATCGACAGGTGACAAGTCACTTTCCTGAGACGCGACAAATTGCTTCAATCGATAATTTCCATAAGCGCCCTGGATGCATGAATCATTTATAGAAATTCTGTACAAGTGACAGTACAAGCAATAATCTTATAGAACATGTAGTAAACTGCAAAGGTTATATTTTTACTTACAATCAAAATTCCACGTAATTATGTAAAGGTTTACGATTGTTCGAAGTACTTTAATAATTGCTTCAATCTTTCTTGGAAAAAGTGGAATACATAATCCTTATAGATTAGGAAATGGCATTTAAATGAAGCACACATTTATTGTGTACGTACAAACTACTGCAACTGTATAAAGGGTTTCATATTTCAGTCTTGCTTTGACCCATGAGTGAAAGCAACGCGTTTGTTTAGTAGTGAGTTAAAAAGATTTTTTGCATAAGACATTAAAATGACTGTGTTGGATTGAAAAGGTCATCGTTTGACAAGGAAAATTGTTGCACTAATGAAAGGCGAAAAAGAAAATTTGGGACCCATAATTTCTGTGGAATCTTACCTGAAACGCAGTGCTAGTATGAAATTAAACAATAAATCTATGATCTGCAAAAAGCCAATTTGCCAGTGACATTGAATTCTTTAAAACTTCATTTAGATGCAAGATTTCTTCAGGATGGCAGTGTATTGAGGTTGAAAAACCTGTTAAAAATATCTTGGTTTCAAATATAAGGAACATCGCTTTCAAGTATAAGAAATTCAAGTATGAGAAACATCGCTTCTGGCGGTTTCTTTGTAAAAAGCCTGATATTGTCGTGAAAGAATTAAACATTTACGGATGATCAAGGAGGTAAAAGTAAACAGTGTAAGTAACTTTGTTTTTTTACGAAACCTTGAGTTTCTCAAAAGGGGGAAATAAATGCACATGGAACTACGACCCGGTATTTCTTTTAGATAACCAAATAGCTGTGATGGTAAAGAGGCGAAGGTGGGTTTATGAAATGAAAATGAAGATACGAGTTTGGTTTTTTGTTCCAAGAGCAATTGGGAAGATTATAATGACACTATGGACTCCACGCTACCTAAAAAATTTATTTCGAAAAATTATTACCTTTACTTGAAAAATCAACAGATATTTTTTACGGACAACGCTTTGTATTATTCCGAACTATTTGAAAAACTCCTTCAAATTGGCTAAAAGAAATTAGTTTGCAAATCGACACGAAACGACAAAACGCGTTTGGTGACGAGGCAGTAAAAAATGTGGAAGGAACCTCTTTCAACAATTACGCAAGACATTTGGAAAAATTGTGTGCACCTCTCTGAAAAGCTAATAGAAGAGAACACCAATAAATACGTTCTATTTAATCTCTGCAACAGTCAAAATCGGTTTATTATTAATGTGGGGGCGACAACGAATCATTTGATATATCTAATAATAATAATAATAATAATAATAATAATAATAATAATAATAATAATAATAATAATAATAATATAATAATAATAATAATAACAATTAGAAGAACAGTTCTGTATTGTATAATAATTTTGTTGAGGGTTCCTGGTTTTTGGGCGATCACTCATTTTCTTTTGTTCATAAAGCTAATAAAAATGTCTATATCCAACAGTTGAGTCTCAGTATAGACAAAGATGAGCGATATCTGCTTTACCACTACTGATAACTATCGTAGTCTTTCTTTTTTTTTGTGCTAAATAAGAGAGAACAAATATAGCCGGGACATGTTAAGCGCGGATTACAACACTTTGGACACCGTACAATATTACTACTTGTAGTACGGAGTTTGTTCTCCAAAGTGAGCGAGTCCTGATAATGGAAATTGCCTTTGTATTTCTAAATGCACATGTCAGATAAATTCAGGTAATGTTAAAATTGAGAAATATATAAATTTACGCAACATGTTAAACTCGAAATTTTAGAGAACAACAATTCGGTAATACACTTAACTTCAGGGAAATAATGCAATTTAAGTAATAAAACAAGACCATTTATTTAATTGGTACACAAGACCTTGTGTTTTATAAAATAAGTATTTTCCTTAAAAAATTCTATTATTACTTCCACATCTAAGTAGTACTGTATCGCGAAAAAAAATTTTCAAAAATTTTTATTTGCTCATTCGCTTTAAAATGGTCGAAAACGCAAAAAAGCAAAATTTGAGCAAAAAAATTTCTTGTCTGTGTCTGTGGTATTGTTTGTGGACACGACAACTTTCGAAAGACTTAATATATGAACTTGAAATTTGTTAAACGTATAAATCTCAACTACCCAAAGCGACCTATTGTTTGTGGGATAAGTAGGGTATCGAGAAGGGGGCGAAATTGGGGGGTAACTACCCTTTTTGCAAATATTTATTTTTTTATATTTTTTTCGTTTTAGTATGTGATTATTAGTATAACTGCGAGTATTATTAGTTCTTATAAATTTTCAGTACAGCAAACTGTTTAGAAGATATTAGCAAAAAAGCGTCGCTTAAAGAAAACGGTTTTTCTTAAATATCTCCGAATATATTTGATATATTCAAAAAATGAAAATCCTATCAGATAGGAAATAAAATTTCTCACAAAAAGTGTCTTAGAAAATTTATCCAAAATTTTGACATTTTCGAAATATTTCCAAAAAACCTATTTTGGATCCTGCTCGTACAATTTTTTTTAATTTTGGTATTATATAGAAAATCAAATTTCTGATCAGAAAGCGCTCTTGTAATTTTTTTGTCAAGTTAATAATTTTCGAGTTATTTGGAAAAAAAACGATTTTAAAAATGTATATATTTTTGTTAATATCACGAGGACGTTTGCCTTAGAAAAAATGTGTAGAGAAAAAAATGCTCAAAACCTGATTAATAATCGTATAGTATAAGAAATAAAAACGTAAATGTCATTTTGACAATTGGATGTGGAAGTATTGATTCAATTTCAATCTACAACAAATAGTAAAAGACTCCATACAATTAAGCTAATATCTCGAATTTTTTAGCATTGTTTAGGTAAAATTCCAGCCAGACTATGACTTGTAAACTGAAAAATAAAACAATTGACTTCTGAAGGTCAGTCCACCACACCATTATAAACCATTTCTTTTCGGCAGGTGTGTGGGAACTGGGATGGGTTCTGTGCGATATATGGGTTTCGCTGGACATTCTTCTGTGTACTGCCTCAATTTTAAGTTTATGTGCCATAAGTGTGGACCGATACCTGGCGGTGACGCAGCCCCTCAGTTACTCCAGGAAACGTAGGTCGAAACGATTAGCATTCAGCATGATCCTTGCTGTTTGGGCAAGCTCGGCATTAATAACCTGCCCGCCGATGTTTGGTTGGTAAGTGTGCATTTTTGAGAAACGTTTTTTTAAATTTTAAGTAGAAATAGAATCCAATGTTGGAGCAGTACGCGTACCGAAAATAGAGCGACAACACAGCTATACCGGCACACTTACATATTTAACAATGAATCTTCTTTTTTTATAAAAGATAGAGTGCCGAATACGGCACTCTATCCATGGCCTTTTGCTACTTGGGAATTACACCCAAATTTGTGCATTACAGCCAGCATCGCTTTATTCATAGTAATTTCATATACAATATATATTTCATATACAATATATAAACTTGTACACCTATACCTAGGGACATAAACGAATGCCCTAGTCGGGGCTCGAACCCGAGGCAGACACTCTGTCTACCCAGCTAACAATGAATCTATACTGTATTTGCTTGTTTATTGTTTCAGTATTACTTTAATTTAATGTAAAAATGTGTTTTTTTGGCATTATACTTCTGTTATGCATTATTCGACTACCAGTGCAGGATATTGAATTCCGCATATTTTGACTGAACTTTGAAATGAGTTTGTATCTCTGTTATTCGTAGGGTTGCCAGACCTGTTATTTTATAGTATACCTATATATTATCATATATTTTAGTGACCACTGATATATGATATTACACATGAAATATAGGTACTTTAAGAAGTGATATATTTTCCGTTTTTCCGTGGCTACTTAAAACGTATAACGTATGTTAACACTGCGTGATGCTCGGCAACATAGGTTGGTAAGTTCTCTGTTCGCTAGCAGTGTAAGTTGTAGCAGGATAATAGGTTTCTTCGATCTTTATCACGTCCGCGTGACGTCCACGGATCATCGTTCATCAGGTTGCGTAACTTGCATTATTTGTAAAGTTATACAATTGAATCAGTGAAACAAATATATAAATATGGATGCTAAAAGTGATGATGAAACCGATGAAGAAAAAGGCTGTAATATTAAAAAGAAAAATGACACCCATTATAAAGCTATCTGGGACAAGGACATTTCCCGACTTTCAAAAGGCTCTACTGTCATAAAAGCAATTTGTAAATTCTGCAGAAGAGAATTTAAAATTAACCAATTTGCTTTAATACCTAGTTTAGTTATCTTTCATTTGGCATCCTTTGTTACAGGTTATTTTTGTGTTATTTGAGCTATCAAAATTAAACTTGGTATCTAGGTACCTATAGTTTGTTATGATATATATTTTGGCGGATAGCCGATTTTCCTCTAATGTTTTGAAAAATACACCTGAAAAGCCAGTAAGCTACGAATTTACACAACTAAAATCTGAAATTGGATTTACATCCATTTTGAATATCGATAGTTCTTGATGAAGTAATTTTGATGTATATGTAAAGGAAAATGGTCGGGAAGATGGGAAAATTTTATCATCTTTTGCGTATACGCTCGAATTTGGCTCTGTCTAACAATTCCCGACGATTTCGGAAAGTTTAATTTAAAGATTTAATGTACTTCATCAAGAACTGTCGGTATTCAAAACCGTATGTAAATCCAACTTCAAATTTTACTTGTGTAAATTTGCAAAATTTTAGTGGTTTTTTGGTATATTTCCATAAACCAAAAGATATATAATAACAAACTACATTACCTACCAAGTTTCATCCCGATAGCTCAATTAAAAAAAAATATTAAAAAGATAAACTAAATTTCACCCCGGATTTTTACCGTAGCGTCATACCGGACGTGCAAATATTATTAACTCGAAATCTCGATTTTTATATACAACCGTGGGTAAGCTATGTAAATTGCCATACGCAACTTCTAGCAATTTTTGATTGACATTAAAAAACTGATCTGGAATAACCGAACTCTCGGAATGCTAGAGCAACCGAGTTTAGCACGACTAGAAGCCTATAGAATGCGTATGCTGAATAAGAAGTGAACATAGCAAGTCCTTATCTTTTTTATTCGCAAATCACGACCCTCCAAGACCAGCATACATTTGTTTGCAACCAAATCTGGAAGAAACATGGAACGACCAATAAAAAAGTTGACCACACTGTGCTTATAAACTCACTGTAAATTTGGAGGTCCTTTGACGCCTTCTAAAGGTTATTCTATAAACTTGCAAAAAATTATAGCATTTGCTCTTGGCCATTTTAATCAAACAATTTTCCTCAAAGCTCTAGGATGATTTATATACTGGTGAAGTGAAATTGGCTACTTCCTTTAGTTGCTCACCCTGTACATACGCGGACAGGTGCATAAGAACGTTCCATGAACGCCATGTTTTAATAACTACAAACGCGTGAATCGTTTACAGTCGAATGCCAATTATTGTGATATCCATATGGACCTTCCTCCTTCAGCATTATTTATCTTGATCTCTTAAACTATCAGGGTACAGCTGTGGCACACACATTAAGTTTAGTTAAAACATCCCGCTCACTTTAAAGATTTGAAATCCTCCCCTCACTCTGGTGTTGTGGTAATTAAAAAGATGTTTCTAAGCAAATTTACTGAACATAAGAAGAATTTGGGTTTGCTTTTATTTTAGAAATTAATGATGCTTGATTTGTTTTCGGACCTTTTTACTCTTATCACATAGAGTAAATGTACCTACTCGTTTGTGAATGTATCTAACTTGTTTGCCAGGTATTAAGAATTAAATATGTGCATATCAAACATTTCGTAAACATAAAAACAGGAACAGTTAGAACTAACAAAGCTAAACAGAGATTTATTTCGTGGAGAAAATTAATTCAGGCACATGTAAAATAAACGAAAAAAGGGCTACACTCACYAAAGCAAATTTTTTTCTACGAGATCCCTGACAATAACACAACTGCTGTAATTATATACTTTATTCAGGAGTATGAGCACCACACTTATGTATTTGTAAGAAGTAGCGCGTGTAACGTATTTTGTTTATTATGAAAACGAATAAATTTAAAACCTTATATGGCTTGAACTTTATCTGATTAAAAATAGTATTTATAAAAATCTGATAAAATTTTCTCTCTTTCACTCTAAGCCAGAAATTTCCATGGATTTAAACATTTAAAAAAGAAACAAGAAAATTAACAGATAATAATTACTTAAATAACACATATAATAACGATATAATATGTATAATTGAAAAGTTTGGAAAGTTAAAAAAGCTGCCGTCGGCTTTTTTTTAAGTAAAATTTAACAAAATCCACACCAAAATTGTTACAAATTCTTTTAAAGCAATCGAATTTTGATGATCAGAAAAACTCACTCAAAACTGCTCTTCTTTCACAAAAAAACAACAGGGTCAATCCGAAATGCGGTTTCTTCCTGGTAGACGTCTGAACTGCGCTAAAAATAGTGCCGGGATCATCAAAATTTTATTCCAAACACTCCAGAACACTAATGAAAAATTAAAAACTAATATCGATGCTATTAGAAAAGATTAACGTGAATTTAAACATATATTATTTTTTTATATCTCACAAGACTATGTTTTAGTTACTTTTCTAGTTATCAAATTAGTTTAGTGTCAGAATTTTGTTTCTTTTTAAAATTAAGTATTGCGACATTCAAGGCGACCAAAACTATTTAAAAGCAATCATATCTTCTATATAGGTATTTATGACTACGTCTGGCTATTAATGTTTTTCTAGTATTTTTGGTTATTAAGAATAAAATTTTGGTAATAGCAGCACSCTAATATAATAAAATAAAATTAGATTTTTTATTTGATTTTAGATTTTGTTACACTTGAATCTGTTATATTACCTACTTATGCTAAAATATACATGGTGTWCCAATTGAAAGTCAGAAGGAGGAATCATTTCCGGTCGTAATGCGTTGTTCTTTGCCTAAGAAAACGCCAAATTTCTACTATAACATCAAATAACCAAGTATCTCATATCTAAATAATGAATGTCAAGTTAATGGATATGCGTAGTTTCATTTTCATATATTATGTAGTTAGTAGTGATGGTGGGCTGTTTTATCGCTGACCTATTTAGTCGAAAAATTTTTTGTCGCCGGCTATTTTGTCGATACGCTCATTGGATCATATATTTTGTTTCTTAAACGCGTCATAACCTTAGCTTTATTGCTTTCTGTTTTCAGGTATGATCCGGGAAGACATGATAACAAGGTTTGTACGTACAATCGCAATACGGGTTATGTAATTTTCTCCGCAATGGGGTCCTTCTTCATTCCTATGGTAGTGATGGTATATGTCTACGCCAGGATTTCCTGCGTGGTGGCCCAGCGACACGACCAGTTGGCAAGCATCGACAGACAGGCTCGGGTAGGTATTAAAACAATAAAACAATATCAAAGCCAATTTTCATAAGTTGCAATTTCTTACTATTAGAACCTATACATATAATATAGGCTATAGTGTGCAGGAACATTATTAGCGCAACTGTTCAGAGATTTGAATAGCTAATAATGTATTAATGAAGGTAACATGGAACTTCATTAGACTAAGCATAGTTTATGGCCAAGACAGTGTAACGGGTGTTGCTAATTCACAATACGAGTCCAATAAAGTTCTATTAGGTCTCCAATTTACATATAACGCTTTATGTTGGACTGCCAGCATGCTTAATTTTCATCGCCAAAGTAATTATCGCCTAAAAAAACAAGTACAAATATGTATTTTGTATCATTGGCAAAATGTTCATCCCAATGCAGTTTTTATAAGACAATTAAATAGAGAGTAGGAGTAATATGCATCTGAGTGACCTTGACAGGACTAGTATCTGACTTAGGCTAGTCTTCTTAATGTGGCGTTTCCTCAATGGCGTAACAAAAATATTTTTAGGGGGTAAAAGTGCGAGTGCGGTACTTAATGAGTGATATGATTACAAAACTATTTGCTCTTACTTCAAGTATTGTAGTTTTTATCTATAATAAGGCTGAAGAGGCTTTATCAAATATAAAGAATTGTAGGATCTCCTGGTGATCCTGGATTTCAAAGTAGATATGTAGGGTAATATTTTGTCGGATAGATCGCTGTCTATTGAAAACACTGACAAAAAATTAATAGTCTGACGTTTCGATTACACCTGTAATCTTTGTCAAAGACGAAGAACCTCAAAATTTGCCTGACACAAGTTCAAACAAAATTTTGAAAGTAAATAAACGATGAAAAAGGAACTACCTACCTACTAGATATACACGAACTACTTGATAAAAGATAACTACAAAATAGCCTTCCAAATGTCACCTAACTCATAATTTCCACAATCCCTATTAAAATTATTAGTATTCCTACAAATTTCTATAGCTTCTTTTATTAGACGTTTGTGATAATATTTTTCTCTATGTAAAATTTTTGTTTTATCAAAATCAATCATGTGTCTAGTCAAATATGAGTGTTCAGCTACGGAAGATTTATCTATCTGTTGCAACCTAGTAGCACGTATGTGTTCTTTCAAACGCGTACCTACTTTTCTTTTTGTTTGACCTATGTAACACTTTCCGCAAGAACAAGTAATTTTGTAAACACCTTCACTCTCTAAATGTACTTTATCTTCAGTAGAACTTAAAATTTTATCTAAATTATTATATGTACTATCAACAACTAAAATATCATGTTTTCTAAGCATCCTCTTTAATTTTTCCGAAAGGCCTTGTACATACATAAGGCAAGCTCAACTTCAATTTACTTTGTCGTGGCTGAGAATTTACTTGATTTGGATGAGCACTTTTATTAAAAACTGACCAAATATTCTTACTACTATAACCATTTTTCATTAGCGCTGATTTAAGATAATATTTCTTTTTGTACAGAACTTTCGTCTGATATCCTTTGTGCTCTAGCAAATAACGTCCTAATAAGACTATTCTTTTGAGAAGGAGGGTGGTGAGATGTGGCATGTAAATATCTGTCTGTGTGTTGGTTTTCTGTAAACCTTGTGTCCTAACTGTCCAGTCTTTGTTCTGTAAATTTTGACATCCAAGAAAGGTAAACTACCATTGCTTTCTAATTCCATAGTAAATTTTATGTCGGGATTTTGACTGTTCAAATGATTTAGAAACCTACCCAGCTCTTCTATACAATGGGGCCAAATAACAAAAGTGTCATCTACGTACCTATACCAACATTTTGGTTTAAGATGAAAACTGTTTATCGCTACATGTTCAAAATTTTCCATAAACAAATTGGCTACTACAGGACTTAGAGGTGAACCCATTGCACAACCTGATTTTTGTTCATAAAAATTATCGTTCCATAAGAAATAAGTAGATTTTAAACAATGTTCGGATAATCTGGCTATCGTGTCACCTAAGGGATCGCTKTTAAGCTTGGATTTGATGATATCTATCGTTTCAGGAATGGGTACTTTCGTAAATAAAGAAACCACGTCAAAACTAACCAAAATATCACCTTCTGAAATTCTTAAACCTTTTATAATATCGATAAAGTGTGAAGAATTTTTGTTGAAACTACTGGTATTTCCTACATAAGGTTTTAAATAGTTGGCACAAAATTTTGCCAATCTGTAACAAGGACTGCCAATCGTATTGACTATGGGTCTTAACGGGACATTGGTTTTGTGGATTTTGGGCAAACCATACAATTTAGATACCTTGCAATCGGAAACAGTTAAAAGAGATTTCTCCTCAATCGAAAGATTTGAACTTTTGATAAGATCATTGGTAATTTTGGAAATTTTTGAGGTAGGATCTCGGGATAATTTTTGATATGTTTCCTCATCTAACAACTCTCTAACTTTATTCTCGTAATCTGTTCTATCTAAAATTACTGTGGCTGAACCTTTATCTGCTCTAGTAACTATAATGGACTTATCTGTATTCAAATCCTTAAGAGCTTTCATTTCCTCAGATGTCACATTAGGTTTGGGCATACGTGCATTTCTAATAGCGTGGCATACATCCATCCTAATCTTATCCGCTTGATCTTTCGGAATCAGTCTTATACAAGATTCAACAGATGACATTATCTCCACTTTTGGAATGGTCCGTGGCGTTACAGCAAAGTTCATCCCCTTCGCTAAAATATTTACAGCAGCGTCTGATACACTCTTTTTTGACAGGTTTATCACAGTGTTGTTGATGTTGGTTTTAACTATGTTAGATGATTTGAACTTATTTTGTTTAATGGTATTGAATTTCTCAAATTTAAGTATATTTTGTTCCTTGACCTTGTTAAAATGTTGTTTGTATACTTTTTGTGTAAACTTTATTATGTCTTCAAAATCTTGATAAAAAAGGTTGTGGGATAGAATTTGCAATGTTGTGTTTATGTCTTCATCTAAGAAACCAAGTTGTCTACGTGTGTCGTGTATGCGTTCCCTAATTAAAGCAAATTTTGTTTGTAGCATAATTTTATTTGACTTGTATGTGTTTATGTGTGTTTTAATGTTAAGAAAATTTGGTACGACCTTTTTATCTCTGCAGCGTTTCAAAAATACTAATCGGTTGACGAAGCTCGCTTTCTTCAACCGATCTCTGAAACTTCCAATAAATTCAGCTTGTGGCTTTTATTGCAAATGTGTAGGACTTTAAATTTTGAGGTGAAGCTTGATGTTTATTGTTTAGGATATGATTAGCGAAAGCAAGTGTGTTGTATGTATCGAGGTTAAGGTCTTTGTCGTTCCTTATATAATTGAAGTGCTCTCTGATTCTTGTAGAAAATCTTCTACCGGTCTAGCCAATATAAATTGCATTACATGTGGAGCAGTGTAGTTGATACATTCATTTCATTCAAAATGTACTGAAAAAACACTGCTACTGATACTGTCATTTCTACTTTCTTCCAAATTCTGTCTCTAATCAGTCTTTCTATTCGATTCCATTTCTATGTCAGTTTTCAGTTGTTTTAGCTCACATTTTCAAGAAATTTAACATCAATATTTGTTTCTCCAGTTTTGGTGGGCTGTCTTCCTTTTTAGTCAGAAATAAAGATTCCTTTCCTGTCACCATAGTAAATCAGGAAACCCGTATGCCACGATGAATTTAATATATGGATGCCGTCCCTTAACTTCAAATTTGGTAAATAGCTGGTAAATTTTTACACAGAATGCTTGATATATGTAAAATTGCCTTGCATCATTGCTTTCTTGAACTCAAAGTCATTTAACTTTGAAGTGGTTTAAAAAAAAAACTCCGCCACGGAACGGCTTAATAACTAGGGTGCTTATTGGCTTATTGGCCCTTCATCGCCCGTCGGCGTAGTTTATTAGCTAGGTGCAACCCTTCATTTTCTTGCAAGCGATTCAATTCCTCCATGTAAAAAAGTCTGACATCCCATACTTATCTATAAACTGCGTCAGCTTGCCAACCACACTTCGTAAACCTCTTTGATTATGTGAGACGGGTCTGGAACAGCGTAAACATACTATTGATTATTGTCTATGATATATTTGGTTTCCCAAGTGTTAAGTAAAAATATGCATCCTAATGGTCCCCACATGCTGAAATTAGTTGCCGTGCCATCAAATGTTACACTATAGTAACTACTACACCACAGTGAACAAGCAAGTTTACACAATATTTAAGCAAGCACGGTTTTTGCTTACTGGTCATACCACAGACAAAGAAGTACCCAATTGGCAACTTCCATGAGCCATTTTATAGGCACTATCATAAACACCAATAACTCCTTAGCCATCCGATTAGCGTTATGTTCAATGTGATTCTCTACATCAACATAGCATGCTACTGATGACCATCATTATTCAATCTGCTGACGAATGGCCATCTCGTTAAACACTACTCCACAAACTAACTTTTGTCGAAGAGTTTGAGTTTTAAGCATTTACAGTGCATCATACGTAAACCTAGTAAAGCATTAGTACTGCTGTACTATCTTGCTAATGTTACAAGATGTGGCAAAGCATTATGAAAGCGGTATCGAACATAGCGGTAAGCTCTGGGTGAAAAGGAATTAAGCGTAATTGCAAAAGCTCTTTCACATGGGGCTGTAGATCTTTCTTGGAGTTTTTCAATTTTATTTGCTGAATAAGCGCTCGATGCTCTCTTATTGATACGGTTAAACCATACAGTAATAGTTTGATGGTTGTGGTACGATGAAATGCTATTTAAAGGTCGCTAAATGTCAGTATAAATGCGTGCTTATAGTGCAGTTGAATAAATAGCCGTTTATTTTTCTTGTTTTGAAACTTACTAAAATTTCTGTATACAAGTGTTAATTTACGTGTAATATTGTATTTGAATATTTTTAGTATTTATGATATTAGTAGAAAGCTACAGTGCCTTTATAATGACAATGTTTCTATTGGTCGCGCCATGTTTCCTCCGCATTTGGTTGTAAGCAAGTGTATGCCGATCTTTGGAGCACCTTGGACCTAACACACGTTACAATACATTGCATTTACCTTAACAAAACTCTAGAAGTAGATAGTGATACTACCAGCGACAAATGAAATTCGTTTTTTTTTGTTACAGAAAAGTCAAAAGTTAGTCAACGTAAAGGACGAGTCTTATGTGGATGGTGCATCTTCGGAGTGTGAAGACCACAATATTAAATGCAACAACAGGTAACATTGTCTACTTCATCGCTATTAGCTTCACTACTTTTAAGTTATATTAGTTGAATTATGTGTTAAAGAATTTTCTTGCTTGCTTTCTATAACTTACCTACAAATAATAAATCTTGAGTGAAAAAGTAGATTAAGAAGGAGATTTCAGTGAAACTTGTTGGCAACTACGAAGCTAACATAAATAGGTTATGTTGGCCTACGATATCAAATTTGTTCCGCTGCAATATAATCGTGAACTAAAGTGAATTCTTCAGCAATAAATATTTCTTCATTACTTCTCACCAGAATAAGGTGACAGCAACAACGAGTTTTAAGGCAGCGAAGGCCCCATAGCTCTCGCACAGACAAGTCTTTGCAAATCAAGGAGATAAACAATATCTGTGGGTCATTTAAATTAAGAGAACTATACATCAAGTGAAATGATTTATTTCAATAAGAATACTTTTGCTTCTTTTACTTACTTTAATTTAATTGAAGAAAATTTTAAGGAACGTATCTCCCATTTGTATGATGCTTCATATAGACGTAAACATAACGGGCAACATAATGAAATATAAAAATTATGGGTGTACATACTGTACCTTCGATACACCCGTACCAAAGAGAAGGGTTCCCTTTTTTGCCCGTACTATTAACGTGGATATGTCTGATGCATTTTATTGGTTCGGTACTATCAGACTTAACTGGTGTAGACCCGTTCCGCTGGACCAGTATTTGTGTGAAGTTACAAGACGTTTTCGACATTGTGCCACACCTAAGAGTTCTTTCTCTTCTATTAAATGTTCTAGACTGTTACATGACATGACTCAAAACGTCGATTTTAAACAACTTCATTGCGAAACGGTTACGGCAATGTTCACACTTGGGGTTCTTTCGTCTGCTGATGAATTTTCCAGAATATTCTATACCTAATTTTGTTTTTTATATTCGACATCTGCACTGCAGGACGGTTACGGTAATGTGCCACACTATTTAAGGGTTCTAGTGTCATAATTCTAGAATGTTCCATGACATTTTTGAAACGCGTTGCCGACATCTCCATATAGCGATTCACCCGCTGATAAATTTTCCAGACTGTTCTACAACTTCTCGGAACGTCGATTTTCGCCCACATCTCCATCGTGAAACGGTTAGGACAATGTGCCACACCTAAAAATTGTTTCTTCTGCTAATGAATTTTCCAAAATGTTCTATAACCTCGGAAAATCGGTTTTCGATTTTTCTATCGCGACAGTCTATTGAATGCTCTACAATTTTCTATGACTATGACCTTGAAACGTCAGTTTTTGACATCTGCGACGCTAGGCGATTACGGTAATGTGCCACACTTAAGACCCGGCATTTCAGTGAGAGGTTAAACTTTGAGTTAAAGTAAACTAGTTTTATTTTTAAACCAAAAGTTAAACCCATGAGCGTATTTTAGTTCATAAATCTGGTTTACTGAAAATCGGTTTAACAGTCGACAGTTTTAACGTAGGCTGGCGCTACTGTTGTGGTTGCGGATGCGTCGTAATGCTCATAAGCTCATAGTATGTTTACGTATCAGTTCGTTGACCTATAAACACGTTGTCATTTCTAATAAAATACTGTTATGGTCCTAAAATGATATTGACAGTATGGAACGTGTAGTTGGCCAGTTCGAAATTTTCTGATTAGGAACAAGTTATACATTCGCTTGCTTACCTGCAACAACAAAGAAAAGTGCCAGGACAACAACTACAATTTACAAAGGGATCATTTTCAGCTGGTTATTCTGGGAAAAATACCGTAAAAGGCAAAACCGCACGCTGCCACAACAAACCGAATCGAAATGCAGTTAGTTCTATAAATCCTCGTTTCGCGGAGTGCGCAGGCTTAGATAAAATAAAGTCAAGATAAACTAGTTACCTACCAGTCGCGCAGCGTATTTCAGTACTCGATTACGAGTAAAACCGGGTTAAATTCCTCGGCAAGTTAAACCAACCCATCGAGGAGGGTTAAACCCGTTTTCTGGTTAAGCCTGCGCACTCCGCGAAACTAGGACTGCATTTCGTTTCGGTTTGTTATGGCTGCGTGCAGTTTTGTTTTTTACGTATATTTCTGTTGTGTGGGTTACTTTTTATATCACTCGTAAAAAAACCCTTCGTAATAATGAAGAACGAGGAGTTTTCGCACCAAAATTTTCGAAAAAAAGGAATCGATTTGCTAAAACTACTTCAAACTAAGATTTATGTAGGTATTACAGAGCAAGGAGTTTGGAGTTGTTCACAATTAACAAAAAAATTGCATTGGTGGTTCTGACGAAAGAATTTAAAGCCCAATCCGGTATTTTTCCCAGAGCAACCAGCTGAAAATGATCCCTTTGTAAATTGTAGTTGTTGTTTTGGCACGTTTCTTTGTTGATGTAGGTAAGCAAGCGAATGTATAACTTGTTCCTAATCCAAAAATTTCGAACTGGATGAATACGAGGGTTAACGCCCAACTGCAAGTGCTATACTGTCAATATCATTTTAGAACCGTAACAGTATTTTATTAGAAATGACAATGAGTTTATAGGTCAACGAACTGATACGTAAACATACTATGAGCTTATGAGCATTACGACGCGGGCACAACCACAACAGTAGCGCCAACCTACGTTAAAACTGTCGACTGTTAAACCGATTTTCACTAAACCAGATTTAATATGCGCAAGGGTTTAACTTTTGGTTTAAAAATAAAACCAGTTTACTTTAACCCAAAGTTTAACCTCTCACTGAAATACCGGGCCTTAATCCGAAAAACGGGTTTAACCCTCCTCGATGGGTTGGTTTAACTTGCCGAGGAATTTAACCCCGTTTTACTCGTAACCGAGTACTGAAATACGCTGCTCGACTGGTAAACCAGTTTATCTTGACAATTTTGGTTTAAATCTTGACTGAAATACCGGCCCTTAGGGTTTCTTTCGTGTGCTGATGAATGTTCTATATTCTCGATCTTCGACTTTTCCATCGCGAGACAGTTTCACATTAGAGAGTTCTCTAGTCTTCTGTCAAATTTTATCAAATATTTTTTTCGAGTTCCCCACTGCTAGACGATTTCCATAAAGTGCCGTAGTTGAGGATTCGAAACAACTTCCAGAATATCCTCAGTTTAAATCCTTGTGACTGCCGATGTAAGTATATACTTTCGCACTTAAGGCCCTGTGTACACGGAATTCTGAGGAGACAAAATTGTCTTAATTTACATTGTCAATGMTCCAGTTAACTGTGTTACAATCGTAACTATCGTAATAATGTCATAAGGCCGGTTTCGCTTCTCTATTTTAAGCTAAAATCAACTCTATTTATAAAATCTAAACCTATCACATACCGCAATTTAAGGTGTTTTTATGATTACTGGGCTGATTTTAGTTAATATCTACTTAAAAAAGATAATTATAATGAACCTGACGAAATTAAAAATTACCCCAAAATACATTTGCAGAGGTAACATAATAAGCTGTATAAATTCGTAAATTTTGACATAAACTTCAATCATTTGCTTTAAGTAAATTCGGTATTGTAAAACAAGTTTTATTTTTGAAAAACGTTTATTCAATAACATTAATGTAATAAATGCTCAAAATGTCGCCCTCCGCTGTATTCACTTTCAATTGGTCTTCGGTAGACTTGCTCTTTTACCATTCCCCACAGAAAAGAAATCCAAAGGAGTAAGGTGCGGGCTTCTCGGTGGCCAAGGATTAATTGAACCTCTTCCTATCCATCGGTTAGCCAAAACCAAATCAAGATGATTTCGCAATATTCTATGATAATGCACAGGTGACCCATCTTATTGGAACAATAGATCTTGTCTTACTTGTAAATTTACATTTTGGAGAAGTACCGGTAAAATGTTTCTTAAAAAATTTAGATAAGTATTGCCGCAAAAGAAATAAGGCCAACAATTTGATTCCCCAATATTCCTCACCAGAAATTCGTCAAGTAGATAGTTTGATAATGTCCCTCGAATCCAACGTGGATTTTCTTGCGCATAATAATGCATGTAATGTTTGTTAACTCCACCATTATTAGAAAATCTTGCTTCATCTGAGAAGCAAAATCTCACATACAAATTTTGGTGTTTCCGAAAAGAGTTTCAAAAAGCTAGTCTTTTAGGATAATCTGTCTCCTTTAAGACCTGAACCAATTGCAAGTGATAGGGATGAAATTGTTTGCCTTTAAAAAAAAAACAGACTAATACCAGTTGCTCTTGAAACTACCCTTTGACTAATATGAGGTTTTCGTCAATCATTTCCAATACCCTAATTTCATTGTCAGGGCCTGTTGCTGTTCTTTCGCTTGACTTTTTCAGTGGTTGCCAGTTTGTCCTTAAAGTTAATTCAAGTCTTGAAAATTGTATCGGCATGAGCTCTTCTATTTAGAAAACGTTGTATGTATAAACGGGCAGAGCGGAAGCATTTTTCTTGCATTCACCATAAATCAAAATCATGTTTTTTTCATCACTTGAATACATTTTGACTTTTAATAAATACAGTGACAGGAACCATAGCGCKTWGCTGTCATGMATTCCCAATTTATTTTTAAAATAATACCATTATGTAAAATAACCACATTGGCTATGAGAATGTATTTTGGGTTGTATTTTTAATTTCGTCAGGGTCATTTTCATTCGTGAAATATCCTGTATTTAATGTCTTATAACCCTTAGCACCATTCCATCGGAACAAATGAACCACACTAACCACAACGATCAGCGGAAGACGCCAACGACTTCTCGATCTTTGCGATCAAATCTCAACTACTCCTTCTCACCGGATGCGCCTCCATCCACGAGGAATTCCGGCCTTTATAGGACAACATCCATGTCAACGGCTGCCCGTTCCAGGCCTGAGTCGCTGAGTTTGGATGTGAACGTTCTTGGCTTTGAGCCCGCCACACGGGTTAGTCACAAATATCTAATGTTTTTTGCTATGTTACAATCGACGCATCTATACATTGCTATTCAAAGAAATTACAAAATATATACATTATACAGGGTGTCTCTAAATTCGATGTCATAATTTCTAGTGATTGTTCCTGACTTGAAATTATGACGAAAAGTCTGTATAAACATGTGTCCGAAAATGGCTTATTTTTTATATACCTACAGTTACAATTATTTTTTTTTATTTTTGTATTTTTTTAAAGAACAGTTTTTTTAAACTACGAATTTTGGCAGAATGTAACAGATCACGACTAATAATCTAGTATAAAGCATTTTTCCATATCTTTAACAAAGGGGAGGGGCAGCAGGGTTTTCTCTTTGTGAAAACGTTGTGTGAAATGTCGTTGTCGTCATCATTTTCAGAAAGAGCGACAAATAACCTACAAAAAAGGACCTCTTATTGCATTTCGCTAGAACGATCCGTTTTCGAGAAAATCGAAAAAACCTGAATTCCTTACGGGTTGGCGCAAATCGACCAAAAATTAACTTTTTTTATTTTCCAAAGAAATTAACGTTTATACGAACTCAACTTTTTGGAATTATATTGAACTATATCATGACAAAGGTTCAAACAGAAGGATTACCTCCATGTCTAAACAGTGGCGGTAATTGGAGGGAAAAGTTTTTTTTTTAGAGACTCCAAATTTTTAAACCGTTTCAATAGTTATAAAGATCAGTAAAAAAATATAAAAAAAAGAAAAATTAGCTTCCCATAGCTACTGCTAATACAAGCTATAGTAAAATAAAGAAATTTTATTTCTTTAAGATTTTTTAATAACTCCAAATGCAGGTTACATTTGTGGCTTTACGAAAAATAATTTGTCAATTACATACATAAAATCAAATAACCTTTTATATAAAATAAATTAATTAATTAAATAATGAACTGTCAGTTTATGACAAAAGTAGCCTGCTTAAATTTTTCATTGTAGTTGTATGGTGATCCAGAAGTTAACTTCTAAATTTTATCGAAATTTTGAACATTTACTTGTTTTATTCTCTGTTGATTTTTTTATTTAATTTTATTTTCACTTTTTTTTTCTATTTAATATAAAGGGTTATTAGATTTATGTATGTACTTGAACAAATTATTTTTCCTAAAGCTAGAAATGCAACTTGTATTTGGAGTTTTTAAAAATCTTAGAAAATGAAATTTCCTAATTTTATAACAATGGCTTGTCTAGCAGTAAGGGAAATAATTTTTTTTTATTATTTTATACTAATCACTATAATTATTAAAACGGTTAAAAAATGTGAAAACAATCTTTTTAGAAAAGAAAATTTCTTCCCCCCCCCCCCCCATTACCTCCACTGTTTTGATATTTAGGTAATCCCTATGTCTGATCATTTGTCATGATATAGTTCAATATAATTCAAAGAAGTTGTTATCTTATAAACGTTAATTTCTTTTTGAAAATAAAAAAAAAGTTAATTTTTAGTCGATTTGTGCCAACCTGTAGGAATTAGATTTTTTCGATTTAGATAAGATTAAGATAAGAGATGCTTTTTTGTACGTTATTTCTTGCTCTTTCTAAAAATAGTGACGAGCTTTTTGACATTTCACACACAACTTTTTTTCAAAGAGAAAACTCCTCTGCCCCTCCCCCTACGCCGCATCTGAGACAGATATGAATAAATAGTTTATGTCAGATTATTAGTCGTGTTCAATTATAACATTTTGCCAAAATTCGTAGTTTCAAAGAACCATTCTCTAAAAAATAAAAAAAAATCGAAAGAGAACTGGAAAAACCGAAAATTCAGGGAACTGAAATCATCAAGCTTTAACCAGCACCGTTCGATGGGCAATTGAAGTTTGATACCTACAAAATACAGCTGGAAGCGGCCGGTAAGGTAAATAATAACTGGAAGGATCGAAAGAAAACAACAGTTTTGATTATTACTCCGGGCACCAGCACCGTATCTGCTTCGTACGTTACCGTTACCAACAGACAAGCTTACGATAAGCCATCTGCAGCGTTAGAGCTGCAGTTTGAAGACCACTTTCAGCAGCTGTTTGGCGCACAGCCACAGATTCACAAGTTGAACGTCAGAGAAAATCTGCAGGATTGTACAGCAGCTGCCAGAATTTTTGAAGCACAGCCATCAGCCCTGCCTTAATTTGGGAAAAATGGCAACAAAAAGTGGTCGGAGGGACGACACTATAAGAAACGCGCTGCTGCTGACAACCAACTCTACGACGAGAGAAGCCCTAGGAAAATGGARTGGAAATAGAGGCAGCATACAAGGCTTCAGCTGTTAACTGGGACCAGTACAAGCTGGGTTGAGCACAGGTCGAAAAAAGTAATTCAATGAAGGAGATTATAATGAAAATAATAGACTGCTGAGGGCTTCAAGTAAGCTCAGCTGGGCGGAGAGAAGACAACAGACCACGACCTGAATATACGGAGATGTCTTCAAAAACTCTGACCTTAAAAACAATGTGGGTTCAGTGGGAATCGTACATCTAGAGAACGGTCTGCTAAAGAGAGCATTGTAAGAACATCGAACCTAGGAGTGAACAAGACCGTACTATTGATGTGGAATGTGGACACGACTGATACATTATAGAAAAGGATACGGTGTAATGCGCTAATGCTCGCATATTATTAATTCAATACTCTCAGACTAGATAGTGTTGATCCACTTCACTGGGTGGGTCAGTATTTCTGTGCAGTTGCTAGACGGTTTTGGCAATGTGCACACTTAGAAGTCCTTTTGTCTTCTATTGAAAATTTTCTAAACGTCGATATTCGACACCTCTACATCGAGACGGTTGCGGAAGTATGTCACACTTAGGGGTTCTTTCGTTTGCTCATGAATTTTCACAATGCTCTATGGACATTCTCGAAAAGTCAGTTTTCCAAGTCTCCGCCACGKGACGGTTATAGCAATATGGCACGCTTAYGAGTTCTCCCATCTGCTGATGAATTTTCCAGAATGTTTCATGACACAAACGCCGATTTTCGACATTTCCACAACTAGACGGTTACGGCAATGTGCCACACTTATGGGTTCTTCCATCGGCTGATAATATTTCCATAATTTTCTATAACTCTCCAAACGTCGATTTTCGACATCCCCACCTCAAGACGGTTGCGTCAATGTGCCACACTTAGGGGTTCTTTTGTCTTCTGATGAATTTTTGAGATATTCTATTTGCTCTCGAAACGTTGATGTCCGTTTTATTCCATCGCGAGACAGTTTCGGTAATGTGCCACGCTCGACAGACGGTTTCGGCAAACTGCAAAACTTAAGGATTCTCTCGTCTTGTGAACTCAATTTTCCAGAATATACTATGACATATTCTTTAAACGTCTCAAACATTCCACTTCTTCTCGAAACGTCGATTTTTGATTTTTTCATCGGGAGAAAGTTTCATCAATGTTCCACACCTGGGGGATTCTCTAGTCTTCTGTCAAATTTCTTTCTCGCAACATCGAATTTGTAGTTCCCCACTGCAACAGGGTTTCGGAAAACTTGCCTTAATTGAGGATTCTATTCTATTAAATTCTATTAAATATGGTGAGAAGAATATTTTCCGGTTAAATCCAGCCAAACATTCAAGAAGTCGCTAATTCTATCGATGATGGCAGCTTAGCTACCGAAATACGCATTTAGACTTTGTATATTATTGTGGTTAGGGTTATCCATTATAGCTTAATCACGAATGAGTATTATTATTTGATATGCGGATATGCATTCTACGTGTGGGTACAGACTTCCAACTACCGAAGTAAATATCTACTTTCGTACTAAACGCCCTGTGTATACAAGTTGTGTTTTACCGCTGAAATTATTGGACTGCGTCAAATAGTACGCGTCCGTGAAGTTTCCAATAACGTGACTGAAGCAAAGGCGAAACAGTATATGTATGTACAATGCGAAAGCTTCATTAGAAAATATTGCCAATGATCGCGCGAGAGCAAATCACAGACACTTTTATGAAGGAGATCTAATGTAGTTCTGTAACCCACAAAGAAGCAGGACCTTACCTGTACACTGGAGTTATAGCCATCCTGGAAAGGACATCGAAGAAGAAGATTAACGACGTCCTGTCCAAGATCCAAAATAAAGGTGGGACAGTTAAATCGTTTAAAGGGTTACCAAGGAGATTCCGAGAAATCGACAGATTAATCGAACTGATCGAAATCAGTTTTTAAGGAGATTGTAGTGTTGCGAATTTGGTACCGACTGCCATATGTCTGCGAGTGCAGGCATACGCTTGCAGGACTCTATATTTCGGTATGTGGTCGACTATTAGCATGGAAATCAATATCTAGCATAGAACAGTCTGGTAATCTTTTAGACAAGTTTAGAACGATTGCTTAGGCGAAAGCTACTCTACAAGCGCGAGAGGTGTTTTGGATAGCGGTTAATCGAAATAGTGGTGAACTGAACTAGCGGTGTTTACGATTAGTGTTATATGGTACTTGTGCATAAATAAAGGAAGATAATCTGTTTTCTCCACTGAACTGTTTTAAGAAACGAAATCGTGACACCTATATTAGTTTTTCTATATCTGTCACCATTTAGGGTACACCCTGCAATCACAGCGAAAATGCTGCATGCTGTACAATAGTAGCTGGAAAGCTTTTACGCTTGAAGACCTAAAGGATTTAGTAATTGAGAATGTGTGGTATATAATGCAGCGGTGTATTCAAATATTATAAAGCATGTGAAAACAAAAATTGCAAAATCATTCCAGAAGGTTCTTTTAGTAGTTAAACTTCAATTAAACAAAAGTATTTAGCATTTTCTTGTGTTCATTAAATATTATGAAATGTGCCATATGAGGTGTGAAATATCACGACTTATTTTGCTATTCATTAGGTTTCGTCGTTTCGGCGAGAGACCAAAACCGCCCAAACGCTGAGCATTGTCGTCGGCGGCTTCATAGTTTGCTGGCTTCCTTTCTTCGTCTACTACATCCTGCTGCCTTTCCTGCCCAACAGCAATTCGGTCGTGATGGGCTATCTGACCTGGCTTGGGTGGATCAACTCTGCAATCAACCCCTTCATCTACGCCTTCTACAGCCCGGATTTCAGGATAGCCTTCTGGAGACTCACAATCAAGCACTTCTCGAAAAGGCGCGGCGAATTCGCTTTCCAGCACAAATAGTTAGAGTTTGTGTACATTTGATAAGCCATTTTTATAAATAGATCTAGTCATTCTGTGTTTATAGATAACGAGTTAGCATCGATGAAGTCATACAGGTTCGCAATACTTGTGTCAGTATTGCCAGATGTAAAATATATATATACAAAATTCACAAAGTCACTGAAGGTTAAATGAAGACAGCAGAAAATTAACTTTACAATGCCATAATCTTCGTCCAAATTTATGGCATGATCACAAAACTGAACACAATGCTATTCTTCGTATGGATGCTCCTCAATAACGTATTGAGTGGGCCAGATGGATTTTTTTGTATGCTATAACAAAACCATTTTCAAAGATGATGGACTTCTGCTTATACCTGAATGTATTCCTTATGAAATTTTAGTGCACCGCTGTAGATATTCCACATATTATGAAAAAATATGAATGCAGTACCCCATGCAATACCTATATTAATAATTTTAAACGAAAACACGTAGAACCGTGGGTTTTTGCTATTTTAAAGAGAAAAAAGATGCTATTTATTTCTGTATCCTGCAGTTATGAAACCTTCCGACGAAAATAACTTGATCATCCTGAAATAAAAAGTGTAAAAATTGTCCACTATCTAATAAGAAAAAATATTTTATTAGAACTGCTAACAATTTCAATTGGCTGTTTGTAAACTATTTAAGGAGGTTTGTTGTTTTAATATTTTTGTTATGTTAGGTGTTTTAGGAGACAGTAGAAATCAGATCTAAATCCACGATTCCTTTATTGAGAAGGTGGTACCGGTTTCCCATTGTTAGCCATCCATCTTCAGCCCGACTAATTAATAACATGGTTTGCAGCAGATACGAATTTCACTGCATGGTGTGCGTATTAGTACTTACAGTGTAAGAAAGCACGAAACGAAATGAGGAACACGAGACACTACAACGAAGTAGGGTGCATCACGCACAAGGAACACGTTCGTGACGGTCAAAGTGAAAAAACGTGCAGCCTGCTGCATTCAATCTTAACAGCTATAATTGTTGCCATAGAAATCTGTAGAATATCAAATTGGCATCACAAAAACGTTTCATTCTGCATATCTTAATAAAAAAAGTAAAGAACACACTTAAATTAACACTCTGTCTATGTACGTGGTGTCCCGAAATACCCTGATAACGCTTAACTGTAGATTGGAGGAACGAGCACAATTTATCACTACTAATTTTTTTTCGTTTTTGAAGTTCAACACTAAAAGTTTGACAGAAAATGGTATTTTTGTTAATAACGTCGTAAACAGCTAACATATGATAACGAATTTTTGCAGCTGACTATGCTTCATTTAGTCAGACTATTCGTGAAAGATTTCATAAATTTCGCAAACCAGCAGATTACTTCATTGTACAGACGCTTCATGCATCCAAAATTTTGCCTCTGAGAATTTGTATAAAGTTAGCCGTTTCTAAGAAAAAAAGCTTTTCGAAACCATTACATCATCTACTACGCGGCTTAATGACACGCGACACCAGTGCCCTAAATTTTGCTAGTTGGCCGTGATAAAAAATCTATAAGCCGTATTATTTGTGAAACTGACTTAGTTTATTAGTTTGATCTTTATTAATTTGTATGTTTTGTTTTTGTTGTTACTACTTCTTTTGAATAGCTTAATTACACATTTTTTTAAGTTATGGGTCTGATCACGCTATTACTCCTAGCAGGTTTCGAAAAGATTTTTTTGTTCAGAAACGGTTATTTTTAGACAAATTTCCATAGACGCAAAAATTTTATATACTTGAAGCGTTTCTTCAATATACTAATCTAGATAACAAGAACTTGCTATTTGTATAAGTTCTGTTTGTTCCAAGTACACCCGGAAGCGAAAAAACAACTTCAGATTTTCCAAATTTGGCAAATTTCATGAATAGCGTGTCTAAATGAATCAGTCAACTCCAACAATTTGTTACCGTATGTTAATTGTTGACGAAGTTATTAATAAAAATCCAATTTTTATGTCAAACTGGAGGGCTTTAATTCTGAAACGAAAGACTTTTTATTTTTTTGATAAATCTTGCTCCTTCGATCTACAGATAAGCGTTGTCGGTGCAATTTAGGGACATCCTGTATTTAAGATTGACGAAAAATTAATACAATTGTTGAAGCTGGCAACATTGTTTCCTTATTCGTCTTGTGAATCTCTGAAGCTTTTCTTCAAATCCAAAAGCCTGCGCATACCTTTGGCGTGTAAAATTTTATAATAGCTCAAAGAGAAGATGTGAGGTTGAACAAAATTTGAGTCTTCTGTTAGGAATCTGAAAGACCTAGGTGCCCAATAACCCAATATTACTTGGATTGTCGTCCAAACCCCACGTTTCTCTAAAGTATTTGTTTTATCTTTGTTGTTTAGTAAAAGCTGTGTAATGTTACCATTAGACTTTTACTATTCAAGAAAAGGCTATTTATCACTAACTGGGCCGTAGTATGATATTTGCACCCAAATGACGGTCGTTTTTTGAAAAGCATCTGGATCTCAATTTTAGTAGTCTTATTCAAAGTAGTAATAACAAATAGTTCGTCATATCCATTATTGTAGCTACGGATAACTCAACTAAGGAACCAAACTACCGATTTGGTAGCATTTCTATTTCTGCCAGCGAAATCAAGTTGTTACAATTGCCTATAGGTAACGGTCAATGAACTTTGAACAAGCTAAACAACAATGTAACACAATTTCTCGTTTACTGGGTTTAATTTTCGTTTCAAGTAACAAAACAAATACCAACCATTCAATTTAATGTCATAAATATAAAATTACCTTATAATAACAATGCTTATCGTAATAGAGATTAGGAATCTTATTATTGACTTCCACAGTTTTATTTGTTTGTTTTCGATCGTAAATTTTGTCAAATCGAATGTTAAACCCAAATAAAAATGGGTTAAAAAATATTTAAAAAATATTTGAACTATGTGAAACAGTACTTGATTTGAAAATTAAAGTAACTAACCTATTCCGTTTTATAGCTTACTTAGAGCATATTAAAAGCTACGTCACACACTTGCTTTATTCAATTTGGCTAAATTTTGTTTTGTGTGAGAGTATGGTAATAATTCTATGTATTTAGCAATAATTGATAGCTGACTTTTTGTGTCTATCGGAATGACGAGTCATAGAATGTAATATTATTGGCAGTCTGAATTGGTCTGTGATAAGTGCCAAAAACAATCTTACTTTTTTATTTCTAAATAACTCCATTGTAAATTTGATATTGCCGTGAATATTATTAACAACCTCAAAGAGCTTGTGTAGTTTTTCTACGTTCCAGTCCAAAGAGAAAGTATGTCTTCGCAATAGCGATACCAAAATTATATTCCAAATTTTGTTTTAAGAAAATTAATTGGGTTTAGCAAAATTCAGTTTTCAGCTAAAATTGAGGACAATGGTAAACCCCTCGTTATACCATCAATAAACAGTTTTTTGCTTTTCCCATTAAATACAAAGAAGTTTTGGTTCCAGCACATTCTTAACAGTCTCACAAGCCTTCTTCATCCAAATCAGTGTTATTTAAAAGTTGAACTAGCTGAATAACTTACTCTATGGGTACATTTCTGAATAGGTTGGATACATCAAAAGATACTAAGAAGATACATTCAGGAACCACTAGCTGTTCAATTGTTTGAACCAAATGGATGGTGTACACGGATATATTTTTTTACATTTGGCTAGTTAGGGAATCAACAAAGTTGACTACAGGTCGAAAGCATAGTCTGAGTATAGAGGGATTCATGTGATCAAGAGTAAAATATTACCACATTTACCAATGGTTGAGTGTAGGCCTTCGCGGTCGTTGTTTCTAAATCCAATGTTTTCCGGGTTTAAAGTCTTTAGAAATCTTCCGAATGAACTAGAAGCATGTCTAGCGAAACGTCAAGTACGAAAACTGTTGGACGACCGCGGATAAACCCGGAAAACATAGGATTACCCATTTAGTATTCGTTTTATAAATAACACTATTGAATTTTTCTCTGGAATGGCAAAATTGCTATCCCGTAAAAGTGACTGCCTTGTCAAAGTATTGCCCCTTTTCCTTCCAGAAATGTTGAATAATGTTCATAGAAACATTAGGTACAAAAATGACCGATGTGTCTCAATTAAGGGGCAAAATTTTGAACATTTACTTTAAAAAATCAATTTAATAGAGAATTTATTGAATAATTTTAAATTTATCGCTGTCATAATTACCTTTACTGCAAACTGAGAGTTACTGGTCCTATATTTTTAAAACACCTTATATATGTCGGAACCATTGTTGGTGTGGCTATCAAAATGCACTAACGTTAGTCCACATTAACTTCACAGATATAGAAGAAAGGCCGTTAGCGACTTTTAAATCGGAATTTTCTATTTGTTGGTCGTCGTTAATGTGTTTATTAACTCCCGGATCCATAGGCGTAGATAACACAATATTTTAGGAGGGGGGGCTTAAGTCCCTCCAGTATAAATAATAATAATTATTTACGATAGGTAATAAAACATTAAATATTGAAGTTACTTCTCAATGGAGGCAGCGTTGGCGATGGCAGTTTTACCGTATTTCATAAAAATTTAAATTCAATACATATACCTAATCAAATTATATTTAAACCTTGAGAAATATTTTTAGGGGGGCTATCGAGAAGTTTCAAAACACCTATGCCCGGATCTAAGGAACGTAGCTTTTTTGAAGCTATATTAAGTTAAATTATGCCCCCAAACAGATCTAAAGACATGAGAAATTGAATGGATATTGTGTTCACACATTCAAAGTAATAACGATCGTTGCATACACTTTTTGCAACAGTGAATTACAGTTTTTGGCGGCGATTCTTTATTTGTGATTCTAAACCATTTTTCCCGAAATATGCAAGTATCAACATTTGTTCAAATAATACCGCCAGTGTTAAGCCATATTAAGGGTGAGAAAAAATTACAAAAATTATGATTTTTTTAGTACAAAAATAGATGGCAATGCCATTTGTCAGCTAAGCTGTGAGCTGTAATGACAGCGAAATAGAGCTATCTGTAGTTGGTTACAGTGCAGACAACATAGCATAGATGTGCAGTATTATATTTTTTTACAATATGTCGAATAACTCGCATGTTGACACAATTTAGACCTAATACATAATATATGGTGAATGACGTGATACTAAAATTTCGCAAGGAACGTTAGTTGTATTTACGGTATAAGTCCGCCAATTTTAAAAATAATTCTGAATTGTAACACAGAAAAATCGAAGTGTTTTGTATAAAATATTAGTTCGCGTTTCCAATGATCAAGGAATTTTGTAAGAAGTACATTAATTTGACCCATCGAGTATATTAACTATAAAATTTTATACTACATTCATAACAGTGCAGCGCAGCCAAATTGATTTTTCTTGTCTTGAAAATATGTTCAACGGAATCATTTGTGTTAACATATTTTCCCTTTGTTACATAATCCAGGTTTCCTGATACCTTAAGATACATGTCTAGTTTGTAAGATGATATTTTTTCAACTATAGTGATTGTTATTGAATAATAATTTTAAAACACTGCTTTCTTGAGTGGATCGATTTATTTAAGGTAGTGTCCCTTTCTACCCAAGGAATCTCCCGTAAACGAGCACACTAAAATAACTTTCAACTTTAGATAATATTCAAAATAATAAACTATAAACTTTATATTTGACACAATGGCACCGAGATATTCATTTCGGTAGTACCAAACTTGGCACAGTTATGTTGTCAGCTACATTCTTTAGGATGAGGCACTGTTTGTTTTTTTAAGGGGTTTTGTTTTCATTTTACCTTCACATTTATCTGTCACAGTATATTCAGCATGTAAATCACCGTTATCTCAGTTGAGAAGAAAATGAGTGTCCCTAATGTACATACTTTTTTTTTCGTTTACACATAGGTTTTGTGTACAATAAATGCCACTCGGATTATTTACATCGTGACGTTTAAGCTGCTTTTTTATATTACCCGTAAGATAGATGTACAGTGTGGGCCATTATGCGTGGACGGAGTATTGCTGGTAAGTACCAAGGCGTTGAAGGACCAACAACATGTTTTATTTACGGCAATTTTCGATCGACAATTGTCGGCCCGAACGGCAATTGCCGGCACGACCGACTATTGTCGAGCCGATAGACAATTTCCGATACGATTAACAATTTCTGATAATAAAAAAAATGCATTTATGAAGGCTTAATCTCTCCAGAAGGAATTTAAGTCCTGTAGTTGATGTTTATGACTTCATAGTTGCTGCTGTAACAACTTCTGCCGAAATGCAAGGATACAGATGGATGCATTTAAGGTGAGTTCAAAACGGTCTTGTTGCAACTGAAAATATGGTTAGAGAAATACTTTTGTTACATATTTTTGTATTTAGAAAGTATGCGTGCGGTAGGTAAGCAAGGGTGGCTGGGTTAGTTGCTGACCATATGTTTTTTTGGTTAAAGAAGTAAAGTGTATCCAAGCGGACGTGCCGTGCTGTGAAGGGACACTTATAATTGGGTATTTGCGATGTATTTATGTTTTATTAAATTGTATATTAATAGGTAGCATCTAATCCACAAAACAGCTGTGACAGCTTATAAATTCCAAAAAATGGATCGTAAGATGTATTTTTAATATTAAAAATGTGAATATTTAAAGGGACCGCCAAAACGCGAACATATTGGCCGTGACGTCAGGTGTCTTGTAAATGGCCGCTTGTTTACATCTGGGGTCAGCGCGTCACGCGTCAGCCTCAGCCCGTCAATTTAGCAGTTTGTCGTTTGCGTTCATTTTGTGACAAGCGAATTAAAATACGCCAAGAAAAAGTGAAATACTTATGAGTTATGACTTCTGAAGGCATGTTCATTGTTATGGAATTTGTGTACAGCGACGAGCGGTTCAACGCGGCGGAGATGAGGAACGTAAAAGCAAAAGCAACAGCATAACTGAACTTTTTATCAAATTAACGTAGCATTGATAATTTGATCACAATGGGTTGTTGGAAACATAATATTTGTAAACACAAAATGTAGGAATCAAAAATGTACCTTAAACTTGACATTTATTTTAGAAGTCAGAATAACACTTATAACCCCAAAAAGAATAATAAAACTTACAGTAAGAATAAAGATCATCTTGACAACCAAAAAACAAACTTTGCGATTTCGGCATATCACGTTTAGGGGCCTTAAACAACCTTTTTATACGTTGATAATCTCGAGGAACGGTTACAAAAATTTTGTTAGCTGTACTGACTGAAGTACTTTTATGACCATGTACAAAACAACACTTGTTTTGTTTTTTCTATACATAATAGATGCTTGTGAAACTACACATATCACTTTTTGATGCGACCTCTTACACCGTCCTTTCAATAAACACCACACAAAAGCTTTTCCAATACAAGAATGATACTACACCATTACACAGCAAGCTCCTCGGTAATATTTACATGGCACTTGACGTCACGAGTTGAATAACCTTGGATAGAAGCGTTTTGGCAGTGACTCCTAAGATTCGAATTTCTGACCTGAAATTCTCTACCTACAACTATTTTTTTGCTTTTTTTAACATGGCGTACGATATATATGCACCTCAAGATTCATTTTACATAATTTTCAAAAAAAGTGATAATACCCAATTCACACATTTCTGCCAACAAGATAATATTTGCTTAAGCCACTCTTTTGTAAAACACGGAATTTCTAGAAGTATGAACTGAATGTTAAATTCTTTCCTGTCAGAAAATAAAAATGTTTATATAAAATGGCATTCAGTAGAAGGCGTGAAGGTGTATAGTATCTTCAAAATACGCTCTCTTCTGCAGACAAGTAAAAAAAGTTCATTACTAATGGTTTATTCTATATTAATTAATTTGTACCCTATAATACCATAATACTAAATTTTCACGCAAGGACTGATTCTAAAGGGTGAGATAAGTGAATGTATTCTATATAGATCCATAATCATTGAAAATACAGAAAATTGTTTTATATTTTTATGTTCAATTTGTGAGAACCACAAACTATTATTATTTCCAAAGATGGATGACTTTCGGTTGTAGCAGAAACGCATACTTCGTTTTCTTAACTGAATACCTTATTTTTGTTATATATCTGAATTCTTTATGAAAACCTAGTGTCACATTAGTCGATTTTCTTTTGTTTTTTTAACCAAGATCTATATATTTTATTTTAAAATTAAGCGTGTTTCTCTGCCTTTGTTATAACTTTTGGTGTTGAAAATTCTGCTACTAATTGCTGAATTAATCGTATGATTTTTATTTTAGGGAAGTGTAAACGAAATTCGTTAACATGAAGTATTTACAGTTCCCAGATATAACGCATTCAGATGAACATATGTCCATGAGCAATTGGAAAGAGCAACTATAACAGACAAAATTGGGTGTTAATATTAGGATTTTTATATCTAATTGTCAGGTACTTTTTATTTGATATACCAACGTTATTTTCATTGTTGCTTCAACAACAAAGATGTAGCTCATTTACATAGCAGCATAGAATATCTCAAAAGTATAGGCCGGTCGTATAGGAGGTGTTAGCTGGCTTCCAGGCATAAAGAAACTGTTTTTTTTGTAATATATATCGAGTCTGACGACTACTACTTCTTAATCTACATCTGAACACATGAGAAATCGAATCCGTTTATTTTCAGAAAGGTTGGTTGAAAATGTGTGTTCGTAACGTCATCATTTTAAACATTTTCTTAACATTGAATCTTCATTCAATTGTACTAATTGTAGAACACTTGTCAAGAAATGATCAAGTTTCATTTTTTAGGAATAAGCTCGGTATATTTATTAATGTATTTTGTCTCTGAATTTCACTCAATAAAAGGCAAATTTAACAAACTATAAAAACAAGAGAAACTTGGGAAGATATGTTTTCTTGAAAACTGTAAAAATCTGTTATTATTTGAAATAACTCAAAACGGTTAACGTAGTGTTGTTGTTGCATTTGAAAAAAAGTTGTTGGCACATTGATTCTATCTATTTTAATTTAAAAGTTATATCAGTCTTGAAGTAGGTATTGCAATCATTTTTTAAATAAAATGTTGTATATAACATATAGAAGCAAATTTGTTTTACAGAGGATGCAAAATTATAAATAAGAATAGGCCTTACTGTTTAAACAAACTTGGTGTGTGTATTTCCGGTACCCCTCGGTGGGCATTTGCCCTACACCATGTTCGGACACCTTACTAATGCTTAAACATCAAAATTGTACAGCCGTTATAGGTGATCTCAAATATCTCATTCTAATGCTTACTTCTAATGGCATCTAACGTGTTTTTTGTAGTTACAAAACATGGTTATTATCTGAAAAAAGTATGAAACACTAAATTGACTCAAAATAACCAAAAATGAAAATTATATAGAAGAAATTTGCTAAGGAGTAGGTAGGTATTACTAAATCAAGGTCGATATTACTAAAATGTGTGCCAATGTAACATATTATGATTACGTGATTACACCTTACACATGCATGCATTCCGCGCATTCTTACCTTAAAAAGTGAGCAAATATTAATTGTTTTAATAAAATATTTTTTTTTAATTGGACTGGTGCACAACTACAGCCTCATCTAAATTCACACAGAATTGAACAAATTTTAACAAAACATTCATAAATTAATTATAGGTTTGGCCTCCATTCTTCATAGTTAGCTCAGTTCATGCTTCCAACTCTTTATTTAATACTCTTGGTTCCAAATTGGCCCAAACCTCTTCTAATGAATTTTTGAGTTCATTTATGATGACATACTGTCGATTATCCGCATATACTCGCCGAACTAAGACACCCCAAAGGTTTTTAATTCATGTCAGGTGAACAAGACATCTTGTTGGAAAACGAAATCTCGTTCGTAATTGTTATTTAAAAAAGGCATTAAATTTGTCTCAAGAACTTGAATATCTCTCGACTGTTCATTCGGGTTGATGGGTAAGCCAATGTTAAAACGCCTGCTTTTGTAAAGGTGTTCATTTTTCTTCAGAACCCTCGCTGTAGCAATAATTCTTCTTGCAGCTCTGGGCGAAATTTTTTTCTTAGGGCCAGCTTTCTTGTTTGTATCATACTGTTCAGGATTTCGCAAATAATTTTATTTTATTACATTGCATATTAATAGGTAGCATCTAATTCACAAAACAGCTGTGAGAGCTTATAAATTGGAAAAAATGGAAGGTAAGGCGTATTTTTAATATTAAAAATGTGAATATTAACCGCCAAAACGCGAACATATTGGCCGTGACGTCAGGTGTCTTGTAAATGGGCGCTTGTTTACATCTGGGGTCAGCGCGTCAGGCGTCAACCTCAGCCCGTCAATTTATCAGTTTGTTGTTTGCGTTCATTTTACTTATACCAAGAAAAAGTGAGTTATGACTTCTGAAGGCATGTTCATTGTTATGGAATTTGTGTACAGCGACGAGCGGTTCAACGCGGCGGAGATGAGGAACGCAAATGCGACAGCATAAGTGAACTTTTCATCAAATTAACGTAGCATTGATAATTTGATCACAGTGGGTTGTTGGAAACATACTATTTGTAAACATAAAAATGTAAGAATCAAAAATGTACCCTAAACTTGACATTTATTTTAGAGGTCAGAATAAATATAAATTGCCATTTATTTTCGGGGCTCTTGCGGCTCGTTTCTGGTCTGGCTAACAGTCAAATATATGGAGAACAATGTCGTTCTTTATTATAACTTTTCCCTCTATCAACTTAAAACGCATATAATTTTTCATATTCTCTTCCAGCTATAACAAAATGGAAGCTGAAAGGTAAACACTTATAACCCCAAAAAGAATAATAAAACAACACTTGTTTTGCTTTCCATACATAATAGATACTTGTAAAGCAACACAAATCACTTTTTGGTTCGACCTCTTACCCCGTCCTTTCAATAAACACCACACAAAAGCTTTTCCAATACAAGAATGATACTATACCATTAAACAGTACGCTCCTCGGTAATGTTTACATGACACTTGACGTCACGAGTTGAATAACCTTGGATAGAAGCGTTTTGGCGGTGACTCCTAAGATTCAAATTTCAGACCTGAAATTCTCTACTTACAAATATTTTTTTTGTTTTTTTAACATGGCGTACGATATATATGCACTTCAAGATTCATTTCACGTAATTTTCAAAAAAAGTGATAATACCCAATTGTTCAAGTGCGTTACGAAAGTTGAAGGAATGACGGTGGAACTAAAATTTATGTGTATGGCGTGATTTTGTAAGCTTGAATGCTATTGGATGGATGACTGAAAAACGTTATTGGAAGTTTGAATGTAATTGGTTGGATGAGATGGAGTGGGTGATTAATTAAGTAAGATTAGATTTTAGAAGACGCAAAACGAGGAGAACGTTTTTAGAGTCGAGAGGAAAAGATTGTTTATAATTATTGTGGATCTTTGTACATAACTTGTAATATACAACTATTAGTTACGCCCGTGTGTTATTGGAATCATCCTGACAATTGTTAGATTATAACACTTCATGTGGTAGATCCTGAAGAACGAGGCGCAGATTACAACGGCGAGCGTCAGTATGTCAGTATGGATTCTTATAGATGGTTTTTCGCGGCATTTAATATGGCTTAGAGCAACTATGACTTCCAGCGATCCGAAGGTCATTGCAAACTATTATTTAAATGCAGTTAAAACCTTGTAAGTAGTAGAAGACTTGCAAACAACATTTTGTGATCTATTCAGAGAAGAAAATAATCATAGACCTGACTATATAAACTGTAGAAGCCATATACTTATTAAACCATATACCGATAATTTCCGCTGCAAAGTGAACCCGACCTTTTTTGTCTATTGTTTTCTCTCTCGTCTTATTAGAACAATATACGCATGCGTCAGCATTGTCATTTGTTGTCAACTGTCGAACTATCTTAACCTCGAAGTAGTGATGTTGCAACTAACCATAAAAATCGATTTTTGCATGAATCGAAAATCGAAATAGTTAATATCGATTCATGCAAAAAATTGTCCTTAGAATATCGATTAAAAAAAATCGATTTCAAAAAATCAAAAATAGGCTGTGTTAAATGAGACCGTAAATATTTGATACTGCTAACTATTGACATATGAATAAAAGAAAAGTACATTAATATAACAACTACATTTTATTGTATCGCAAAAAAAATTTCCAAAATGTTTATTTGCTCATCCGCTTTAAAATGGTCAAAAAATTGAGCAAAAAAATTTCTTGTCTGTCGGCCTCTGGTTTTGTTTGTGGACTCGATAACTTTCGAAAGACTTAATATATGAACTTGAAATTTGGCGAAATTGGGGATAACCGCACCCCTTTTGCAAATTTTTATTTTTTTTCGTTTTAGTATGTGATTAGTAGTATAAGTATGAGTAACATTCGCTCTTATAAATTTTCGGTGCAGCAAACTGTTTGGAATATACCTATTAGCAAAAAAATCATCACTTAAAGAAAACTGTTTTTCCTAAATATCTCTGAAAATATTTAATATATTCAAAAAATGAAAATTCCATCAGATAGGAAATAAAATTTCTCACAAAAAGTGTATTAGAAAATTTATTCAAAATTTTGACATTTTCGAAGTATTTCCAAAAAACCTATTTTGGACCGTGCTCATACGTTTTTTTTTTTTAATTTTGGCATTATATAGAAAATCAAATTTCTGATCAGAAAGCACTCTTGTAATTTTTTTTGTTAAGCTAATAATTTTTGAGTTATTTGGTAAAAACAGATTTTAAGGTTTATATATTTTTGCTAATATCACCAGGACTGTTTGTCTTAGAAAAAAATGTGTAGAGGGAAAAATGCTCAAAACCTGATTACTAATCGTATAGTATAAGAAATAAAAACATAAATGTCATTTTAACTCTGTTACAGATAAAAGGAATTATTGAAGTACCTTTGGCCTTTGACTCGTGTGTCGCCACATAACTTGCGCGTTTGCAAATTTTTATTTCTGCATTTTAGTCAGTAACCAGTGAGTTTATTATAACAAAATCTGGACATCACTGAATTCGATTCGATTCGAGCACACCTTTTCCGATCTCTTCAAAAATCGAGCAACTCAAAATCGATTCAAAAAGATCGATTTTTGAACGTTAAAAATCGATTTTTGTAAAAATCGATATAAAATCAACATCACTACCTCGAAGACTTCCGGTTGTGGGTTAGCATGTACGCACGCAACAATTTTTCGAGAGCTTTTTTGGGGAGTTATTAAGTAAGGTAGTTTGTAATTCTTAGTGTTGAGTGGTTCAGTATGTTTCTCTCTTCCGTTTTTGGTGAGTGTTTTCTATTTTATTACATTTTCGTTTGGTTTATTTTGAATTATTTTAAATAAAAAGTAAGGTTATATTTTAACCTATGTCGGAATCGGAGGGGGAGGGGGAACCTCCCCCGGTATTGGGATTTGATGGAGCTACACCAATGGATCAAAGTAGTATGTTATCTTGTGACTTATTTTCAAATGCTTCACAACAGGCAAAAGAAAAGACTGTGAGCGGAGTTCACAGTGTGCAAAATTTTGATAAAGAGATATATCATATAGAACATCGAAATGCTAATAATGCATACTCTGGTAAAGATGCGGGACCTTTTATTGTTATGATTGAAGCCTCTGAAAAACTAAATAAGAACATTGGTAAGATAAGTCAGCTTGAATTCTCAAATTTCTTGGCGGCTAATAGATTTAGTTCCCACAAAGGGTTAAAAGATAAAGGATACAATATTTATATTCCTTACAATATGGTGTCATGCAAGGGTATACTAAGACATGTGGATCTTGATTACGATATTGAGGTACTTAAAAAATCTGTCATTTCCCCCCGCAGAATCATTAATGCACGTATACTTAATAGAAAAAAAATAAATATTGATGAAGCCGAGTATGTCCCAACGGGGACCGTGTTATTGACATCCGAAGGAATTAACTTACCTCGTTCTGTGGAAATTTGGAGATTACCTTTTTCTATTGTACCATATGTCCCTCCGGTCACACAATGCCATGCATGTCACCGATATGGACATACCAAAACCTTATGTAAAAGTCGACAAAAGTGCTATATGTGTGCAGAAGAGCCACACGATGAATCATGTAATAGAAAGTGCTTCCATTGTTGAAGTGGGGACCATTCATCTTTCTTTAGTCAGTGCCGGGAACACCAACGTCAAGTTAATATCAGACATCTCATGGCTTTTAATAATTTGTCCTATTATGATGCTGCCCAATTATGTCCTGTTACCTATAAATTAATCCATTCAGAGACGCAAAGGTCAGATCATAGTCAGCAACATCCAGCAAACTTTCCCTCATTGAATAAGTTGCCCTCACAGCAAGCTAGTGACATTACAGTTAGTCAGAGACGTCTTGTTGCAACTGAAGACAATAGAATTCGAAGCAAACGTACATATGCACAAGTAATAAATACTGATAAAATAACTAAAAGAAGAAATACGAATGTAGGGTATAATAAGGACACACACAATGCCTGTCTTGACTCTCCCAATGGAAGGGAATTTAGAGGTTCTTACCCCCATGTCACACAGTCATCAACTGTGTTGGGCAAAAATACTACTAATTCGCCTGTTAGTGCCACATCAAATTCACAAATATTACAAAATCCTAATCAATTTTACGAACATTTTCTATTATTACCTAATAATATTCAAAATGAGATAAGAGATAGTATACTAAAGCATTTTAGAATGGAACCTGTGAGTTCCAGTCATATATAATTAGTTTGCCCTTGTTGCCTCTGCCTCGTTTACTTATTTATCAAAATATTATAATGGACGATTCACTTGTTATAATGCAATGGAATTTACATAGTGTTAATACAAACAGATATAATTTAATCAATATCATAGGAGAGGTCAATCCTGATATAATACTGTTAAATGAAACCTGGCTTAATCCTTCTTTTTCTTTTCATGTTAAGGGGTTTAAGTGCATCCGCAGTGATAGAATCGATGGCAAAGGTGGAATTGCGATTTTGACTAAACTAAAACTAAATCATAGTGTTTTATTTATAGATCTTAATATATAAACCTTCGATTGTCAAATCATGGGAATTAGAGTATCTAATATTAACATTATAAATGTTTATTGTACTCCTACACAGGTCTTTCCGGCAGACTCCTTTGGAGACTTCTTGAATACTATTCCTGGACAGTTCATCATTATGGGCGACTTTAATGCTCACCACATAAGTTGGGGTAGTACTCGAAATAACCCTAGCGGTAATAACCGCCTAAAGTTAATGGAACAACAAAATTTAGTGGTTATTAATGATGGTTCTCCTACTAGGTTTCAAAGTCCATCTGAACAACCTAGTGTTGTAGATATAACAATGGTGTCAGCTAATCCACCAGATATAGCTTTAAACATTCTTAATAGTTTTAACTCTAATCTACCAAAAATTACGAATCTATCTGGTGATCCATTAGTAGAGTATATTAAATTATCGTTCACTGAACTTTGGAATTATCTTGGTCCTAAGAAAGACACAGCTCCTGGCTGTGATTATATTACATTTTCGCTTCTTCGAAACCTACCATCAAGGGCCTTACATATTTTTTTAGACATGTATAACAGCATTTGTCATAATTGTAGCATTCCTTCTCAATGGAAAACCCAAATTATCTTGGGTTTTTTGAAATTCAATAGAGATCCTACTGTTCATCAAGATTACAGACCTATAGCTTTGTCATCTTGTGTTAGTAAAGTCTTTGAAGGCTTGTTAAAAAACCGTATTGAATGGTATGTAGAGAGCAACAAGGTTTTTTCATTCTACCAGACCAGTTTCAGACGTGGAATGGGTACTATAGAAAATACAGCCTTCTTATTAACCTTTGTTCAGTTAGCCTTTAGTTTAGATCAGACAGTCATAGCTGTATTTCTTGATATTAAGTCAGCTTACGATCATGTAAATATCCACTTACTTCATGATTATATGAGAAAATTAAAAATTCCTTGGTACCTTTGTAATGCCGTACATACGTTGCTGAATATGCGTCATATTTATGTTAAAGACAATCAGGGTTTCCTTCATGGACCCCAAAGAATTTCGTGTGGAATAGCTCCCCATTAAGCCCATTGTTATTTAATATTTATATATCGTCTTTGTATAAAATCTTGCCAAAAAATATGTTTGTCATATGCTGATGATTTGGTCCTCTTAATTCGTGGCGAAAACCATTTTTGATGAGTGAAAACATTAATGTTGGTATGCGGATAGTTTCTGATTGGCTATCAGATCATAACTTCAAACTGTCCTATAAGTGTGATGCCATATGGTTTACTAAAAGAAAACGGAGTTATAAACCTCCAGATATTAAAATTAATTATAACATAATTCTTTATAAAGATGAAATAACATATCTTGGAGTTACCTTTTCATATAATCTCAAATGGAATAAGCATGTAAATAATATTGCTAGTAAGGCACTTAAAGGCACCAATATACTTAGAGCTTTTTGTGGTACTTGGTGGGGTATTGATCCAGTCACTGTACACATGGCCTATAATGGTCTAGTGAAAAGCCACCTTGAGTATGGATATATTCTTATCAAATCAAATAACCAAGGGTTAAGGAATAAATTGGATGTTATTCAGTTTAAGGCCCTCAGAATAATCACTGGATGCATGAAGTCCACACCTCGGAATGCATTGTTAGCAGAATGTGTTGAAACATCCCTAGAAAATCGACGTCAATGGCTAGCTGTTAGATTTGTCACCAAAATAATTAGATTTAAAAAACACCCTTTACTTAAAATATTATCTACAATTTGTATGCTGTACAGAAATGCATCAGGATATTGGCAACATAGAGAGATATCTTATGTATGTCAGGCTTTAATGAAAATCTGTCCATATACAGATCTTATATATTGTGATGATGTCCTGCCTTGTTTCCTCCATAATTATTTTGAACAAGTTTCACCACTTCAGCAGGTTAATCTAAAGTTAAAAAAAGGTATGGATAATCAGTTGCAATTTTCGATAGCKACAGAAAAATATAGGGAAGATTACAACTTGGTGTTCACTGATGCCTCGAAAGAGAATGAGTATGAATAAATATGTGCTGAAATGAATAAATACATATATGGTATTTTRTTGTAGAATTTTTGGTCGTAGAATAACAATAATATTGAAAACATTAATTCCATACGTCTCGACTTTACTTTTTGTTATCTTCGGTGGAACTACATAGTTTTTATTCAAGTTAAACATTTGTATAAACATAATTTGTCAACARTTTATTTTTAAGATTTAAAACATAGGTATATGGGCTTATGACATAAGGAATAATAAACTACTACCTGTAATAATCTTTAATCGCTTTAATCGCTCAACTGCACAGATGATCAAAAATTCTCGATCGGGTCGACAATTGTCGATCGGATAGACAATCGTCGGTCGGGTCGATCTAGCATTGCCGTAAATAAAATATGTTATTGGCCCTTCTACGTCTTCGTAAGTAAGCTACAAAATATAGAACAAAAACTGAAGAGTAACCCCTATTCATTTTAAACATCTACAAACCATAATATTGGCAACTATACAGGTTGTCAAATCAGCCTGAACCAATAGTAACTTAATTACTTCCACATCCAACAGATAAGATGTACTATATTGCCAAAAAAATCAAATTATCGGAGCAGCAAACTGTTTAGAAGATATTAGCAAAAAAAGCGTCACTTAAAGAGAACGGTTTTTCCTAAATATTTCCGAAAATATTTAATATATTCAAAAAATGAAAATACCATCAGATGACATAAAATATCTCACAAAAAGTGTCTTAAAAATTATCCAAAATTTTGACATTTTCGAAATATTTCCAAAAAACGTATTTTGGATCCTGCCCATACGATTTTTTTAATTTTGGTATTATATAGAAATTCAAATTTCTGATCGGAATGCATTCTTGCAATTTTTTGTTAAGTTAATAATTTTAGAGTTATTTGGAAAAAACTATTTTCAAAATATGTGAAGAAAAAATGCTCAAAACCTGATAACTGATCGTACAGTATAAAAAATAAAAGCGTAAATGTCATTTTGACAATTGGATGTGGAAGTATTAATTCAATTTGCAGCGGGTTTTTTTATGTGGAAGCATATATTTTTATTGCATTTTTTTATTTCCTATCTAAAGGCCACCGGTAAACAAGATATTCTTAAAAAAATTAATCATTTTAGAGATACATGACACTTACTGGTATCAGCCAAACAAGTATTAGAAAAGTTTTAATTTCTATGGACGAATACGCAGCTCCGCTATTATTTCGATCTTATGCTTCTAAATAAAGTGTGWTCACTACCAAATTGTCGCCATTGTAAATCATTATAATAATTAAAAACTTTAATTAAATAACGAAAATAAAAATTTATTGAAGAAACTTAAGCTTAATTAATAACTAAAATAACGTATTTGTTTTAATTTTCGACGTCTAACAATTTGACTTTGCTTTTTACTCCGCACAATGTGCACAGCCCCACTTGTGATTAGCTTGGTCAGCAAGCGAAGTGTCTTTTCTGAATGTTTTTTGAAGCTTTCGTTTGATATTAGCCCAATATTTTTATTGGCCTTAATTCTGGACAATTTGGTATGTTCATATTTTCTGGCATCACTTACACAAAATTGTTTTTTTACCATTCCAGTTCCTTTTTCGAATAGCGGGTTGTCGCTAAGACAGGCCAAAACAATATTAAACATTCCTCCACATAGATTTCCCTGTTTGTAGTGCCGGTGTTCACAAAAGGTTTGCTTCTTAAGCCGCATTGACAAATTGCTTGCCATATGAGGTACCTTTTGCCAAATTTTTCTATTTCTATCACTGTCTCAGATTCATTTAAAGATGCCCCTCCAACGCGAGAATAGTACTGATTACCAGGCCATGACTTAAAATTTGCCTTAACGTAAGTTTCATCGTTTCGTTCTCACGAGTCGGTTTACCCGCTCGGCCTTTCTAGCGGTAATACTTCCTACTTCCTTGATTCGTTTTAAACACCTTTGAACAGTTTATTGATAATAATGGCTTCCCGAATAATAAACTTGACGTAAAAATAAAACGTCTTAAACCAGCGAGAGTTTAATAGTTATCATCCTTTAGTAAGTGATAAATGACAAGTGACCGACGATACAGTAAGCAGACCCGCCGTTGAAAACAAGAAGATGACTGGCTAAAATTAGATTTTTTACCAATTTAAAGGGTTCTTCGGTTTCTATCGAGAACATTTCCATGTTATGATTCAACTGAACAGATAGCTGTTTATGCTAACATTTATTCACACTACATTTCCGAAACGCAGTACTCTGTATTAGTGTGACGAAGACGTCGGCCATTTTGTTGCGGTACGTAAGTTCATGGATCCAAACAAACCAAGTTGTCATTTGGTACCTAAAGAAGCTCACTGTTCGGTACAATTTTGTAATTTTAAGGGATCTTTTGAAGTGGTACTTTGTATGTTTTAGTAGCTTTGTTCTCCTTCACTTAGCAGGTATTAAAAACAGCAATTGCATTTAATTACAATGTAGTGTTAAAAATCTTAACTTACTATATCTACTACTACTATATATTGGAATATTTTATGAGTGGGGATTTAATGCCAATCAAACTGCAGAAATATATCTATCTGTATCTAGAAAGGTATGCGGTGTATAATTATTTATTAGCTACTGTTTTATACATTTGTCTTGACCTGTTTAAGGTTTCCTGAGAGGAGGCAACCCCATATAATGGCTTACTTTAGATTTAAAAATTATATAGTATCTTCAGGATCATTTGGAAACTCCCACCGAAAGGTTATGAAAAAGAAAATCGCGAAAATGATCTGACAAATGTTCTAACAATGGTAGAGACAAACCCGAAAACATTTGTCCGAGAAATATAGAAAGAAGTTGGGGCGTCAAAAACACGATGGAAAAAGTTTTGAAGAAACAAACGTATCTCATATAAAACAAAGTAAATACATGAGTTACATCCCGGCGACTCTAAAATACGTACCGCATTTTGCAATTGGTACTTAGAAAATACTCGCAATCATAACAATTTTGGTAGGAACATTATTTGGTGTGACGACCGCATAAGTTGTGATGGTATTTTCAACCGTAATAACAACCGTCATTGGTCAGATAAGAATCAGCATTTCACTATAGCGCTACAACGCCAGGGAAGATTTGGCTTCAATGTATCATCTTTTGTTTCGCTGGAAAAATTGATTTATCACTTTTTTAACGGTATTTTAAGTACTCAAAGACACTTAGATATATTGAAAAACATACGGAACTTTAGACAATATTCATCTTGCAAGGTTGAGGCACATTTATGTCCAGCAAGATGGAGCACCTTTCCAGAATGCAAATTAGTTAGGGACTACGTAAATCAACATTTTCCAAGTGGGAGAGTACCCATGACCCAAATCACTGGTCACGTAGATCTCCAGTTCTATCTATTTTGGACTATTTTCTATGGGGATATTGTTTATCAAAAAACCTAATGAAACTCTAGAAGAGTTAATACAAGACACTAGGAGAGCCTTTGAAGAACTACATCTTAGGCCTATATACTTATTTAACGCAATAGAAGCCTTCTCTACCAGATATCCATTATGTTTACAGCATAACGGGCAACATTTTTATCGGCATTTGTAATAAATATGAATATATATTTCTATTTTTTGTTTAAAATTACCAACTTATGTTTTACTGTTTGATTTAATACATTTATGTTGTATTGTTTATTATATTTTTTATTTCTTTTATTATTTATAGCTTTTACAGCATTATATTCAAACATAAATACAAATGTAGATTTGACAGATGCATTCGTCATCTGTTTGCAGTCTACTACCACGGCCGCATGTATTTCATTACCCCTACATAATATCCACCAAATTTTAAACAGTGGCTGTAACTTTTATATTTATTATGGTAAATATAGAAAGTTTGTATTTTTGAAAAACACGAAAAATATTCTTTTTGGTGGAATCGTAGCCAACTATGGTTTCTATTAAGAAACAACGCAAGTTTAGGTCTATATCTCAAAAAGAGTTCGCAATATCAAAAAAAAATTGTTTCTACATAAAAGAAATCTATAAGAAACCATATTTTAAAATATATATAATAACTGACGCTTCGGGGCCCTTCGGAAATTCGAAATTTTGCAATTTTCTGCTATAACATTAGCATGATTGTAAACCATTTTCTTTGCAATATCTAAAAACCTCTTAATTTTTTCATCGGTATGTTTTACGGCCATGGCGAAAATTAAATTGCAAATTATTCAGCAATTCACCGGTGCTTATTAATTCTCGTTCACGATATTCCAATACTTCTGGCAAATTACAACAAAAACACCTGAAAAAAGCAACAATTTACCAAAAATGGCAACAAGAACATTTTTTTTAACTGAGTTGTCATTTCAAGATTCAGGAGTACTCCAGAAGCACACAAATATGTAAATTACATTTACTTTCTTATTTGTTAATGCTGAAGAGAAAGAAAAACCAAAAAAATAAAAAGCTTAATATTTGGGAACATATCGGAATTCGGGTCATTTTAATGGAACTCGGGATGTCCCGCTTAAATGTCCATTTTACCACATAGGAGGTTTTTATATCATATTTTCTCTGCAGAATTACCTCACCTCCGCATCAGTGTTTGTCAAAATTTCAACACTTTTTAGATTGGAAAGACCTTTATAAATTACACAACAGCCAAGGAATGTGTACAAATATCTGCAGCATTACAGGTGCGTTATGATACATGTACTATAACAACATATTAACCTAACATATTTTATTTAGTTAAATAAGAGTGCCTCTGTAACTCGCACCGGCTACATTCAAATAAACAAATTGTTTCCGGCCTCGGTTATTTTAATTTTAGCTATCAATTACCGCCCGTTACTAAAGATTTTGCCGATCCGCAGCTTAGGAACTATAATACTATGAACATATCTGTACGCATGGAATTACAACAATAAATAACTTGTGTTATTTAATTATAGTGTGAAAGCTAAACTGTTGTTACGCCGTATGCACGGGTTGTTATAAAGTTGGTTGAAAGTACATACCTAGAGATACATTAAAAAATACGCCACCTTCAGATAGAATTGGGTATTATAATTTTTTTTGAAAATTACGTATAATGAATCTTGATGTAGGTAGAGAATTTCAGGTCTAAAATTCGAATCTTAGGACTCACCGCCAAAACGCTTCTGTCCAAGGTTATTGAACTCGTGACGTCAAGTGTCATGTAAACATTACCAAGGATCGTGCTGTTTAATGGTGTAGTATCATTCTTGTGTTGGAAATGCTTTTGTGTGGTGTTTATTGAAAGGACGGTGTAAGAGGTCGCACCAAAAGGTGATATGTGTAGTTTTACAAGCATCTGTTATGTATGGAAAACAAAACAAATGTTGTTTTGTACATGGTTATAAAAGTACTTCAGTCAGTACAGCTAACAAAATATTTTTGTAACCGTTCCTCCGTATGAAAAAGTTGTTTAAGGCCCCTAGACGTGATATGCCGAAATCGCAGTTTGTTTTTCTCCTGTGAAGATCATCTTAATTCTTAATGTAAGTTTTATTATTCTTTTTAGGGTTATAAGTGTTTACCATTCAGTTTCCATTCTGTTATAGCTTAAAGAGGATATGGAAAATTATATGCGTTTTAAGTTGATAGAGGGAAATGTTATAATCAAGAAAGACGTTTGTTCCCATATATTCGACTGTTAGCCAGACCGAAAACGAGCCGCAACAGCCCCGAAAATAAATGGCAATATATTTTGACCTCTAAAGTAAATGTCAAGTTTAGGGTACATTTTTTATTCTTGCATTTTTATGTATACAAATAGTACGTGTCCAACAACCCACTGTGATCAAATTATCAATGCTACGTTAATTTGATAAAAAGTTCACTTATGTTGTTGCTTTTGCTTTTACGTTCCTCATCTCCACCGAGTTGAACCGCTCGTCGCTGTACACAAATTCCATAACAATGAACATGCCTTCAGAAGTCATAACTCATAAGTATTTCACTTTTTCTTGGCGTATTTTAAATCGCTTGCCACAAAAAGAACGCAAACAAATTTTTAATATTAAAAATACACCTTACTATCCATTTTTTCGAATTTGTAAGCTGTCGCAGCTGTTTTGTAGATTAGATGCTACCTATTAATATGCAATTTAATAAAATATAAATACATGGCAAATACCCAATTGTCGTGCTGGAAACATTAACGTCTTTTTAAGGAATTATCTAAAAGCGGCGAAAAAAGCCAGCCGCACTAAATGATCGCTTCCATAAGAAAATTGTGCAAAATTCTATTAAAAACAAATGGTATTGTCTTATATCACTAGAAGATTTGTCAAATCTTAGTAAAAAGCGTCAAAAGCTGATCCAGTTGTATGGAATGTGTATACAGGCTTGTACAATCCAGGAGAATTTATTTTTATTTCCTGACAATACAACAATAAGCCGAACAACTATTGCCCTCTCGTAATAACGTCTTTTTATGGTGAAGAACATTTACCTTACAGGTTTCCCTGCGAAATCAGAAATGTTGCAACGGCGATATAGAAATTGTAGCCAACGAAAAAACACATTTGGTCCGCCTTTATTTTCAAGATTTTGAAATGAAACCTTTGTTTGATTGGTATCCGAAAATAATTTATGCTAATGACAATTTTTATTTAAACAGACGTTGGCATGAGCATATTCATATTACGACTATTATAGCATACTATATGGGTGCCTTAATCCGCACCACCAACGCCAGCTACCAAGGCATTCCTATTTAAATTACATCATGATAAAAAATAATGCCTACAAATAATAACAAATTTTATCACACATAAAATAATCCACTACTCGAAAACGTTTTATTATTCGAGAAAATTCTTAATATAAGATGTTTTAGTAAAAGTAACCAAATTATTTTCATAATCGAAATTCTCTTAGTTGAAATTAATCAGTATAATTATTATAATTTGTTCATTTGTATGCATTACCTGTGCCAAATCGTGAAAACTTTAGATTAATCATACCTAAAGGCCCCTACCTTATCATCAACGAGCAAAATTACGTTTTCATGGACAGTAACTGCCAAGAGGTCGAACGTCAAAATTATATTTGAAAAGTTACAAAGATGATGCGAATAGAACCAGACAGCCATGCGAAATTCAACTGCTGAAGTTTTCCGAGAATAACGAAACACAGTGTCATGTCGTCAATGCCCAAATCTCAAAATTACAAATCCAAAAACTTGAAGACAATAATTACGTCATAATAGCACCAGAAGAAACGGTCACAAGACAACAATGCAATGGTGAAGTCGAAAATATTCTTCAAAAGGAACATATGTGCTACAAATAGACTCGAATTGTGAAATCATCATCGGACACTTTAAAATCAATAACTATAAGAACACAAAACCTAAAATGAATGAACCAAATTTAGAAGTTAACTTTAAATCTGGTAATACTAAAACAAGTTTAATAAGACTTTGACAACTTAAATAACATTCAAAGTGCTTTAAGTGATCAACATGACAGCTAAACGAAATTTCAAGTGACAAAATCGGCATTTGGACACTCATCATCTACATTGTAATTTTTATAATAATATGTATTTAGTATGTTATAGAAAAAGTATAGGCTTTATTTAAAGCAAAGAAGACCAAGCACCAATCCAAGGATCCAGGCACCGAAATTGTAATTTGAACAGTTAATCCCTCATTGTTCAAACTTAAGGAGGGTGGAGCCTTACAGATTTTATTTCTTTATTTATTCATATATTTATGTATTTATTTACGGGAAACCCCATTGTATAACATGAATCTAATACATATGCATATTTAACTAAAATATTAAATTATTATTATTATTATTATTATTATTATTATTAATTAATTAATTAATTAATAATTAAGTAATACGATATTTAACCACAAAACTAATTACACATACATTAACAGTTAAATAGACAACACTTAGACATAACAACCTTTCTAAAACACAGTTGAGACGCATCAAATTCGCACTTGAAGCCCAGGGTATTTGCCTCCCTCAAAAATCTAACTATAGGCGAATAATATAAGTAATTAGTGAAACAATAAACGTAAAGACACAAGATTTACAAAGCTTATGAAGGACCCATGATTTATCTAGTTTTTCAATATGTAATCCCAAATAATCTGTATAAACTTCCTTGATAAAGTCTGTGATATTTCTTATTTGTTTTTTTGTCACATAAACACCACAAATATAAGAAAATACGCTATATTTACATTCTACTTACTCGTTCAATCATAATTCGCGCGTTGTGCCTCCTTTATCAGGGAGTGAGGGGTGAGGAGATGGGTTACATGATACGTCAAATCAAAGCGCACAAAAAAAACAATTTTAATAAAATAACACACTTGAGAATAATTTGTGTTCTGAAGAGCCGACTTAAAGTGTAAACAATTAAAAACATAAAATACCTCAAAATCATAAAAACCAGAGCCATTTTAGTACTCTCATAGATGTATTCCAAAACTGTGGACTTGGAAACAAAAATCCGCAGAGATATTTAGGACAACAAAAAAAATTATATTTTTGTTGAACAAACTACTATACAATTTATAACATGAAATGTATAAACTGCAACAAACAAAGCATAGATGACGCAGTAGAAATAAAGCATGAATAAAGTAAAACCCACTATTTTAATTTTGTTAATGTTAACATCATCGTTACCAAACATAAAATGTATATAAGACAATTCATCGAAATCTTTCATATCTAAAAAGTCTTGATTTATGTGTAAACGATCACAATATTAGGGGCACAAGTAGTAATTACCACAGCACAAAGGTTTTCTTATTATTAGTATTTTAACTTGTTTTTCTGCCTTTATAGCTTTGCATTTCATAGACTAACATGAAACTTGATAAAGTCGGGAACGTCATTTCATACTTGATAATACATTACCATAAAGAAACCAAAATAGCAGGTTTATTATAAAAAATGTTAGAAATAGATTCCCTGGCAATCATATTTCTTATGTTATATATTTTACCGGAAAAAGTTTATGCTGTAATATATATAACAACCTTTACAATTAGAATCACAACACATACTTGTTATGAATACATTAATGACTCGTCGATACCATAGGACAGTATTCAGTAAATGCTCAGAGCACCAATGATAAGTGATAAATTACCGGAAGACCAACTGTGTGCTTATGATAGGTTGTAAATATTTACGTTCATCAGCAAACAAATTTAAAATTAAATATACGACTGGAATATGGTCACATGCTAAAGAGGTTTTTGGCTATTATTACTGGCAACCTTTGGGGCATTCACGCTCTAACGAAACTCCAAAAGTTTAATTGTTGTGTATGGATCATATAAGGTACTGCGACATTATATCACAGTACATTGTAAAAAAAACGTTTTGCTCTGACACCAGCATCCATTTACTAGAAAATATATGAAGTTGATATCATGTAGGGTTTGGGTTGCTAACATGCAATTAGACGCCTACTTTGGCAGTAGTTGGGTTCTGCGAGAATACTTACTAATAATCTTTACGAGACAGAAACCACTTTGACTGCAAGTGCCGTTGATTTATTGGCATAGACCCAGAACCATAAATCTGGAGCAAGCTAAAACTATATGGAAGTAAAGAATGTAGTTCATTATACAATAATATGAGTTTTATAATGTACACCAATATTTTTGTTACTGTACTATACTGTAGCGTCAGCTCACCAATTAGTTACAAGCATGCCACGAATGTTTCACATCAAGTACCGTCAAGTCGATTGTATCGGATACTAATGCTGGCAGTACCTCTGTAAAATTGCCCACAACCCAGCTTCCTAATTTTTCAGGGTCTTTTGTAAAATGGTTGGAATTTCGGGACGATTTTAATTCGCTCGTCAGCAGTAACAGTAGTTTAAGTGCGGTACAGAAATTCCATTATCTAAAACCGTCACTGAAAGGCAAGGCCAGTGAAATCATTCCCTCCTTGGAACTATCAGAGACAAATAACAAAATTGCATGGGATTTGCTACAAGAACGATACGATAATAAATCGCTTATTGTTAACACATTAAGGCCTTGTTGAGTGTTCTTGATAGTCCAAAAGAATCTAGTACTGCTATAATACGTTAAATGTTGGATGTCATGTCAAAAAACTTGAGAGTTCTAAAATCCTTGAAACAAGCGGTAGACAACTTGCATACACTCTTAGTTGACATGTTTTCGAACAAGCTGAATCCTACTACGAAGCGGCAGTGGAAAAATTACAAAGCAAACTGTGCTTTTCCTACTATAGAAGAGTGTAAAACGTTTTAAAAAAATAAATGCAAAACCTTAGAATCGTTGAACACAACACAATCAAAAATATAAAATTCGAAAACATTATTCGTCTGCATCGTTAGTTGCTTCTACTTCGGTAACTTGTCCGCATTGTAAGCAAAATCATAATATATACAGTTGCGATTCAGTAAAAAAATTGGATGTTATGTCAAAAATACGTGAAGTAAAGGAACTGCATGAACTGTTTGAGAGGTGGACACATGATAAAAACTGCAATTCATCCGGATACAAAAATTGTGGTAAAAAAACATCATACAATGCTAAACATAAATTATAGCACTAATGCATCTTCTGATTTAGCTCAGCCTACCGCGGAAACACAGCAGAACAGTTCATCGCCTAATAAATCGAGTCTAATTCTGTTATTTCGAATCATTTATGAAGTGCTCATCCCCAGCAAATCTTGCTATCAACCGCAGTTGTTTTAGTCAAGATATCTCAGGAATATTCATTAATTGTATAGTCTTCTTGATAATGGCAGTTAATAGAACTTCATCACTCAAGAGTTGTGACATGTGACACCCTTGATTTGAAAAAATCTATAATAGACTTTGTTCAGGCATATTTTCTTGTTCTAACTATAACAATACCACCAAATGCAAATCTCCTTTGCAGAGCCGCTGCTCGGATGCGGTTTATTGCTTTACGGCACCCATCTGTTTTGCAGCTTGGGCTTAGGCCGATTCATTCATTCCATTGCAGCTCGCCGAAGGGCGATATGTATTTCTGTGCGGGGCTGGACTGATATTTTTTCTGTAAAGGTCGCAATATACTTTTTAAAATTTATAAGTGGCGTTATTAATCCGCGTCATTCGCGGTGCTCATCCGTGACAGTATGGTAGCGAGAGCATCGACACTAACATTGGTCCTTCGGGCCGGATTTTTAACCCTCGGATACTAATTCCATGACGGAAAATTACAATTTCGTCTAAAGTTATGCGGCACAGGTTTCGAAACCATACTGGATTTCAGCACAGCTCCATTATCACCAACCAACAATCATCGCATTGGAATCACCACATATAACTGGCGCTGCGAAAAAAGGCGCCAAATGGGCGGCGGAAACATATAGACCAGAAATAATTTCTATACGAGAGGACGGATGTACAGGTTAGTGGCAGTTTTAGCCGTTTCCACTTGTTCTCATATATATATATTAAACAATTCTATATACAATACTAAGGTCCGCGTATGTGATACTTGCAGCCCTAGCACGCCAAAGCCTACTTATACTTCATAAACTTTTAAATTTATTTACTTATTACATAATTTATAAAACATGCTTGATATAAAACAACTAACTGCCCGCAGAGGCACGATCCGTTCAAAATTAACGCGATTTGTAAAATATGTGGATGCTTGTAAAAATGATACCGATTTTAATCTTGATGAATTACAAGAGCGTTTGGACGAAATCAAAACAGATTATAAAGCGTTTTATGCTGTTCAAGAAACTTTAGAACTAGTTGATGATGAAAACCTACAAGATCACGATTTAGTTAGTGAGGATTTTGAGAAAAAATACTTTACTTCTGTCGGTGAAGCAAAATCTTTATTAAAGGCACCTCTCCAGGTCAGCGGTTTCACCAATCAAGAACCTAATTTTAGCAGTAATACTAAACTCCCAGAAATTAAATTGCCAGAATTTTCGGGTTCCTATGATGCGTGGAGGCAATTCCATGATAACTTTGATGCTCTGATTAACAGAAACAGCTCTTTAAATAAAATTCAAAAATACTATTATTTGACAGGTTGTCTTAAGAACGAGGCAGCACAGCTTGTTTGTTCGCTTACTGTTTCTGAAGAAAATTATGATACTGCATGGCAATTACTGAAAGACAGGTATGAAAATAAACGCGCTATAATCACTTCACACATAAAGGGCATTGTAGAATTACCCACAGTACAACGCGAATCTCACTCGTCTTTACGCACATACTTAGATACATTTCTAAAACATTACAGATCTTTAAAAACGTTAGACGAAACTGTAGAATATTGGGACACGCTTCTATTTTATTTATTATGCTCAAAACTGGATATATCTACCAGGAAGGAATGGGAAGGTTTAATTAAAGGCAATCATTCTCCAAATATAAAGGAGTTTATACAGTTCTTAACAGATAGGTGTAATTTCTTGGAAAGTTTTGAATCAAAACCGAAAGATAACAAGGATAATAAAAGGCCAGTTCAGCAAATTAATTCTCGTCCAAAGTACCATTCGTACCTTTCGACTAATACTACGGTATCGTGCGCTATATGCAAATCCAGTCATTCTACTTCTACCTGCAAACAACTACTCGATTTGCCAGTTGATCAACGAATTATTAAAATTAAATCATTAAGTCTTTGTACTAACTGTTTCCGAACAGGACACACGAATTTCTTTTGTAAGGCTAGTAAATGCAGAATATGTCATAAAAAACATAATACTTGTCTACACATGAACGCTATATCCACGGCGACCCCCTCGACTGCTCCTATAGCTCTTAATAATAATGCGGTCGCTCCGGAAAATAATGATTTTAGAATTGAAAACAGCAATATGCATGTTCCAAGTACATCAACTTCGAATTTATCTGTAAAACAGCATTGTGCTTATTCTCAAGACAATACTTTCACATTTTTATCAACCGCAATCGTTTATTTATCAGATAGCGAAAATCACTTAATTAAATGCAGATGTATTTTAGATAGCGGTTCACAATCTAATATAATAACAAGGCGATTTGTGGAAGGTTTAGGTCTTCATACAGCAAAAATAAATTGCCCAATTTCAGGTATTAACCAGTCTTTAACAAATATTTCATCCCAGTGTACGGTAAATTTGTTTTCGTTTAACGGTCAGTTTCAGGCCCAGCTAAATTGTTTAGTTATTGAGGAAATTGCCGGCCTTATGCCGCAGCAAAGAATAGATATTAGTCACTTGGAAATCCCAAAGGGTTTACAGCTAGCAGATGATACTTTTAATGAACCGTCTCCAATAGATCTGTTGTTAGGCGCAGGGATTTTTTATGACTTGCTTTGTTCGGGGATGTTTAAGCTAGGGCCGGGATTACCAGTATTGAAGGAAACACAACTAGGTTGGATTGTTGCCGGACCATTATTTGTACCGAATGCCAAATATTCCAATAATAATACGTCTCTTTTCGTAAAAAATGCCGATCTTCAATCGCAACTAGAACGATTTTGGTTAGTTGAAGAAAACTACACTCATAAAGGTCTCTCGAGGGAACAACAAGAATGCGAAACTGAATTTTCTAATAATTTTACACGCGATAGTACTAGCAGATTTGAGGTAACTTTACCGCTTCGGGAAAATTATGCAAGGCTAGGAAACTCTTTAACAAATGCTACAAATCGGTTCTATAGCTTAGAGAAGAAATTTAGCAAAAATGAAAGTTTTAAGAAAAATTATGTTTCATTCATTGATGAGTATATTTCGTTGGGACACATGACAGTTTTAAAACCTGAAGAAATTGATTCAACAAATATGGTTTATTATTTGCCGCATCACGGCGTAGAGAAAACTGATAGCTTAACAACAAAACTCCGCGTKGTGTTTGACGCGTCTGCCAAAACGTCATCCGGTTTATCATTAAACGACGTGTTAAAGGTAGGTCCCACTATACAGAGTGATCTGTTTTCAATTCTGCTCAGATTTAGACAGCATACTTTTGTTTTAACTGGTGATATCGCAAAAATGTATAGACAGGTAAAGGTAGTACCTGAGCAGCGCGATTTACAACGCATCGTGTGGAGAGAGAATCCTCACTCTGAATTAAAGCACTATAGATTAAATACTTTAACATATGGTACGGCTCCTGCATCTTTCTTGGCCACACGTTGTCTAAAACAGTTAGCAACAGAGAACGTTAATATTCATCCTCAGGAATCTGCTATAATTTCTAATGACTTTTATGTGGACGATTTAATCACAGGATGTTCCGACCTAAATTCATTAATAACTCTCAGAAAAAATATTACACAGATTTTAAGCGATGAAGGATTTGATCTTCGTAAATTCTCTTCCAACGATAACCGGGTTTTACAGGACCTTCGTGAGCATGAAAACATGACAAATTATGTTATTACCGACTCAGATAGTCAAAAAACACTGGGCGTATCGTGGAATCCAAAGAAGGATTATTTTCAATACAGCACAGCATTCAAATCAAATATGATTATGTCCAAAAGAAACATTTTGTCGTACGTTTCCCAAATCTTTGACCCTTTGACATTACTGGGACCGGTCACAGTACAAGCAAAATTTTTAATTCAAAAATTGTGGCAGTTACGCGTCGGCTGGGATGATCCTATTCCGCAAAGTTTAAGTATATTGTGCTCTAACTTTTTGGACGATATTAATTATATAAGTCATATCAAAGTTCCAAGGCATGCATTGCTGGATTGCTCTGACGAGATTCAGCTGCATGGATTCTGTGATGCTAGCGAGCGAGCATATGGAGCGGCAATATATATTAGATCACAATCAGCAGCGGGCATCAAGACATAAAATCATTAATTCTTCCAAGGCTTGAGCTTTCTGGCGCCCTGCTTCTTACAAAACTTATGCAACGGGTAAAACATATATTAACGGTTAATATAAATAAATGTTTTTATTGGACTGATTCTACAATAGTGCTGTCTTGGCTCGCCGCAGAACCTCAAACGTGGCAGACGTTCGTATCTAATAGAGTGTCTGAAATACAGCAAAATAGCGAAATAAACAATTGGCATCATGTACGTTCTGCTGAAAACCCAGCTGACATAATTTCGCGAGGCACTTCTGCAAAGGACTTATCCTCATCTAGTTTATGGTGGCACGGACCTACTTTTTTAAAACTGCATACTTCCGACTGGCCACAAAATTCTAATATATCAAGGTTTGCCAAAGGTGCCTCGGTTGCTCCAGAAATTCGGCGCAAAAACACTGTTCTGAATTGCATACTCGGTGCTGATATTTTTGAGAAATTTTCAAGCTTTTCTAAACTCCAACGAATAATTGCCCTTTGTTTACGCTTTATTCGCAACACGCGACTCTCTCAAGGTTCACGAAGTTATGGTTTTATTTCCACCGAGGAAATTATGAATGCTACCACACTAATTATAAAGACAACACAAATGCAAGTGTTTCAGGAAGAAATATCATGCCTTCAGCAAGTTAAGCAAATAAAACCTTCCAATAGACTTTCCTCTTTAGCACCATTTTTGGATTCTGAAGGAATTTTGCGCGTAGGAGGTAGGTTGTCAAATGCTTCATTGAAATATTCAGCCAAACATCAAATAATCTTGCCAGCAAATCATTACATAACAAAATTAATAATTCAATACGAACACGTTCGAAACCTGCATCCTGGTCCTCAAAGCACATTATATATTATTAGGCAAGCCTACTGGCCACTTAATGGACTGCGAACGGTAAAGGGCGTATTGAAAGGGGGTGTAACATGTTTTAAGGCACGTCCGACTTCTATTTCTCAACAAATGGCAAATTTGCCAGAGAGCAGGGTTGTTCCCAGTAAGCCATTTCTTAATTGTGGCGTTGATTATGCTGGCCCATTCAAAATTAAAGATGGAAAAACGAGAAACCGAAAAATTGTTAAGGGATATGTCTGCATTTTCGTTTGCTTGGCGACTAAAGCTGTTCACCTGGAGCTTGCCCATGAATTGACAACAGATTCATTTTTAAATGCTTTAAAACGATTTGTGTCCAGACGCGGCTTATGTTCTAAATTATTTTCAGACAATGCTACTAACTTCCGAGGTGCTAATAACGATTTGAAATCAATATTGAATTTAATTAAAAATGATAAATTTCAAAACTATATCTTGGAAAATTCTATTCACTGGAACTTTATTCCAGCACGATCGCCCCATATGGGTGGTATTTGGGAGGCTGGTGTGAAGGCTGTAAAGTATCACCTATTGCGCGTTGCGACTAACTTTAACTTCACTTTCGAAGAATTTTATACGTTGCTAACACAAGTGGAGGCGGTATTAAATTCTCGCCCTCTGACACCGCTCTCAAATTCTCCTGATGATTTGGAGCCCTTGACACCAGGACATTTTTTAATTGGACAACCGATGATCGCTGTACCGCAGGCTAAGGTCGACAACTTAGCATCTAATCGCTTATCCAGGTACCAGCATTTATGCAAAATGTTGCAAGATATCTGGTCACGGTGGTCCAAGGAATATTTGCACCATCTTCAACAGCGAACAAAGTGGCGTTTCAGGAAGGACTTGTCCAATATAGTGGGCACCCTAGTCCTACTGAAAGAGGATGGATCTCCACCACAGCATTGGCCCATGGGAAGGATAACTGCAGTGTATCCAGGGACTGATGGTGCAGTGCGCGTAGTGGGTGTTAAAACTAAAGGTGGAGAAACTAAACGGGCCGTGACACGTATATGTCTTCTACCTATAACTGACTGATATAGTATTATATGTTGTTTATAAAATAAGTTTCTTAAATATTTTTAACTTTTTGTAGTGTAGTAGCCTTAGTATCATCATTCATTATATTCTATATAACCAACTGTTATATTGTATTACATTACATTCTTAATACTTATTGTTTGTACAACTTTTATTTGTTTCTGAAGTCCAGTCAACCGCTCTTATGTATGCTGTAACTCCATATGTTTTGTACTTGAATCTGTTCTTATATTTGTAAAGTATTGAAACGCAACGTTTCAAGGGCGGCGGCTTTGTTCAGGCATATTTTCTTGTTCTAACTATAACAATACCACCAAATGCAAATCTCCTTTGCAGAGCCGCTGCTCGGATGCGGTTTATTGCTTTACGGCACCCATCTGTTTTGCAGCTTGGGCTTAGGCCGATTCATTCATTCCATTGCAGCTCGCCGAAGGGCGATATGTATTTCTGTGCGGGGCTGGACTGATATTTTTTCTGTAAAGGTCGTAATATACGTTTTAAAATTTATAAGTGGCGTTATTAATCCGCGTCATTCGCGGTGCTCATCCGTGACAGTATGGTAGCGGGAGCATCGACACTAACAATTTCAAAATGATAAACAAAGTCCAAATGAAACTTTAAAAACATATTTATTTGAACTGAAAATGCTGGCTTATGACTACAACCTAAATATGGACGACACCACATTCATTAAACATTTTGCACGTGGTATGTCCCCAAATATATAAACTCACAAAACAGTCGAATATTACCGTTGTAAAATTAACAGAAATTGCGGGCTAGGTAGACGACATTATGGAATCATACGTCGTCAATTTTTAACAATACCACTGATATTCAAAATCAAACCCCGACGACATCTTTTCAACATTATCAAAATCTACAACCGCAAAGGTACAGATCCAACTTTGCACATAATTATCCACGTCCTGCATTTCTCTTCCGTCAATACACACAAAACAATTTCAGGCAACAATTTAGGCAAAATTTTTCTGGTGCAAGTCAAGCGACGTTTTACAGCCAGAATTTTACACCACCTTTCCAAAGTTATCAAAATTATTCTCAGCCGCGAGCTCCGTAAAGGAATTATTGGTTTAGTCCACAACAAATAACAAATTCAAATAGACAAAATACCTCGCGTCAAAGTCAAAGCAAAAATTTAAATATAAACGAGTGCTCGTAAGTCCCCGTAGGACTCCTACAAAAAGTAGGGCAAATTATTTCTGCCCAATTACAAGAAATCAAGTTCATGCTCTAAAATACTATCAGATGATAATCATAAAGATCATCATCCTATCTACCGTCAAATTTACTCACCCCCAATGTGCCTTCTGTGTAATAGATGGTCTTGATATTTATATAAATTATGGAGCGTTAAGGTTAGTAGGCTTTGATAAAAAAGAATAGCATATATCCTCTTGTTGTGTATAGTAAGTTTATTTATGTTTATGTTTACAGTTTTCGGCTTTGTGTTTTTTCCCTTTTCCATTTCATTTTTCTTCAGATTTGACTTAGTAGAACATAAAATTTTATCTAAATTATTATATGTACTATCAACATCAAAAACTAAAATATCATGCTTTCTAAATATCCTCTTTATTTTTTCGAAAAGCCTTGTAAATAACACAACAATAATAATTAGCACTGCAGTATTAATAAATGTATGTAAGTAATACTTAGCTACACAAAAGAATAGATCATCTTCAACACATCAACGCACAAAAAGGTAAAAAATTTAAATTCGGCATAAAAAGAGAACAAAAGAAGTGAAAACATTGCAACAGTATATCGCGAGCAGCGAATGGGGGGCTAGACTATCTGCAGTTTTGCGTAAAGTATGTGTTCACGAAGACAAACTGCAATACCGGTAAAAGATCAATAACAGATCAAAGACTCCTACCACCAACTGGAACACCTCCCATGTAAATTAGTTCCTACAATTTGATAAACGTCTGACGTTTGGGCCGTTTGACGCATTCGTCGTTTATTGCACTGATGAAAACAGCACGCTGATACTCTTTTACATGTGGCTAAAACGTGAGCCATTGATTTTGTAAAAACGGTTACAAGTCGCAAAATACAGGAAGATTGAGAGAAATGAGCAGGAAAAAATAAAGTCGTTTGACAATCACCAAAACTGACAGTTCAGTGTGTTGCACCGTCACTGCGATGTTCGTTAATGACGATAAAAACTTGACCCCTTTTTTATGAACGCCCGTTGAATCGTATAGGGACCGTGCACGCGCCCGCGTTCATAGACCTCTGGTGGATTGAACAGACAAATAAGGGGTATAAATAGAAATTAAATCCTATGTAAAGTGACTACTAATAATTACAAATTTAGTCTTCCATCTTCATTTTATGGCATTCATTGTTCGTCAAGCAACTGCAAATATGAATGGGTATCTATAAGCTGGTACAAAATGACGCGAGATGCGCGAAGGCGGACCTCGCTTCGAAGATCATCAACTATAGCGTAGTACCGAACGAGCGCTAAACCATCCTCAAAACATACCTACTGTTATTCATGCTACATATGCTTGGGTATTAGACGCAGGGTTGGAATCTATTACGAAATTCCAAGAAGGTAAATTTTTCAACGATGATAAGAAACGAGCGTAGACTGGGAGAACTTAAATACGGTAAGTGACAACGTTTTTCGTTTAAACTGTAGCCAACAGACGAACGCCCCACGCTACAATTTGTTCTTCTGGGCAACCATCTCTCGCGGGTCAAGTGCCCAAGTCGTTTTACCCTAGGTATACCTATATACTGCAGAACACATAACACAATGTTGTTTTGGTTCAGCTTCCCACGAAATCGATGAAAGCATGTTTTTGCTGCCACACGAGTTCTGAGTATTATTACAGTCCACAACACAACAATTTCTTTGAAATTTAGCCATTTTTCAACGTATTACACTATTACGCACTTCCCTCACAATATTAAAGCAAAAGTAAACCAACGAAATTCGTGGTTGTCATGCTGCGTATACCTCAATCTTGCGTTACTTCACCACCTGTGGCGCTACTAGTCAACGTGCACGCTCCCCAAATATCCAGCAGGTAAGTCTACTCGAACGGTTTAGAATTTTATCAGGTTGGCATGCTGTTTCTATGACGTCTCGCTTCCTTGGTGATTTTTTTATTTGCTTCCAAAAATTTTGTTGAACTTGTGTGGGAGATTGCTTTTGTTTTAATTTATGGCCTAGTCAATTTTTATGACTATTAGCCAGCTCATCATTTTGTATTGTAGCAGGAGATGCAGGCGTCGTAGCTACAGATAATCATCTCCGGCGCAGTGGGCAGATGCCAATCAGTTAGTGTGTAATTTTTTTCATGACATATAATTGATGTCAAGGTGTTTCACGTAAAAGAAAGTTTGTTTAGCATCCATTGTGTGTGTTGATTTCGGGTTCAAGAATCCACCCCAACCTAAACTGGAGCCCTAGCGAGTGGCCTGGAATCAACAGGCTGAGAAAATGCCGAACAAACGCAAGACAACCGCGCCGACTGCTACACACGTCGCCGGCGAAGATCAAGTGAATGCAGCGACGACGAGGCAGACAGCCTCAGTTTCAAGTAACGTTATCTTAAGAGAACGATCAGTTTATTACGCTATTGAGTGAATTACGCATATCTCGAGATCATATCCTCAGAGAAGATGCACGTTTCACGTGCCAATACTCCAGTACCAACGCCGTCTATAGGTGGAAGCTTTGCAAAGTGCACTGCGCGTTTCAATCGCTTAGATACTGCTGACGTGGACGCATTTCTGGACAGTGTATTTACTTTCAAATACATCTGGGGCCCTATTTTTGAAGTCAGACGAGTAGAAAAGTCGAGAGAAAGTGGGCGGAGTTCTCTTAAAATTTCATCCGACCGTATTCTCGAAATCGAGAGAGCGCTCCGCTCCTACGAAACTTGGGAGAACGCCGTTCTCCTGGGTTCTCGCGTAGGAATACCAAGAGAACATCTGTAAGCGCAAGCGCGTAACATATCCCGCCTTTGTTAATAGACTTATTAAATCCCGCGCTCAAGACTGTTCAACTGTTCTTAACATTTGAGGTTCTATCGGGCGTAGTTTATGAAGCGCCGTTTGGGACAAAAATGATATTACATAAGGAAACACATTTTTGTGCACCTATTCAATATATTTGATATTATTTAAAACTTTTTTCTATAAAAATATTTTTAAACGTAAGACTTTTTATAATAAAACTTTTAAACGTAAAACTTTAAAAACTAAAGCTTTGGAAATAAAAAAAAACTTAAAAGTAAAGCTTAAAAAAACTTTTAAACGCAAAACTTTTAGTCAGAAAACTTTTAAAAACCACGTTCCTTTTTAATTCTTCTAATGATACAAAGATGGAGTTCGAAACTCATATCTGTACCGCGGCTAAAAAACACAACAATTTCTTTGAGATTTAGGCATTTTTCAATGTATTGCGCGCTTACCACACAATATTAAAGCAAATGTAAACCGATGAAATTCGTGGTTGTCATATATGTATACACTGATCTCTAAATAACTGGATGTCGCTTACATACTAAAATGCATGTACATTATTTGTGATAGATTTAAGCTACTTTAGCGCCTAGCCGCTGGTCTAACAGACTGGTTTTGACAAAGGTTCGCTTCTGCGGTAAATATAACGTTAATGATTGACGGTTAAAATCGTAAACTCATCATCTGTCTACAGATTTCCAAAAGATGATCGTTGTAGTGTTTGAGTAAGAAACATGTATCGTACAAACTGGATATTACGTTTACTCATAACCATATTATATAATTAAGGATCTAACCTAAAATTTGAACGCGCCGTTAAATTGATAGTACGAGTACTAGCGGCATGGTGGCTTATCACAGTTATGAATGACTTATGCGACATCCAGTTATTTAGTATAATAGGCAAAATTCATAAAATCGTAGTTCATACGTTCGTAGGCGCAGGTCCAGCTCTATGTAGTTATGTTTAAAGTGACTTTATAAAGTCGCTGTAGTTCTACTACACAAATTGCGACATCTGTTAACTGTTTTTACCTATGCAGTTTTTTTTTAGCCGCGTACAGATATGAGTTTCGAACGCCATCTTTGTATCATTAGAAGTTTTACGTTTAAAAGTTTTATTTTTAAAAGTTTTACGTTTAAAAGTTTTATTATAAAAAGTCACGTTTAAAAATATTTTTATAAAAAAAGTTTTAAATAATATCAATATATTGAATAGGTGCACAAAAATTTGTTTCCTTATGTAATACCATTTTTGTCCCAAACGGCGCTTCATAGTAGTTGGTGATTTCTGTGGTGCAAAATAAAAGTTTTAAAACATAAATTCTTGTTGGTGTTTATTAGGAGATAACTGAATCTATAATATTTTCAAATCAACATCAGCAGATCCATCAATGAAGTTGCAAATGTCATGAATTCACAGGAAGTAGGTACTGCAACAGTACATAAGATAAAGGTAATACACGCCCGCGTTGTGTTTTCTGCAAGGCGTTTGGACATCTGAAGGATGAATGCCACAAGTTGAAGAAGAAAGAAAGCTCCTCCGGCGTCCAGAAAACAGAGGTGCGTCCAGAAAAAGCCAAAACTGCTGTGAATAAACCGCAGCTTGTATGCTATGGTTGCGGTACACCTGGCGTAGTGCGAGCCAAATGTACTACATGCCAGAATCGTGGTGAGTCTAAACAAACCTCAACGCATGCTAACGCATTAAACTTTCATGGTACATTGTCTGAAGATTCGATAAGTCGTCGAAGTAGGGATCTTCTTCCCATCACTATTAACGGATTTAATTGTGTTGGTTACGCAGATGCAGGAGCACAAGTTAGCATAGCAGGTTCAACTTTGTATTGGATTTTGAAGGAATCTGGATGTGAGTTTAAGACTTGCATCACGAATATAAGTTACACCGATGGAGCGTCAAGAAAGGAAAATGTGCATATCAAAGACAAGATTGTTCCTGTGACCTTTACATTTCAACCCAGTTTAACTAACCAGAGAACTCTACTAGGTTGTGATTTTCTAGAAGACGCTCAGATTGCGCTAAACATATCCCAGAAGTACTGGTATTTTTGCGAGAACATAAATGTTGACGAAGAGTCGACGTTGATGAACCAGACGTAGGTATTTAAACTAACCCTGTGCAATTTAAGGGATGATGAAGGTACTTTGCTGCATAGCAATGAGAAGCAGCAACTAGCTGCCGTATTAACACCGAATGCGGACATTTTCCAAGAAGGGGGAGAGCAAACAGACTTTGCTATGCATCGTATCAAGACCATAGGGGTTGAAGACTGGAGAAACCGACAATTGGAAGATCATGAATTGAAAATGATAATCGATGCTTTGGAGATTCAGATGATGGCTTTCTTAGATGGACCGAAAGGGGATTTCTGATGTCAAATGGAGTGTTGTACCGCCAAGTACCCGATAGTGATTCTGAAACTCCGCTACTTGTGATACCAGCCGAGTCACGTGCAGACATTCTACGTCAGTATCATGACGACCCACTGCAGGTCACGACGGTGTCGATCGCACGTTACAGAAGATAGCTATGAAATACTACTTTACGGGTATGAGACAATACATCTCCAATTATATTAAGACGTTTGGAGTATCAAAGGTATACAGCTACCAATCTCAAACCCGCAAGACTCCTACAGACAACAGCGCCATCTCAGCGGTTCGAAGTGATCGCAATTGATTTGTTTGGGCCGTTGCCCGAGACCGCTAGAGGCAACCGATGGGTGTTAATCGCCGAAGATACAGCTTCGAAATGAATCGAACTCTGCTTTACCCAACGCAACTGCTGACGCTTGCTCTAAAAAGCTGATTGAAGAGATTTTTGTGAGGTACGGGGCTCCTCGAAAAATTATTTCCGATAATGGAGTTCAGTTCATAAGCGATGTCATGCAGGTGACATATTGTTTCGACATTAACATGGCTTATACACCCGCGTACCACGCTGAAAGTAATCCAGTAGAAAGGAAGAATCGTGAACTAAAAACCCAGCTATCCGTCTTGGTACAGAATCAACATGACACCTGGGATGAACATATCGCATCTATAAGGTTCGCTGTTAACTCTACTTCATGTCAGTCCACGGGCTTAACATTCGGTAGAGAAATTCGAGCTCCTCACGACGCCGTTTATGATTTCCGCAAAGTTATGGAAGCAGAAAACTTTGTACCGGCCATTACTTCTTATCTGAAAAGGCTGTCAAATACTCTCAACATGGCCAAAGAGCACACCTGTAGGGAACAGGACCGCCGTAAGGATAAAGCCGATCAAAATCGCCAAGCAGTCGCATACAATTAATGTGCTAAGTAAGACGAGTGCAGGTTTTACATCTAAGCTGGCTCCCAAGCGAGACGGACCCTATGTGGTGAAGCAGAAGAAAGTTACGCCAACCACATATTTGATAGCTACTTGTACGGATCCTTCGGAAGTCGTGGGTCGTTACCATGTAACGGCGTCAGCGCCCTACGTTGAACGGTTTGCGGAGGGAAATGTCGTAACCTTACTGCAGAAAAAGAAGAGAGGCAGGCCCAGATCTTCCTGGACTCCTCCGGAGGGCCGAAAGCGGAGTCCAGAGGGGGAGTATGTAGCAGGAGATGCAGACGTCGTAGCTACAGATAATGTGGGCAGATGCCAGTCAGATAGTGTGTAATTTTTTTGATGACATAATTGATGTCAAGGTGTTTCACGTAAAAGAAAGTTTGTTTAGCATCCATTGTGTGTTAATTTCGGGTTCAAGAATCCACCCCACCCTAAAGTATATATTTGCGAGAAAAGAACATAAAATAGACAACTTCGGACGGCAGTTGGCAGAGAAAGAAAACTGGTCCGTCTGAGATAACGACAGAAAGAAAGCCACCTATTTTTTACAAAAGCATCACTATAACGTCGTAGTTCGTGCAGTACTTTAAAGGGGGCGCTGTGAAAGGAAAAATACCCGTACTAATTTCAAGAGATTATAATAATTTTACATTCATTTAAATTAATGACAATTCAACTATTTAAACAAAACTATATTTCCTTGGAGACTGCGGGTCCTGCACTGATCTCTAAATATTTAGAGTAGTCTTGTGCTAAATCGCGATTTTCTTTTATTTTCATTTTACACGATAGTTTTAAAATCGCGTTGTACTTCTCCCGGTGATCTAATTTCACATCCGAGGCATAACATAACATAGCGGGAGAAAATTCGGTGCTGCTGTTCTTGGCTGTTTTCATCGCGAATATTATCGCGGGTAGTGCGTTAGGCCATTCGGTATGCTGCTCTTCTACGATTACAGCTAGTTGCACCTTCAGATCACGGTTTTTTTCGTTCAACGGGATTTGCTTCTGGATGAAAAACGGGAATAAGTGTTTGTTGGAACCCTAGGACACTCGCAACTTGCTACATAACTGCTGAGACAAATTGGAGCGCGTTGTCGTTGATAACGCCGTCTGGAGTTCCATACCGTAGGATTATTTCGTCTATGAGGATGCAAGCACACGCGACAGCAGTGGCAGCGAAGAGACCGAACAATCCTGTCCACTTGGTTGCTACATTTTCCACGACACAAAAACCCATTTCAGTCCATCACTGGTTTGAGGAAGGGGCCCAAATAAGTCTATCGCACTGACCTCAAACCTCTGCGATAGTGGTGTTTGGATTAATCCTGCGGGCTTCATATTATTTGTTATACCTACTGCACTCCAAACACTTGCGGACATGTTGAGCAACATCACGTCGCATAGTGGTCCAATAATATCGCCATGTATTGTTCGTTCGTTCCATATCTAAAGGTGACCGGGACGTCCTCAGGTTGTGACGTCATATGCGCGGCAGGTATGGCTGCCTCGCATGCATCGCGTAACCAGTGGCGTACCAAAAATAATTACTGTGGGGAAACGGGAAAGTATTGACTCACAAATTACTGTATAATGTTGCATTTTTTATAAATTACAGGAAATGTTTGCTTTTTATAATAAACTTTGCGGTTTGACATCAATAACATCATATAAAGCAATTTAACCCCACATTATAGTACACAAGTGGATTTATTTTCAACTTTCATAGGTGCCATGTTTACCAAGGTGGTAAAAATGCAGAGGAAAATGGAAAACTTGCCTAAATTAAAATATATTTAGTTTTACTGCATGCTTTTAAATAATACAAAGCCAAACCTACCTAAAGTTTGGTTATGATGTCTAGTGAAGAAATATGTGAGCGTAAAGTACAATTACTGCACCTTTTGTATTAGAAAGATAAAACAAAGCACTGCACGTGGTTATTCGTCTACCAGCCCGATCGCATCGAACACAATAACAACAATGAATAACCGGTTCTGATTCTGAAATACCGACGCGCCACTGGTCTGTGCCTGCAGATCGCCACAGCTGATTTCAGTCGCTAAAACAGGTTCTGCGGAATGACGTCAGTGATGACGTCCCTGTCACCTTTTTAGACGGAATAAATTATAATAGCGTTTAACGTTCGGTCCGCACCGTAATGTCCAGCGAGCGATGAGTGGTGGCATTCCCGCATTTGTCCTCGCGGAATCACCAACTGTGGATCATCGGAGTCGTAGTTGTCTGGACCATATTTGTACAGTATACCTTGACGCATTATATAACACCTTTCGATCCATCGCTGGAAGTCGACAGCGTCTTGGGGATCTTCAAAGCAGTCCATGATCTTCTTCACTTCAGGGTCATGTTGCTGCTCCTCATGTGTCTCGTGAGGTAATTTCGTTGGAAGAGTTATTGATATTGAGCTTATTTCACAAGCTTCGATGTCAGCTTCATTGATTGGGGGCCTAAAAAGCATGTCGGTCAGAAAATTGCTCCTACCTGGCGTATATTCGATGAGCAGGTCATATTCTTGCAATTCTAAAGCCCATCTAGCTAGACGACCGCTAGGTGCCTTTAAAGACATTAGCCACCTGAGAGGTTGATGAACTGTAGCAGTTCTTACTGGACATCCGTCGATATAGCCTCGAAATTTGTTCACAGCGTATACTACAGCGAGGGATTCCCTCTCAGTAGTTTAGTAGCACTCGGCTTTCGTCAGTAATCGGCTTGCGTACTCCACTTGTCGCTTGTCTTGTCCCTCCCCCTGAAGTAAACACGCCCCAATAGCATAAGCACTGGAGGACGGAGGACGTAGGACAGAGTCGGGTCAGCCTGTCGGAGAATCGGAGCGGTGACCAGAGCTTCTTTGACATGCTTGAATGCTGCATTTTAAGCCTCGATCCATATCCATGGAGGGAGTGTCCCTTTTTGTAAGGTCAGTGAGTGGCTTGGCAACAGCTGCAAAGTCGGGTACAAAGCGTCGACACCATGCTCATGTCTTTAGAAACCCTCTTAATTGTTTCAGGATCCTTGGAAGTTTCATACCCGCAATGGCATCAACTTCTCCGGGATCCGCCGATATACGGCTAGGTGTGATCAGGTGTCCCAAGTATTTGATTTTGTTCCAAGAAAACATATACTTATCACGATTGGCTTGTAATCGAAACTCTCTTAGTCGTAAGTACAATAATATCGTCAAGGTACACTAAAATTGCAACAGTAGGTCATACCGCGCGGAATTTGTCCATTAACCGTTGGAACGTTGCACCGGCACAACGAAGACTGAAAGGCGTTCTCAAGAAGCGAGGTCCCAAAGGGCGTCATCGTTTTGTTTCTATCGCTCTTCTGCACTGCTTCTTGCCAGTATCCCGATCGCAAATCAAGGGTTGACATAAACGACATGCGCATGGAAAAATGTAAGATCTTCGATTCGAGGGAGCGGATACCTGTTCAGCACTGTGATCGTGTTTAGCCCACGGTAATCTATGCACACTCGAAAATCGCCAGTTTTCTTTTGCACTAAAACGACCGGTGCAGCATAAGGTGATTCGCACTCTCTACTATTCCATCCTTTAACATCTCCAATTTGATCTTGATGATTTCCCTCTTCGTGGGTGAAAGCCGATGCGGTGATACTGCCACTGGTTCGTCATTGGCCAATTTGATGCGATGCTCGGCGTATGGAGGCGGCCCTTCAGGTGAACGAAAAACGTCCTGATTTTCTGCTAAAAGCTCTGCATGGTAATGGCGGCTCTTCGTCGGTGCGTAATACCTCGATTCTGCTGATCTTTGCATTTATCTCCTTGGCCGGGTGTTGCGCGAATCGGTTGAATGTCCCTCGTCTGAAAAGTGCCATTGCATCCTCGGAACATCTACATCATGTCGGCGGCAGCTATGAAATCTATTCCTAACAATGTTTTAGCTTCCGGATGGTCTGGTATAGATAAGATACGAATTGGAATACGCCAGTTTGCGATTTTGATGATCGTTTTAAAGCTGTGTGATGACTTCTTGTCGCACGCCTTCTACTTGTACAAGAGGCAGTTTGGCAACGGTAGCGCGGTGAGCACGCTCAACAAGGTGTCGCCGAAGTCGTTCTCCAGCAACGCTCTGTCTGGCTCCAGTGTCTATGCATGCTAAACCGGTTACTCCCTCGCACGCCACTTCCAGCAGTGGTCTGTTCATTCGCGGCTCCATTACTCTCCCTTCTTGTAACTAGTATAATAAATTAACATGCGAAATGTCTGTATCGCGCGGTCGTACGCTGCTGTGCTTGCAACGCGGACACTGGCTACTTAGGTACCCGAGTAGTCTGCATTTGTAACACGAAATGGCTGGAGAGGTATCGACGCAGTCTCTTCCGTTTTCTCCCTGGCGTGACGTGAAATTCCGTGGATGAGGTTCGCGGGCCCGTTCGTATTTACGACACACTGATTGCGTGTGTCGTAAAAAGCGACAATACTTACAGCAGGGTCGTTCTTTCGTTACCCTTGGAAAATCGCCTGAAGTCGGTGTCCTCTTTTCTTCAGCGTAGCTGTCCTCCACTGCTCTGGAGAGTACTCGAAGCTCGAAATCCCCAAAGTCTTCGCGAGCGACTCATTTCCTAATCTTGGAATGCAGCAATCCGTAGATCATGTCCAGCTGTAGCCGCACGGGTAACGATGTTTGACTAGGTGGATGCGACAATAACGCCCTAGCGTTGTCGATGAAGACGTCGGTTGACTGGTTTTTTTTGTTCAGATGAGAATAATTCTCTAAAAATTACGTGTGAAGGCTTGTGTGTATCAAATGCTGGCCGCAGTGCTTCTGTCGCGGCGACCCACGTAGTCACGGTGCCTTTAAATAGATTCCCTGGCAATCATATTTCTTATGTTCTATATTTTACCGGAAAAAGTTTATGCTGTAATATATATAACAACCTTTACAATTAGAATCACAACACATACTTGTTATGAATACATTAAAGACTCGTCGATACCATAGGACAGTATTCAGTAAATGCTCAGAGCACCAATGATAAGTGATAAATTACCGGAAGACCAACTGTGCGCTTATGATAAGTTGTAAATATTTACAGTCATCAGCAAACAAATTTAAAATTAAATATACGACTGTAATATGGTAACATGCTAAAGAGGTTTTTGGCTATTATTACTGGCAACCTTTGGGGCATTCACGTTCTAACGAAACTCCAAAAGTTTAATTGTTGTGTATGGATCATATAAGGTACTGCGACATTATATCACAGTACATTGTAAAAAAAAACGTTTTGCTCTGACACCAGCATCCATTTACTAGAAAATATATGAAGTTGATATCATGTAGGGTTTGGGTTGCTGACATGCAATTAGACACCAACTTTGGCAGTAGTTGGGTTCTGCGAGAATACTTACTAAAAATCTTTATGAGACAAACCACTTTGACTGCAAGTGCCGTTGATTTACTGGCATAGAAGTAAAGAATGTAGTTCCTTATACACTAATATTAGTTTTATAATGTTATAATGTTACTGTACTATACTGTAGCGTCAGCTCACCAATTAATTAACAAGCATGCCACAAATGTTTTACATCAAGTACCGTCAATTGCATCGGATACTAATGTTGGAAATACCTCTGTAAAATTGCCCACGATCCAGCTACCTAGTTTTGTAAAATGGTTAGAACTTCGGGATGATTTTAATTCGCTCATCAGCAGTAACAGTAGTTTAAGTGCGGTACAGAAATTCCATTATCTAAAACCGTCACTGGACAACCGACAACTGACATACACTCTTAGCTTACATGTTTTCGAACAAACTGAATCCTTCTACGAAGCGGGAATGGAAAAGTTACAAAGCAAACTGTGATTTTCCTACTTTAGAAGAGTTTAAAACGTTTTTAAAAAATAAATGCGGAGTCTTAGAATCGTTGAACACAACACAAAAATATAAAATTCGAAAACACTATTCATCTGCATCGTTAGTTGCTTTCTACTTCGGTAACTTGTCCGCAATGTAAGCAAAATCATAATATATACAATTGCGATTCAGTTAAAAAATTGGATGTCATGTCAAAAATACGTGAGGTAAAGGAACTTAGACTTTGCATGAACTGTTTGAGAGGTGGTCACACAATAAAAACTGCAATTCATCCAAATACAAAAATTGTGGTAAAAAAAACATCATACAATGCTAAACATAAATTATAGCACTAATGCATCTTCTGATTTAGCTCAGCCTACCGGGGAAACACAACAGAACAGTTCATCGCCTAATAAATCGAGTCTAATTCTGTTATTTCGAAACATTTATGAAGTGCTCATCCCCAGTAAATCTTGCTATCAACCGCAGTTGTTTTAGTCAAGATATCTCAGGAATATTCATTAATTGTATAGTTCTTCTTGATAATGGCAGTTAATAGAACTTCATCACTCAAGAGTTATGTGACACCCTTGGTTTGAAAAAATGTCTAACAGTCATATGAAAACAAAAAATATGTGAAATAACAGCTCAAAAACGAATTTTTTTATTAATCGAAATATTATCTACTGACAAAGTAACAGACAGTTTATTGTCCCGAACATTTTTTCTTAATATAAGTTGTTTGTATCTCTATCAGAGAATGCATTTTATTTATGAAAAAATTAAGTTAATCTTAAATGTGTGGTTTACAAATGATTTTTCAAAACTAAAATACTTTTTAACCAAGCAGGACTTAATCCCAGAAAATAAAATTATAATTCCAAATTATTATTTTCTTTTATACCTATCGTTGGGTTGATCCGGGGACACGTATAAGTACTATAAATGTTAACAAATGCAATTGTATAATTTTGGTTAAGACCGGTATTTGATCATTTTTTTACACTGAAATTGTCATGGTGAACTGAGTAAACTTCCTTATAATTACCTACTTAAAAGCTGTCAGCAATAGGGTACATATGTATCAATGTAGATGTAAGCCACTGAAATTCTGTACTTCAACGAGGTTCGTATTGCTGAATATATTACTGAATATATACTGCAATTCATCCGAATACAAAAATTGTGGTAAAAAAAACATCATACAATGCTAAACATAAATTATAGCACTAATCTTCTGATTTAGCTCAGCCTACCGCGGAAACAGAACAGTTCATCGCCTAATAAATCGAGTCTAATTCTGTTATTTCGAATCATTTATGATGTGCTCATCTCCAGCAAATCTTGCTATCAACCGCAGTTGTTTTAGTCCAAGATATCTCAGGAATATTCATTAATTGTAGAGTTCTTCTTGATAATGGCAGTTAATAGAACTTCATCACTCAAGATTTATGTGACATCCTTGGTTTAAAAAAATCTATAATAGACTTGGCAGTTACATGTATCAGTCAAGTAGCATCACAGTTAACTCACACGGTTAAAGATCCTATCCAGTCACGAATGAAATCATATACTGAAACAATTATTTAGTGATTCCACCCATCACTGGTAATATTCCAAATGTTTCTTTCGATGCATCTTCGCTTAATATTCCACCCAATGTTAAGCTTGCTGACCCAGGCTTCAGTAAATCAGACAAGGTAGAACTTTTAATCGGAGCAGATCTGTTTTGGCAACTTACTTGTGTAGGACAAATTAAACTTGGCAAGTGAAAACCTGTTTCGCAAAAAACGTTCTTCGGTTGGAATTTAGCCGGTCTTTTAGCAGCTCAAACCTTCAAATATTGTTAGCTGTAACTTAACCATCATTTCAGAAAGCACTGAAGACATTCGGAAACAGTTTCCACGTTTCTGGGAAAAAGGAATGTTCCAAAATCAAATTTCTATCCCAATAAGAACAATTTTGCGAGGAATCGATTCTTAAGACACACTCTCACGGGCGTACCCAGCTTTTGGTCTAAGGGGGTGGGGGCAAAGCAGGAATTTCCCTTACTGAATAATTCAACATAAATAAATATGTGCCTTTATCGGATTATGTACCTAAGTATTTAAGGAACTATTTATTTCATGAATAATTTTTGTTGATTTTCTGTTAAGACCCAAGTTTTTTATATACACTGATCATACAAACCCGCTTTTTCCTAATTCAATTATTGATGATATCATTTAGGCGATATCTAGCTCGTTCAGTTACATGTCTATCACGTTTAACAAAAGATGAATAGATACATTTTATATGGAAGAATAAAGAACCGTCATCCACAAAATGTATAGTAACAAAGTACTAAAGAAATATAAATTTCGCATTAAGCATCTACCAATAGAACCACGTTTTATGAATTGGAATTCGCACATATCAAATATTAATTAATTAATCGATGCGCTCGTAGTTTCACCTTTTCGCATTAGAAGCTTTAGAAATTGAAGTTAGGCGTGAATAGGTAGCTAGTATAGATAAAAAATTATCAAAACTGAGAATGAGGAAACAACCTGGTCATGAAACAGTACCTAAGACTTTTCTTATTGTATTTATTTGTAGGTTCTGGCACCTTCTTCCTATAAATTAAAGACACTTTTTCTAATAATATAACGTTTCTACCTATAATTTAGATCTTTGTCGAATATTTTTCTTTTGCAGATAGACAAAATAAAAATATTCGACAAAAACCTATATTATAGGTCGAAACGTTATATTATTAGAAAAAAGTGTATTTAATTTCTAAAAAGGGAGCTAGAACCTACAAATAAATACAATAAGAAAAATTAACACAAAAGGACTCCACAAAATAAACATCAATATCTGTACCTAAGACTGTAATGATTTAAGCTGCTGGTTTAATTAATCTTAGTTAAACTTAAAAATACAAGTTATAAGCCCCAGCATTATGAGTTAACTGGCCAAACACCACCAATCAGCATTAAATTGATGGTCGTTTTATCTTATGCATCTAATTTTACTAAAATTTTTGCATAATTTTAAAACCACCATTTGTTATTGCTCTCAAGCTGCAAAAATCCTTTCGTGTATTATATTGATCTTGCTGGCTGACATAGATTTGCAAAATATGGCTCAATATCGCCAAAAACGTWAGTTATKATTTTTTACGGAATTTACTTGACTATACTGAAATCTGCAGGGATTAACAATTAAACGCACAGTATAAAATATTACAATTGTAGGTATTCCTTTATGATCAATTAATATTATTATGGCAATGTAATTTATACGTCGATTGTTACTTCTACGGCAATTTTTATGTGACATAAAAGTAATTTATGCTTCTAGCTTTAATTATGTATGCATAGTTTATGTGCTTAAAGCGCCTAATATCATCATCTGAAACTTAATATGAGCACATCGATAATGCTCCATTAAACTTGGGCATTAGCAAATTTTGGATTAAAAACCATGATCGCATTGATCTGATATTTTAAATAGATCAAATTTGAGTACTTCTTTTTGCTCTTTGGCTAAAATAATGACCAGGGCATAAATCGAAAATAGTGCTTTTAAGTCGATTATATAAATGCTAGACAATAACCAGACACCGCAATACATATTACATCTCAATGTTCGTCGACGATTCTGTACACATTATGTGTAGGTACTGCGTAAAATCAGAATTAGATAGTTGCATAAAATTATGCAGGACGTGCTTTGTTACGAACACTACAGAATATGCCATCTTTTATTTAGACTGAGTCTTTGGGTTTATTTGATTATCACATTTTTCATTTAGCTTTTTTTTAAGTTAAGCAAACCTCCGTAGTCCGCCAGTGCACTGCTTCCAAAAATTAACACAGCACTTAATATTTTAACCAAATTGAGCTTCATTTAAATAAACTGAGATATATTTAATCCGTTTTTCAAAAAAATTTTTGTATACTGGCATTTTAGTAGTACACCGGGTTTTAATTCGTGCTTATAATACTACTGGATTCCTAAAACTTACGTTAAATAGACTTTCACAACTTTTAGTTCGGATGGATTATTGCTCGAAATAACTGATATTTTTGAAAGTTTTTGTTTCTCTGTATTAATTTTGAAATTTGGAACTAAAAAGATTGGAGTTACCGCCAAATACAAAAATGTGACTGATTCTGTGTATTCCACACAACAGAATAATGCATAGTTGAACAATTCCTATAAGAAAACATATTAGAAGAGCTGAACAAAGTAGAAATCGTATTATGACTCCTGACCAAAGTAAGCTTGGAAACCGTTTAACAACGACTTATTGAATGTCATTTGCATAGGTCAAATATGAGTTCTGGATGAAAATTGTGAAATGCGCTTGTCTATAAATTTTACTTTATTAACAAATTCGTAAATACATAATTAATTAATTAGCTAAATTTATGGAAGGTGGGAAGGGCCCAGAGTAGGCAGTCCAGGTCCAGGGCGGGCAGCTGCCCCCCCTTGCCCCCCTTCGGTACGTCCATGCACACTCTCGAAACTCCGATGGTCGCTTTATTTGCATCCTACTGTACATGTTAAAATTAATGCTCAGAATCCAACAATTCTTTAAGGCCGCCTTTATAAAAAAGCACATATATAAAATTAAATTATGATTGTAAAAACCTCCATAAATACTTAAAGGTAGTCAAATTTTTTATTAACATTGCCAACCCGAACGAGCTGCCACTCTCAGCCAAAATTAAGTCTCTCCGTGGGAGTTTGTCTAATAAACCACATGTTTCTGATGTTTATCACTTGCCCTTCATCGGTAACCGTGGATTCATAATTGTTCTTGGTGGACCAACATCTATAAAAAATTTAACTCGATAAGCGAGTGTGTAGCTGCGGGAGCTCCCTAGACTTCCACATTTCATTTGATTCGAGTTACATTATTTGCTTGAGCTTAACAGTGAAGTCCCCTAAACCCAGTCTCATTGCGCAACTACATTTATTTTGTATATTGTAATTTATTAAAGGCAAAGATATCAATACAAAAACAGTGAATACAAATAGGTACAACACAAATTTTATTACATCCACAAAATAATTTCTTCTGTTTCCAAATTTACACATTATACAAAAAAAAAGATATGCAATTACCTAGCATACTCGTATGTCTCAAAATCAATATTACATTAATTCTATTTCTGACTGACCACACTCCGTATCTCGTCTCAATCTAAACTTCTTAAACGCATTTGTGGAGCTAATTTCAAAAACTTTACAACATACAAATAAAACTACCATCATTGAAAGTACAATATTGGTATAAAACAATGAGGTAGAAATGGTTTTAATATCCTTTTGAGTAGTACTTGTTTCTCCCATCTTATCGTTTTGTTTTGATTCAACTCCTTTAGATGTAGGAGTTTCGCTATTTTCCATGCAAGATATTCCATTAACATTCTCGCTAGTGTGATACGTTTTAATAGTGAGCACTTCAACGTCTCGCTGTCGAAAGTGCAGCAACATTTTATTCAAAAAATTACAGTCCCACGCATTTCCATTCAACGAAACGACACTCAGACTGGCCAAATGTCTCGTCAAAAGTTCGTAGTCCAGCACAGTTAATTTATTTTCTGAAATATACAGATTGTGCATGTATCTCAAAGGAAACAGGGCAAGTACGTTAATTGCTATTAAATTATTACGTGAAAGATCCAAACTATTCAAGTTGGCCAAATTAGAAAATACGCCGGTTTTAAAATAAGTTAAGTCGTTATTGGAAATATTGAGTTTTTGCAATGTGATCAAATTAGTGAAAACGACAAATGGTACATCTTTCAGAAAATTACACGATATATCTAACTCGATAACTGCAGTTAGATTTTCAAACAGGGGAGGTTCAAAATTATCAATATTGTTGTACGACAAATCTAAAGTTTTTAATTTTTCAAGTCCTAAAAATGCTCCTACTTCGATAATATTCAACTGATTATGACTTATGCAAAGTTCCTGCAAATTTCTGGTACCGTTAAAGGTAAAATTGGTTAGAGTTGTAAGACTGTTATTTTTTATTGATATGCTAGTGGCTGTTAGCAGCCCATCAAATGCACCCGGCTTTATATCCCTAAACTGCATGTTTGACAAATCGACGTAGCGTATACTGTTCAGTCCCTCAAAAATACCTTTCTTAAGTTCACCGACTCCAGCAAAAATTGTCGCGAAATTTAAACTTAATACGTTTCTCAAGCCTATGAATGCACCGGGCTCAAATATAATATGCTCGGATTGACCTATTCTGTTTAAGTTAATTCGAGTTAAACCAAGAAGACCATTGAATGTACCACTTCCAATGATCTGTATATTATTTCCGGTCAGTTCAATACTTTCTAACCCCTCAAGACCACTAAACGAATTATTTTCAATTCGCGTTAATCCATTGTTGTTTAGAAACAGTTGTTTCACTCTGCGTATGCCAGAAAAAGTATTTGACTTAAGCAACGATATTTGATTTATTGAAATATCAAGTATTTCTACCGACAATCCAGAAAATGCACCGGGATTAATCTCCTGCAAGGAAATGTTTGACAAATTCAAGCAATTTAAATGGCGGATACCCGTGAAGGCACCATCGTTTAATACCAATATTTTATTCTCCGTAATATACAGCTCGGATAAACTTTGCAAGCCATAAAATGAGTTATCGCTTAAACTAAGAGCTCCGTTATAGCTCAAATCTAAAATCATCAAGTACGTCATTCCTATAAAGGCTTGTTGGGGAATATAAAATATGTGATTGTGACTGAGGTTTAACTGTACAACATTAATCAAACCGTTAAAGGCTCCTGCTTCAATTTCTTTTATATTTAATGCCGACAGGTCCAAGTGTGGTAAACGAGTTAATCCGTCAAATGTATTATTACTTAATGTAGATATATTGTTAGATGAAATAAGTATAGATCTCAAATTACTTAAACCAACAAAGGCACCAGGTGCAATATTTTGGATGCCACTATTTTGAAGATCTAACCTTTCTAAAGTAACCAAGTTGTTAAAGGAAAGGCTTGGTAAAGATATAATGTTATTGTTACTCAAAGCAAGTTCTTTTAAACCTAGTAGTCCGTTAAAAGACCCCGCTTCAATGGAGGATATATTGGAATTATTTAAATTCAGTGAACGGAGAGATTTAAGGCCGTTAAATGTGTTTTTCTTCAACTCCCAAATTGTATTATTTTGAATGTTAAGATTCGTTAACCGCAAAAGGCCAAAAAAAGCATTTTCCGGCAAACCACGCAAATTATTGTTGTCCAAATTCAATTTCGTTAAGGATTTTAACCCAGAAAACGAAGACTTATTGAGAAAAGAAAGATTATTATCATTAAGATATAATGCATTCAAGTTATTTAATCCTGCAAACGCCGGATAATTTATTTTAGAAATATTTAAGTGCTGCAAGTCTAAGGTTTGTAAACTTCTGAGTCCATCAAACGTATGTGCGTATAACTCATTCAGAGAATTACCAGTACATGATTGATTGAATAGAGTTAGTTGTTTAAGATTAGCTAAGTTCAAGAATACGTTCTCAGGTAAATCAGAAAGTTTGTTACACTCTAGTTGTAAATAGATCAACCTAGATAAGCTACTGAATACAACTGGCGTGAGATACATGATATTATTATTATGCAAGTACAGCTCCCTTAAATCTTTAAAATTTACAAAAGCTTTTTCATCAATTTTCTCGATGTTTTGCAGGTAACTCAGTTAAATTGTTGTAAGATAGGTTTACTTTTGTTGCCTGCAAGTTGAAAAATGCTTCAGACTCGATATTCAAAATTCCTAAATTAGCAAAATTAATTGAATAACCTTCCATTCTTGACACTGCATGTTTTTTAATTATTTTTAGCYTATTATTCCGTAAAGTCAAAACTGCTGAAAATGTAATAGTGGTATCGTTCAAGGACGATATTTTATTATTATCCAAACGTATAGTACTAAGGCTGGTTAYATTACTAAATGCATTTGCTTCTATAGTCTCCAAACCAGCATATTCTAAATTTAAGTAATTTATTCCATTTGTACTGGGGAAAATACCGGCTTGTAAACTTTTAATGTTGTTATAAGTTAAACTAAGCTTAGTAAGGTATATTAAATTAAAAAATGTTTCTGGAAATACCATGTATATTTCATTGTAATCAAGGTATAATTCTTGAAGGCGACGGAGACCTTGAAATGTTCGCTTGCTCAGAATTTTAAGCTTGTTTGAATTTAACTTTAAGATCCGCAAAATATGTAAGTCATTGAATGCGCCTTCCTCTATTTTTTGTATATTCAAATCGTTTAACAACAATACACCTTCAGTATAACAGTAGTCAGTAATATAATCATAAGATCTGCTACCTCTGTTATATACATTATTACTACAAAGTAGTCTGTTGTTTTCTATTCTATTCGAACCTTCTAGTAGTGTAAGTCCAGAAAATGTATTGTTAACCAAAACCGAAACTAAATTATGCTCAAGCTTTAATGCCTTTAACTGCAAATTGGAAAACGAGTTTTCCTGAACATAAGTTATGTTATTGTCATTTAAAAGCAGGACCTTCATGTTATTTACTTTATTATAAAAGATTTGCTGGTTTATACTCTTTATATTGTTATTACTTAAATTAATTTCACATAATATTTCATRATATCGCCAAGCGTCATAGGTCATCATAATCATAACATTAGCGAAGGTTTGATTTTCTATCAGCTCTATACTACTTTTATTTAAGTATAAATAACACAGGCCCTCTAAACCTACAAAGACGTTATCTCTGAGAATTGAAATATTATTTCCATCTAAATACAGTGCGTTAAGATTAGATAAGTCTACAAAGYCTCGGCTATAAATATCAGAGACTCCACTATTGTTTAAAAATAAATAACGTACATTTCTAAGCCCACTGAAAACGTTACACTCTATAACTCCTATTTGATTGTTGTCTAAATACAACGTGATCAGAGACGTTAAGTTTCCAAAACAATTCGCTTCCAAGTAATTTATCATGTTATGACTTAAATCTAGGTGAACCAAGCTTGTTAGATTTCTAAACGTATTGACGACTTGTATTTTATTGTGATCTAAAAAGAGGTATTCTAGCCGAGATAAGCCTGCAAATGAGCCCACATCCAGTAAACACAAATTGTTCCAGCTCAAGGTCAGCTCCTTCAAATTATAAAGGTCGCCTAAAAAATTTACTCGTTCTAGACTATTATTTCTGAGATTTAGTTTCTCCAAGCTTGTGAACTGCTTAAAAGTGTCATCGGGAATTCCTAAAATGTTGTCACTTTGCAGTTGCACATCTTTTATATCAGCGGCATATGGAACTTGAATATCAGTAGCACTAATTGTTCTCAAGTAGGAATTTAAAACTTGCATGGAAGTGATGTGACCTTGATATGGGTTATAAATGTAAAGCATCGATTCCAATAATTGATTAATGGAAGTTATGTTCTTGCAAATTATATCTATAGAACAATCGTAATCACAGTGGTCAGTATAGTAGCAACAAGTCGAATTACAACCTTGCAAGGCATGTACTTGCACCGTGAAGGCCACAAAAACTATCCATATACAAGAAAGAGAAACCATTGTCATGTATCTGAAATATGTGAAATAATAATGTCTTAGCGCAATGTATCCCTACGTAGGTGCTGGATGGGTGCCCATATAATCATTCTTCATTGTTGACCCTGAAAGGTGTACAGATATATTAGTAGGATTTAACGTAGCCATCGCAAACTGCTGCTAAAACTCTATCATTTAAATATTGACGTGTGCTATTAAGACAGTTACATGCAATTTATTAAATTACAGCAAATTGTGAAGAACGTCAACTTTAAAACTGTCTAAACTACTTCAAAATACAAGAGTCTGCAGTACCTAAAGTCACATCTACAATTAACGAGAACTGGAGAGTAATTCTTACCTAATTTTTACTCTAGAAAAATTCGCCACTTATTTTAACTATTTCAGGATTTTACATTTGGATATAATAAGCGTATGTATATGACCTAAAGGGAAATCCTCAGCCAAGCGAAGACCACCTGCTGTTCTTCTGTTGGTAAACTTCGTCAGCACCTCTTTGTTTTAAACCAGTGTCAGGTGCCCTAAAACTGGATGTAATATAGCTATTAAGTTGAACGAAACAGGTTTAATAGTAAAATGTATAATTACAAAACAAAACATTTTATACGTAGCATTACTTTAAACTAGACAATGTAATTATAATCTAGGAACTTTAGGTTGTTTACAAAAAATAACGAGTGAGTGATATTCTTCTAATCAAGCACTCAAGCACTAAAAGTAATTTTAATAGGTACATTAGGGTCCTATGAATGCTTGAAGAATTTCCAAGGTTTTCTGTTAACAAATACAAATAATACACATAATTCCGTTTTTTCCCAACGTTAAATAAGTCTGGCGTATATGAAAATAATTATTTGCGCAGATACCCAAAAATTTTGTGATAAATAGGACATAGTTTCACCTAAAAAGAATGGTTTTCAGCCTAATTGGTCTACATCTACTAATTTTTTTGTTACGACTGGGCCATCAGCCATGTCAATCAGGGACTATCTCTGTGGATGTCATTTAGATCATCAACAAAGTCGATACTCCCTGTTCACGACTTCTAATAGCTGCTGTGATAAACAAATTTCTTGCAAGACCAGTAAGAACAATTAATTTTCAAAATTTTGTCCTACTATGAGACCCAGATGTTTGCTATGTCGGTAAGTGTTATTAACGTTTACTTACGCAGGGCTCTTTATTCAAGCACCATTTAAGCTGATTTTAAGCTACAATTAATTTATTATAATCTTTCTCCAAGGAAGTTATTATTTCATTTCTAGTCATACTATGAACCAGCTGCATGCACGTATTTTACGGACTTTTACCAAGGTAGACATTGAATGTTTAGATATAGTAAGTATACATGATAATCTCATTTCTTGATCCCTACATTTAATGCAGAATATTATATATCTGCAATTTATTCTTACCTGAATAAATACAACAGCACACACTTACTGCAACTACGTACATACACTTACTGATATAATGAACAGTGCTCAATTTGCTTACAGCAGCACTGATAAGTTTCCGGAAGACCAACTATGTATGCTTATGATAAACAGGGGATATTTACAGTAATCTACAACAGCGAAAACAGTATCCAAATTAAACATGTTTCTAGGATATATTTGTTAAAGCGTTGTCTAGGATGTAACGTCTATCACTTCTATGCCCGTTAAGCTAAACAATCGAATTTATGATCAAGTATCGTAGTAGGTACCAAAATTTGTTTTACTCCAAAAGTCGTAGGTAGGTACCACCTTGATATCATTATTTCATATTTTAGTAGATAGAACACTTCCTTGGATATGTTTACAGTTTAAATTTTCATTGGGGAACTGGCCCCCCTTCTTGAGCGCTTTCTTGTTCGCGCTTTTTGTTGCCCTGGCTACTTTTATCCAGCTGCTGACTGCGTATATTTCGAATAAAATTCAACCAGCTGAAACTGTGGGTGTATGGTGCTTTGGGATGCAAAGGAAGCTCTGAAATTCACATATATCGTATTTTGGGACGTTTGTAGATGGCGCGGCTAATCGGTGGTATGAAAAGTACGTAGCCGACAACGCCAGTAGCACTTGGCATGAAGTGATCGAGGCATTCAAGAAAGAATTTGAAGACTGATTAGGCAATAAGTCAGCAGAGCTAAAATTTGAAAATCATAAACAAAGTCCAAATGAAACTTTAAAAACATATTTATTTGAACTGAAAATGCTGGCTTATGACTACAACCCAAATATTAACGACACCACATTCATTAAACATTTTGAGCGTGGTATGCAGGGGCGGAAAGTACGTGGGTGCATCGGGGCCGATGCACCCATAGAAGTCATCTATGTGGGTGCATTGCACCCAATGCACCCACACTTTTAAAATAGAACACTTAGGGAATAGTGACTGAAAGTACTACAATATAAACTGAAAAAACGATTACAAATAAGAAAAGTTTATATCACATTTATTCTATTTTTGCACACAACTGCTACTCGTATGTACCTACTGCCATAAAGTAAGCAAAGTATTTCGTCAACATTTCTGCTATTGACTCCTTATTCGCATTTTAATGTTTTATACCGCGTTTGAGGCCCTCAGTGGTGAGTGGAATTAAGTGGGGGTGGGGAGTGTCTTCTGGCCGTTTTAGCTCGTACCATTGTGTATTGTATTACGTCCAGTGTAGCCACAATTGAACAAATGTACTAGATCTAGTACTTTTTCAGTCTTGAGACTTAATAAAATCACTGTATAATTGCAAGTAAAAAAATAATAAGTTTATTCTGTTATTATAATTGCTATTTTAAAATTTCAACGAAAGAATGTTTTTGTCTAATTTAATCTCTAGTACCGTTAGCGTGCTTTTAGACACTCTTTGCTGCGCGTACAACTGCGTGCTCCCTCTAGTAATCAGTAGCAGTACTTTTCTGCTGCTTGGGGATTTTTATTAAAATTAGTCATAGTGGCAGCGCTGATTACGTCGTTTGTGTGTTAATGCATTGCATCGTGTATTGTCTATTATCGCATCGTTCTTCTTTCGGTTCAGCAGTTCGGTTGTTATCTATATATTATGGATCGATTCGTCATAAGAACATCTGTTAGAACATGCAATGAAAATAACAATCAAGATAATACCATGGGAGAAGCAAGTACCTCGACTTCAGGTAAAAATTTACATTTCACTGTTTTTCACAAAATAAATCAAATTAATATTTAGTTGCGGATAAAGACTCAGCGGCGCAGGCGCCTTCTTCGAGAAGAAAAAGAAAATACGTTCCTTCATGGAACGACAAATTTAAATGGATTCTGTATAAACAAGATATACAGAAAGTGTTTTGTATGACATGCCAAGCTGCGTCTGAGATAAAAAAGCCCACGTCGCTAAACCCATTTGAAAAACTGGGATTTGATTCATTTTGCGAAAATGGTTTCGACAACTGGACCAAAGCTCTTGAACGGTTTACTACGCACGAGCGTTCACAGTTGCATGTAAATTCAGTGCAGTTACTAGCAGAAGTAAAAAAGGGTACAAATGTTATGGCAAGTTTAAATAAGAAAAAAACTAAAGAAATACAAGAGACACGTGAAGCTCTACTGTGCATAATTTCTTCGCTACAGTATTTAACGGGTCAAGGGTTGGCAATTCGTGGCCACGAAGAAGAAAATTCCAATTATATGACACTTTTACAGCTTCGCGCGAATGACATCCCTTCACTTAAAAATTGGCTGCAAAACAAAGGAGGGTTCAAATGGCTTTCAAAGGACGTAGCTAATGAAATTTTGGACATGTCATCCTTTGTTCTAAATGAAATTTTAGAAGAAATACGGCAACAACCTTTTTTTTCCATAATATTAGATGAAACCACAGACTGTAGCAATTCTGAGCAAATCTCATTTTGCGTCAGAATAACTACAGAGGCTCTAGAATCAAAAGAATATTTTCTTGGTTTTTATAATACATCTTCCACTACAGCAGAAACCCTGTTTAAAATTGTTCAGGATTGCTTAATTCGTTTCAACTTAAAAATTCGTAACTGTAGAGGTCAGTGTTATGATGGAGCGAGTAACGTCAGCGGTCACTTAAGTGGATTGCAAGAGAGAATTCGAAGTCTGGAACCAAGAGCAGTGTTTGTGCATTGTTTCGCACACAGCCTAAACCTTGTTGTGCAAGATGCAATGATAACAACGCCACAAGTGCGGGATTTTTTAAGTAATATTAGGGAGTTGATTACTTTTATAAGAAAATCTCCTAAACGATTGACTTGCTTTGAGAAGCTTCAGAAAGACACAATAGCAAATGAATTTAATACCCCAGTACGTCCAGAATCATTAAAACCGTTCTGCCCAACAAGGTGGTGTGTTCGCATAAAGAGTCTCAAATCCTTAATGGAGAACTATGAAGTATTGCTTTCTTTTCTTCAAGAACTGAGTGACAACTCAAAAGATGAAGTTTGAGCGAAAGCATCTGGACATCTGAAGAAGCTCCTTCAATTTGAGACGTTGTTTCTATTAAAATCTCTAATACATATATTAGAAAAAGTAGAAGTACTAAATAAAGCTTTACAAGGTTTTCAACTCGACTTTAAGAAAGCTGAAAGTAGCATAAACGATATAGTGACAAATTTGAAAGATATGAGAGACGATAGTAAGTTTAAAATCTTGTGGAATGAAATTATTCCACAAGCAAACCATCTTGACGTAGAGAAGCCCCTACTTCCACGACTAAGACGAATGCCCAGAAGGTATGACGAAGGAAGTAATCCACACTTGTTCGAATGTGAAGAATCCTTTTTCAGAAAAGTATATTTTGAAATTTTAGACATGTGTATCAATGGAATCAACGCTAGATTCAACAGAAAAACAAAATTACATTTGAGCAAGGTAGAAACACTTACCTTGGGCGAAAATAATGATGTATTAGAATTTTACGGTGATGATTTTAACCCAGAACGTCTTATTCTGCATAGAAATATGTTTCTTGACATTGCAAAACAAAAAACTTCAATGTTAATAGCCTGAACGATATTTTCTCTGTAGCTTCATCTGATGAATGTTCAAACTTTTCGGAATTGTTGCCCGAATTTTACAAATTTCTAAGGATGATACATACAATCCCTGTAACGTCTTGTACTTGTGAACGATCATTCTCGAACTTGCGTCGACTTAAAACATATCTAAGGTCGACGATGTCCCAAAAGCGCCTGAATAACGTTGCAATACTTCATGCCTACAAAGAAAGAATGTTTAAGTTGAACATAAACCATATTGCTGATGAATTTATGAATCGCACTGCAGTTCGAAGAAATACATTTTCGTTAGAAAATTCAAATAAATAATGAGTAATGACTTTTTCTTTTCATTTTATTTTAAGAACAAGTACTCTTGAATTGACTTTCATTAAGTTCTTATTTTGCTTTATTTTTATATTACATGCATACGTAATTTAGTTTTTCTGTGTTTGCTGTTTAATTATTTATTTACGTTATTAATAAAAATAAGCGTATATTTTGTGTTTTATTAACATTGTTGTAATTTTTAGTTTAGTTTATATACAAAATGCAATACAGAATACAATATACAAAAATTATTTTGGCACCCATAGGAAAATCTAAAACCCGCCGCCCCTGTTGGTATGTCCCCAAATTTGTAACTATATAAACTCACAAAACGACATCTTTTCAACATTATCAAAATCTACAACTGCAAAGGTACATCCAACTTTGCACATAATTATCCACGTCCTGCATTTCCATTCCGTCAATACACACAAAACAATTTCAGGCAACAATTTAGGCAAAATTTTTCTCGTGCAAGTCAACCGACGTTTTACATACAGAATTTTACACCACGTTTCCAAAGTTATCAAAATTATTCTGAGCCGCGAGCTCCGCAAAGGAATTATTGGTTCACAACAAATAACAAATTCAAATTTTAGGCAAAATACCCCGCGTCAAAGTCAAAGCAAAAATTTAAATATAAACGAGTCCTCGTAAGTCCTCGTAGGACTTAATTACTTCTGCGCAAATTACAGGAAATCAAATTCATGCTCTAAAATACGCTCAGATGTTAATCATAAAGATCATATCATCTTATCTGCCGTCAAATTTACCCACCCCCATTGTGCCTTCTGTGTAATAAATAAAGTTTTGATATTTATATTAATTATGCAGCGTTAAGGCTAGTAGGCTTTGATAAAAAAGTATAGCATATATCCTCGTGTTGTGTATTGTAAGTTTATTTATGTTTATGTTTACAGTTTTGGGTTTTGTGTTTTTTCCTTTTCCATTTCATTTTTCTTCAGATTTGGCTTAGTAGAACATAAAATTTTATCTAAATTAATATATGTACTATCAACATCAACAACTAAAATATTATGCTTTTTAAATATCCTCTTTATTTTTCCGAAAAGCCTTGTAAAAAACACAACAATAATAATTAGCACTGCAATATTAATAAATGTCTGTAAGTAATACCCTTGATTATAATATTCCTTATAGATGTATCAGTCAAACGGGATTAGACAGCGCGGTTTGCAGTGTTTCATGGCAGCGATAGATGTCGCAGTATGCCCGATTAATGAATAAACTTGAAATATTGCACTGCGAACGACCACAACTGACCTTGACGGCACATTCAGGGAGCTACGAAGAAACCGCCGAAAATATTGGTATATACTTACAGTGTTTTTCATCTATAAAAGTGACAGGGCGTCATCAGTGACATCATTGCGCAGTAGCTCTATTTTCGAACAAGGTCAGCTGTTGGAATAATTATCCTATAGGCGTCGAAACCGGTTTACTAGACTATCGGTAAAGCCGCCAAGAAGGCTTGATATGTGCAAAAGAACATCTCGAAGAGCAACAAAAAGAAGAAACGCCGAAGGAAGGAGAGCTGCGCCATTCACATTTACAAGGTGCTGAAGCAGGTCCACCCCAACACCAATATCTTCTGCAATATATCCAGAAAACATTTTCGACACGCCACTGGTATCGCGATGAATACATAGGCAACCAGGCTCGCCGCGCATATGACGGTACCACTTGATGACGTCGCTGTCACTTTCTCCCGTGAAAAACGCTGTATATGCCGCGTTTCGCTCCGCGCATCGTGTGCGTGGGCGACACTATCCCGTATTTTTTGTAATTGTGCGATTGCGAAGCCCGACGATGCGATGCCGGGGCTCGGTTATGATTGTCCCGTAATTTTGCTAATCCAGTATTTATCAAGATGCAACAGAAGTATAAACGTAGCATATAATGTGCGCGTGAGTTCCAAAGGTTCCGTTCCAATTTATTTTAATGCCTATCGCTTTTTAATTTTACGAAAGAATTGGATGTATTAAAAGTCAGCGCATCGGATGTACAATTTCTAATTGCATTCATTTTCAGTGATCGCGAAAAATGCAAATTTGCACTTACCTGCATAGGTACGCAAATCTCCCTCTTTTAATCATGCGTTAAATACATATTATGGCACTTATACCATCTCGTAAAATTCACAACTAAAGGACGGGATGCTTTAAAAATAGTGAAATAGCGTAAATCGTTACTCAGAGTACTGTAGGTACCTATACCTTTATAGAAGTATTCCTACTTGGACACATGTAGTTATAGACTTATACGTCGGAAAACCAAATTTATTAAAAAATATCGACTGATCAGCAAAAGTTTAATTTTTAAATTTAAATTATTTTTGTACAAAAAAATTTCTATGATCCTGCTATACTGTAGTTACGGATTAGCGAGCTGCGCGTTTGCGTCCAATATTACTATATTCATGGCCTATGGATTAATCACATCTCTCGATCTTCATAGTTTTATATGTATAAAAAAACAATAAATTCTCCCTTAAAAATTTAATTCACATAACTATGCTAGTATACAGATAAACTATAACAATATCCCTTAACAGACTTCCACACATGAAATCTAAAACACTAAGATATTTATAAATAATAAACCTATCGGTTATACGAAATTGTATATTGTAAAGGTAGTTTTATTTGAATAAAATTTAAATCCTCTACTTAGTTACAAAAAATATTGCGATACTCAACCTAGGACTACGAGGAAAATTGCATGGCAAAAAAACCTCGATTTTCGTCCTTAACAAAGCTAATATGTTTTATAAAGTATCTAATATAAGTATCCATGGTAAGAAAGTACGTTGAAACAAAGCCGATATGTATGTACCTATCCAAAAGAACACTTCCTTGCAAACAGACATAAGTACTCCAGTTTTGAATACATTAGTTATAAAATATATAATAAGCACTAATTACTCTAATCTGAATATTGAATTGTGCACTTCAGCATCTTTATATACACATGCTATATTGGAGAAAATACAAAATAAAACAGCCTCGTGCCTAAGCAACTCGTGGCGAAAGACCCAAAATTCAAATAAAACTTCATTTAACTATTGGTGCTTATGAATTCTTAGTTTAGATACAAATTTATCTTTCTGACGCTCATCACTTCCAGACAATTTACACTTTTTATGAATCTTGCACAGAATCAGTCTTTGAATAATGGAAAGTCTATGTTCGTAACAACTACTATTTGCATCTAACCAGATATTCTTTTGTAATTTTGACAGTTTCCGTATAAGTCTTGCTTCTAAAGTATGACTTAGGCGACTTTTATAATAAATGGAAGGGTAATGTTTTTCAAATTCTTCTAGGCACAATTCTACAATTCGGCTAAATTGTTTGGATGGAGCCATAAGACCCCCATCTGAAATATTTTCATAGGTTTTATTAATTATAAAAAGTTGTCTGCCATCTTTTAAAAAACTATCAGTCGTTAAACTAGATTTACAACTACTGCAATTGAATTCGTCTAAACATTTTTTGGCCAAATATCCCGCAAAATAATTTGCAGCACAATCTTCTATTGTAATGTTTTGTCCATTTCCCGTTTCTGAATCTGATTCTGATGGAGTGCTTGTTGTCGAACGTGATTCTTCTTCACCGTCTTTACTTGTGGGCGTAGAATGTGGTTCGTATATTTGAGGAATATCAAACACATCTTGTTCATCCTCACAATTTGCCGAACGCGGAGGTTTAAGCAACGTGTTGATCGCGTTACTACGAAATATAGTGCGTATAATTCTAGCGGTTGGATTCTTATTGTATAGTATAGTAATAAACTCAATGGTAATACTTAGCTACACAAAAGAATAGATCATCTTCAACACATCAACGCCCGAAAAGGTAAAAAATTTAAATTCGTTATAAAAAGAGAACAAATGAAGTGGAAACATTGCAACCAATACCGGTAAAAGATCAATAAAAGATCAAAGCCTCCTACCACCAGCTGGAACAGCTGCCATGTAAATTAGTTCCTACAAAATTTGACGCATTCGTCCTTTATTGCACTGATGAAAACAGCACGCTGTTACTCTTTTACATGTGGCTAAAACGTGAGCCATTGATTTTGTAAAAACGGTTACAAGTCGCAAAATACAGGAAGATTGAGAGAAATGAGCAGAAAAAATAAGGTCGTTTGACAATCGCCAAAAGTGACAGTTCAGTGTGTTGCACCGTCACTGCGATGTACGTTAATGACGATAAAAACTTGACCCCTTTTTTATGAACGCCCGTTGAACCGTATAGGGACCGTGCACGCGCCCGCGTTTGGAGACCTCTGGTGGATTGCACAGACAATTTTGAGGTATAAATACAAATTAAATCCTATGTAAAGTGACACGGCAAAAACGGGTGTTTATGCGAAATGGACGAAATAATAATCAAATATGGTTTTGGAGGTATTAAAGTAACTACTTATAATAATAATCTGAATAGTTTGAGGCGCAGTGTTTGTGAAATATGTCGAAATTATCACATTGAATAGCTTGCAAACAAACTGGGTTTTTGTTTGTACTTTGTTTCACACTATTTCATCATTTTCAAGAAAACTTTCTTCAAAGCACAAACAAAACCAGCTTCTTTACAAGCTATTCAATATAGTGAGTACTAATAATTAAAAATTTAGTCTTCCATCTTCATTTTATGGCATTCATTGTTCGTCAAGCAACTGCAAATATGAATGGGTATCTATAAGCTGGTACAAAATGACGCGAAGGCGGACCTCGCTTCGAAGATCATCAACTATAGCGTAGTACCGAACGAGCGCTAAACCATCCTGAAAACATACTGTTATTCATGCTACATATGCTTGGGTATTAGACGCAGGGTTGGAATCTATTACGAAATTCCAAGAAGGTAAAGCCATTGTATGAAACAGGATTTTTCAACGATGATAAGAAACGAGCGTAGACTGGGAGAACTTAAATACGGTAAGCGAAAGTGACAACGTTTTTCGTTTAAACTGTAGCCAACAGACGAACGCTACAATTTGTTCTTCTGAGCAACCACCTCTCGCGGGTCAAGTGCCCAAGTCGTTTTACCCTAGGTATACCTATATACTGCAGAACACATAACACAATGTTGTTTTCGTTCAGCTTCCCACGAAATCGATGAAAGCGTATGTTTTTGCTGCCACACGAGTTCTAAGTATTATTACAGTCCACAACACAACAATTTCTTTGAAATTTAGCCATTTTTCAACGTATTACACTATTACACACTTCCCTCACAATATTAAAGCAAAAGTAAACCAACGAAATTCGTGGTTGTCATGCTGCGTGTACCTCAATCTTGCGTTATTTCACCACCGGTGGCGCTACTAGTCAACGTGCATCACTGAACTCTAAATAACTGGAAGTCGCTTACATACTAAAATGCATGTAAATTATTTGTGATAGATAGATAGATAGATAGATAGATAGAGACGCCACTTTAGCGCCTAGCCGCTGGTCCTTGTACTAAAATTTTGACAAAGGTTCGGTTCTGCGGTAAATATAACGTTAATGATTGACGGTTAAAATCGTAAACTCATCATCTGTCTGCAGATCTCCAAAAGATGATCGTTGTAGTGTTTGAGTAAGAAACATGTACCGTACAAACTGGATATGTTACGTTTACTCATAACCATATTATATAGTTAAGGATCTAATCTAGAATTTGAACGCGCCCTTAAATTGATAGTACGAGTACCAGCGGCACTACTACTAATCACAGTTTTGAATGACTTATGCGACATCCAGTTATTTATAGATCAGTGACGTGCATGCTTAAGGTGACCAACTTCCCAAACCAGAAAATCCGGACGCCTTCACGGTGCTATTTGTAATATAAGATAATAAAGAGGGATGACCAGGCATAGGGTTGCTAGACGTCCCGATTTCGGCGAGACAGTCCCGATTTTCAATAAAATGTCCCGCGTCCCGACCAAGGTCCTAAATACCCCGCTTTTATTTTCATATTTCCTGGCATCCTACAATTATAGCGCGATGTACCATAGTAATCGTTCAGCCAGTCGTCAGTCGAAAATAAATGTAGGTAATGTGTTATGCGTGTTATTGCAAAAAATATGTGTGGTCGAACAAAATCATCTTTGTTTGTAAATGATTATTGTTTCAAATAAATATCTTTACTTTATTGCATTCTGCATCAACTATGACCAACACAACAGAGGGTTTTTTGCAATCAGGATTAGAAAATTTATGGGGGGGGGGGGGGATTAAGGTAATGTCTCGCTTTTGTAGTACAAAACTCTAGCAACCCTAAGCAGGCATTAGATTATGACGGCTACGGAATTGCGTGCATGTCTATGATTGCGTGCTGTCACAACAGAACTGAATACGGACCTATCGCACACTTCGGCAATCGCCATTTACTTTGTCACACCAGTGTGTTACCACGCAGACTCGCTGCCCTACGTACGAGCAATATGGCGTCTTACAGGTCGTTAGAATATTTTCTCGCTCATGACATTTAGCCGTCTAGTCTACATAATGGATGTCTGTGGCTGACATTAAGGTGACAGATGAAACTATGAAGTTAGCTACGACAGCACCACTGGCAGGAATGAAAAAGTAAAATATCATGTGCACATTTTTAGCCAAAACTTGTAAAAAAACCCGGACAAATCCAAACAAAATTATGAAAATCCGGACAAATCCGGATACTATATTAAGTACGGACTCATGAACAAAAATACAAACTTGTCCGGGCTAAATCCGGACGGTTGGTCACCTTATGCATGCTCCTCCCCATATATCCAGCAGGTAAGTCTACTCGAACGGTTTAGAATTTTATCAGGTTGGCATGCTGTTTCTATGACGTCTCGCTTCCTTGGTGATTTTTTTATTTGCTTTCAAAAGTTTTGTTGAACTTGTGTGGGAGATTGCTTTTGTTTTAATTTATGGCCTCGTCAATTTTTATGACTATTAGCCAGCTCATTATTTTGTATTATAGCAGGAGATGCAGGCGTCGTAGCTACAGATAATCATCTCCGGCGCAGTGGGCAGATGCCAGTCAGTTAGTGTGTAATTTTTTGATGACATATAATTGATATCAAGGTGTTTCACGTAAAATACAGTTTGTTTAGCATCCATTGTGTGTGTTGATTTCGGGTTCAAGAATCCACCCCAACCTAAACTGGAGCCCTAGCGAGTGTGGCCTAGAATCAACACGCTGAGAAAATGCCGAACAAACGCAGGACAACCGCGCCGACTGCTACACACGTCGCCGGCGAAGATCAGGTGAATGCAGCGACGACGATGCAGACAGCCTCAGTCCCAAGTAACGTTATGTTAAGAGAACGATCAGTTTATTACGCTATTGAGTGAATTACGCATATCTCGAGATCATATCCTCAGAGAAGATGCAAGTTCACGTACCAATACTCCAGTACACAACGCCGTCTATAGGTGGAAGCTTTGCAAAGTGCACTGCGCGTTTCAATGGCTTAGATACTGCTAACGTGGACGCATTCTGGACAGTGTACTTACTTTCAAAGACATCTGTAGAGTGTCGGACGACAACGCGTTACGTGGTTTATCCATGCTACTGGAAGATCGTGCGAGCAAATGGTGGATAAGTGTTAAGAGTTCAATCACGGATTGGAATTGTGCCGTGAGCTTATTGAAGGACGCTTTTTCTAAAAGTTGCACCTCATGCCGTGTTTCGTAGAATTTTCGAACGCGAACAGAACATTGATGAATCGACAGATGTTTTCGTGTGTCATGCGCGCGCGCTTTTGTCAGATTTGCCATATGAACTGCCAGAAAAAGCACAAACTTCGCAGACGACTCGTACGTACCGAGATCGACACWTTTACGGATTTGTTACGCCACGCACGCGATGTAGAACTTTTATTGAAGGACTCTGTAGTGCCAAATATAAAACCACATCAAGATAAAGGTAATACATGCCCACGTTGTGTTTTCTGCAAGGTGTTTGGACATCTGAAGAATGAATTCCACAAGTTGAAGAAGAAAGAAAGCTCTTCCAGCGTCCCGAAAACAGAGGTGCGTCCAGAAAAAGCCGAAACTGCTGTGAATAAACCGCAGCTTGTATGCTATGGTTGCGGTACACCTGGCGTAGTGCGAGCCAAATGTACTACATGCCAGAATCGTGGTGAGTCTAAACCAAAGAATATCCGTAAACAAGAATGGCCAGTGTTGATAAATTTTGTGGAATGAGTTACAGCGCCATCTGTGAATGTTGTATGTGAACTACATTAATGAAACGACCAGCAGGTGTAGCCGATAAATCTAAAACTCCGAGTCATACAAATGTCATTTATTTTAACATTTATTTCTTGTCTTAATTTTAAAACCTCATATCTACTTTGCCCACTATTTCACAGGAAATTAAGAAAACAATCATTTTAATTTATATAAGCATGTCTAACTTAACATTTTTATATTATCCTGATTTTATACGCATTTGTGTATGCGAGGTTTTAAAAAACTGCGAATTATTTGAATTGTCGTAAATGTAATTACCAGAAATAAGATTCAAAAACAATGTTTATCTTGCACCATTGTTTATTATTTATAGTGTGGGAACTACTCTTCTATTTAGTTTATTTTGCTCTGGCATTTAAAAGCAATTAGCTAGAAAGTATTCTCCACATACCACAAATGATGCTCGAATGGATGTAAGGCTGCGAGACTGCACGTTCAAATTGTTTGTCCGTTTTACCTGTTCTTCACACATGGCGTCTTCTCTTGGGAAGTGGTGAAATGTGATATTTGAGTTTGTTAAATATTTATTACTACAGTTCTTTACCGCACAGTTTTTCTGTGTGATACCTTCGGCATTTTCGAAACTAACAATTTTAACACTTTTCAAGGTACAAAATTAAAGCAAATGTCTTACCTTTTACGTATTCAACTTCAATGTCACAATATACTACATACCTGTAACTTTAAACATAAAAATGCCACCAAAACGGTTAACAGGTTGCAAAATAATAATAACTATAACATATTAAAATATCGTATAAGTAGGTACGTTGGGAACTTGCGACAATTTTTTGCTAGATATCAAAGCGTGACATCAACTTAATTTGAACATACCTTGATTTAAACGCAATCCTGCGTGCATGCGTTAGCCGTGCTTCACACACAGCACAGAGTGCCATCTATGAATGTTGTATCCATAACAGTAATCGTGTATAGTTGGTTGCAGCAATAGCGTTTACGGTTATCTAATATGAGAGTGTCCACTACCTGGTCTAAACAAACCTCAACGCATGCTAACGCATTAAGCTTCTATGGTACATCGTCTGAAGATTTGATAAGTCGTCGAAGTAGGCCTCTTCTCCCCATCACTATTAACGGATTTAATGGTGTTGGTTACGCAGATGCAGGAGCACAAGTTAGCATAGCAGGTTCAACTTTGTATAGGATTTTGAAGGAATCTGTATGTGAGTTTAAGACTTGCATCACGAATATGTTACGCCGATGGAGCGTCAAGAGAGGAATAAGTTTTTCTTGCAACGGTTGATGTGCATAGCAAAGACAAGATTGTCCCTGTGACCTCTACAATTCAACCCAGTTTAACTAACCAGAGAACTCTACTAGGTTGTGATTTTCTAGAAGACTTAGATCGCGCTAAACATACCCCAGAAGTACTAGTATTTTGGCGAGAACATAAATGTCGTGGACGAAGAGTCGACGTTGATGAACCAGACGTAGGTATTTCAACTAACCCTGTGCAATTTAAGGGATGATGAAGGTACTTTGCTGGATAGCAATGAAAAGCAGCAACTAGCTGCCGTATTAACACCGAATGCGGACATTTTCCAAGAATAGGGAGAGCAAACAGACTTTGCTATGCATCGTATCAAGACCATAGGGGTTGAAGACTGGAGAAACCGACAACTGGAAGATCCTGAATTGGAAATGATAATCGATGCTTTGGAAGATTCAGAAGATGGCTTTCTTAGATGGACCGAAAGGGGATTTCTGATGTCAAATGGAGTGTTGTACCGCCAAGTACCCGATAGTGATTCTGAAACTCCGCTACTTGTGATACCAGCCGAGTCACGTGCAGACATTCTACGTCAGTATCATGATTCACCCACTGCAGGTCACTACAGTGTCGATCGCACGTTACAGAAGATAGCTATGAAATACTACTTTACGGGTATGAGACAATACATCTCCAATTATATTAAGACGAGTTTGGAGTATCAAAGGTATAAAGCTACCAATCTCAAACCCGCAGGACTCCTACAGACACCAGCGCCATCTCAGCGGTTCGAAGTGATCGCAATAGATTTGTTTTGGCCGTTGCCCGAGACCGCTAGAGGCAACCGATGGGTGTTAATCGCCGAAGATACAGCTTCGAAATGGATCGAACTCTTTGCTTTACCCAACGCAACGCAAGCAAAAAAGCTGATTGAAGAGATTTTTCTGAGGTACGGGGCTCCTCGAAAAATTATTTCCGATAATGGAGTTCAGTTCATAAGCGATGTCATGCAGAAGGTGACATATTGTTTCGACATTAATATGGCTTATACACCCGTTTACCACGCTGAAAGTAATCCAGTAGAACGGAAGAATCGTGAACTAAAAACCCTGCTATCCGTCTTGGTACAGAATCAACATGACACCTGGGATGAACATATCGCATCTATAAGGTTCGCTGTTAACTCTATTTCATGTCAGTCCACGGGCTTAACATTCGGTAGAGAAATTCGAGCTCCTCACGACGCAGTTTATGATTTCCGCAAAGTTATGGAAGCAGAAAACTTTGTACCGGTCATTACTCCTTATCTGAAAAGGCTGTCAAATACTCTCAACATTGCCAAAGAGCACACCTGTAGGGAACAGTACCGCCGTAAGGATAAAGCCGATCAAAATCGCCGTGCAGTCTCATACAATTAAGGTGATAAGGTACTTCTGGAAACCCATGTGCTAAGTAAGACGAGTGCAGGTTTTACATCTAAGCTGGCTCCCAAGCGAGAAGGACCCTATGTGGTGAAGAAGAAGAAGGTTACGCCAACCACATATTTGATTGCTACTTGTGCGGATCCTTCGGAAGTCGTGGGTCGTTACCATGTATCGGCCCTAGCGCCCTACGTTGAACGGTTTGCGGAGGGAAATGTCGTACCCTTACTGCAGAAAAAGAAGAGAGGAAGGCTCAGATCTTCTTGGACTGCTCCGGAGGGCCGAAAGCGGAGTCCGGAGGGGGAGTATGTAGCAGGAGATGCAGGCGTCGTAGCTACAGATAATCATCTCCGGCGCAGTGGGCAGATGCCAGTCAGTGTGTAATTTGTTTGATGACATAATTGATGTCAAGGTGTTTCACGTAAAAGAAAGTTTGTTTAGCATCCATTGTGTGTGTTAATTTCGGGTTCAAGAATCCACCCCACCCTAAAGTATATATTTGCGGGAAAAGAACATAGAATAGACAACTTGGGACGGCAGTTGGCAGAGAAAGAAAACTGGTCCGTCTGAGATAACGACAGAAAGAAAGCCACCTATTTTACTTTGAAGGGGGCGTTGTGAAAGGAAAAATACCCGTACTAATTTCAAGAGATTATAATAATTTTACATTCATTTAAATTAATGACAATTCAACTAACTATTTAAACAAAACTATATTTCCTTGGAAACTGCGGGTCCTGCACTGATCTCTAAATATTTAGAGTAGTCTTGTGCTAAATCGCGATTTTCTTTTGCGCGTTGCATATTTGTCGCGATTAATCTTAAATGCGGTGTGATTTCAGTTGCGAAATTTTCATTTTACACGATAGTTTTAACATCGCGTTGTACTTCTCCCGGTGATCTAATTTTACGCCCGAAGCATAACATAGCGGGAGAAAATCCGGTGCTGCTGTTCTTGGCTGTTTTCATCGCGAATATTATCGCGGCTAGTGCGTTAGCCCATTCGGTATGCTGCTCTTCTACCATTGCAGCTAGTTGCACCTTCAGATCACGGTTTTTTCGTTCAACGGGATTTGCTTCTGGATAATAAACGGGAATAAGTGTTTGTTGGAACCCTAGGACACTCTGAACTTGCTACATAACTGCTGAGACGAATTGGAGCGCGTTATCGTTGATAACGCCGTCTGGAGTTCCATACCGTAGGATTATTTCGTCTATGAGGATGCAAGCACACGCGATAGTAGTGGCAGCAAAGAGACCGAACAATTCTGTCCACTTGGTTGCTACATTTTACACGACAAAAACCCATTTCAGTCCATCACTGGTTTGAGGAAGAGGCCCAAATAAGTCTATCGCACTGACCTTTGGACTAATCCTGCGGGGTTGATATTATTGGGCTTATACCTACTGCACTCCAAACACTTGCGGACATGTTGAGCAACATCACGTCGCATTGTAGTCCAATAATATCGCCGTGTAACAGCGCTTAATGTTCGGTCCGCACCGTAATGTCCAGCGAGCGATGAGTCGTTGCATTCCCGCATTTGTCCTCGCGGAATCACCAGCTGGGGATCATCGGAGTCGTAGTTGTCTGGACCATATTTGTACAGTACACCTTGATGTATTATATAATACCTTTCGATCCATCGCTTGAAGTCGACAGCGTCTTCAAGGCAGTCCATGATCCTCTTCATTTCAGGGTCATGTTGCTGCTCCTCACGTGTCTCGTGAGGTGATTTCGTTGGAAGCGTTATTGATATTGAGCTTATTTCACAAGCTTCGATGTCAGCTTCATTGATTGGGGGCCTAAAAAGCATGTCGGTCAGAAAATTGCTCCTACCTGGCGTATATTCGATGAGCAGGTCATATTCTTGCAATTCTAAAGCCCATCTAGCTAGACGACCGCTAGGTGCCTTTAAAGACATTAGCCACCTGAGAAGTTGATGATCTGTAGCAATTCTTACTGGACATCCGTCGATGTAGCCTCGAAATTTGTTCACAGCGTATACTACAGCGAGGGATTCCCTCTCAGTAGTTGAGTAGTTGCACTCGGCTTTCGTCAGTAATCGGCTTGCGTACTCCACTTGTCGCTTGTCTTGTCCCTCTCCCTGAAGTAAACACGCCCCAATAGCATAAGCACTGGAGGACGGAGGACGTAGGACAGAGTCGGGTCAGCCTGTCGGAGAATCGGAGCGGTGACCAGAGCTTCTTTGACATGCTTGAATGCTGCATTTTAAGCCTCGATCCATATCCATGGAGGGAGTGTCCTTTTTCGTAAGGTCAGTGAGTGGCTTGGCAACAGCCGCAAAGTCGGGTACAAAGCGTCGACACCATGGTCATGTCTTTAGAAACCGTCTTAATTGTTTCAGGATCCTTGGAGGTTTCATACCCGCAATGGCATCAACTTCTCTGGGATCCGCCGATATACGGATAGGTGTGATCAGGTGTCCCAAGTATTTGATTTTGTTCCAAGAAAACATGTACTTATCACGATTGGCTTGTAATCGAAACTCTCTTAGTCGTAAGAAAACGGCTGAGAGATCCGACAAATGTTTTTCTAATGTGTCCGAAAGTACAATAATATCGTCAAGGTACACTAAAATTGCAACAGTAGGTAATCCCGCGCGGAATTTGTCCATTAACCGTTGGAAGACTTAAAGGCGTTCTCAAGAAGCGAGGTCCCAAAGGGCGTCATCGTTTTGTCTCTATCGCTCTTCTGCACTGCTTCTTGCCAGTATCCCGATCGCAAATTAAGGGTTGACATAAACGACATGCGCATGGAAAAATGTAAGATCTTCGATTCGAGGGAGCGCATACCTGTTCAGCACTGTGGTCGCGTTTAACCCACGGTAAACTATGCACACTCAAAAATCGCCAGTTTTCTTTTGCACTAAAACGACCGGTGCAGCATAAGATGATTCGCACTCTCTACTATTCCATCCTTTAACATCTTCTCCAATTTGATCTTGATGATTTCCCCCTTCGTGGGTGAAAGGCGATGCGGTGGTACTGCCACCGGTTCGTCATTGGCCAATTTGATGCGATGCTGGGCGTATGGAGGCGGCCTTTCAGGTGAACGAAAAACGTCCTGATTTTCTGCTAAAAGCTCTGCATGGTAATGGCGGCTCCTTCGTCGGTGCGTAATACCTCGATTCTGCTGATCTCTGCATTTATCTCCTTGGCCGGGTATTGCGCGAATCGGTTGAATGTTCCTCGTCTGAAAAGTGCCATTGCATTCTCGGAACATCTATATCATATCGGCGGAGCTATGAAATCTATTCCCAACAATGTTTTAGCTTCCGGATGGTCTGGTATAGATAAGATGCGAAGTGGAATACGCCAGTTTGCGATCTCGATGATCGMTTTAAAGCTGTGTGTGATGACTTCTCGTCGCACGCCTTCTACTTGTACAAGAGGCAYWTTGGCAACGGTAGCGCGGTGAACACGCTCAACAAGGTGTTGACGAAGTCGTTTTCCAGCAACGRTCTGTCTGGCTCCAGTGTCTATGCATGCTAAACCGATTATTCCCRCGCACGTCACTRCCAGCAATGCTCTGTTCATTCGCGGCTCCATTACTCTCCCTTCMTGTAACTAGTATAATAAATTAACCTGCGAAATGTCTGTATCGCGCGGTCGTACGCTGCTGTCCTTGCAACGCGGACACTGGCTACTTAGGTACCCGAGTAATCTGCATTTGTAACACGAAATGGCTGGAGAGGTATCGACGCAGTCTCTTCCGTTTTCTCCCTGGCGTGACGTGAAATTCCGTGGATGAGGTTCGAGGGCCCGTTCGTATTTACGACACTCTGATTGCGTGTGTCGTAAAAAGCGACAATACTTACAGCGGGGTCGTTCTTTCGTTACCCTTGGAAAATCGCCTGAAGTCGGTGTCCTTTTTTCTTCAGCGTAGCTGTCCTCCACTGCTCTGGAGAGTTCTTGAAGCTTGTCGAAATCCCCAAAGTCTTCGCGAGCTACTCCTTTCCTAATCTTGGAATGCAGCAATCCGTAGATCATGTCCAGCTGTAGCCGCACGGGTAACGATGTTTGATTAGGTGGATGCGACAATAACGCCCTAGCGTTGTCGATGAAGACGTCGGTTGACTGGTTTTTTTTTGCTCAGATGAGAATAATTCTCTAAAAATTACGTGTGAAGGCTTGTGTGTATCAAATGCTCGTCGTAGTGCTTCTGTCGCGGCGACCCACGTAGTCACGGTGCCTTTAACTCCTTGCCACCACGTCGCTGCTACAGAATCTAACAGCATAGGCAGTCCCCTCAGGGCGTTTGTGTCAGACATGTTGACGCAATCCTTGAAAATGGAAATTGCGTTTATGAAAACCTCGACGGACTCACCTTTACTCGTCGATTTCCAACATCCCAACCACGAGACGGCTACGACAATCTGTCACGCTTAGGAGCTCTTTCGTCTTTCTATTGAATGTTCTATGAATTTCTCGAAACGTCAAATTTCGATTGTTCTATCGTGAGACAGTTTCGGCAATGTGCACTGAGGTATTCTCCAGTCTTCTGTCAAATTTTCTAGCACCTTCTATGACTTTCTCGAAACGACGATTTTTGAGTTCCGTACGGTTTCGGCAAACCACATTTGAATATTCTTTCGTCATCTATTGAACCTTCCAATATATTTTGAGATAGTCTTGAAATTTCCAAACATTAAACTTCTCCTTACAATGATTTTTCCAGAGTATTGTCAAAACATCGATTTTTGATTATACCATCGCGAGACAGCTTTCGGCAATGTGCCACACTTGGGGGTTATCTAGTCTTCGGTCAAGTTTTCCAGAATGTTATTCCCCGACCTCTTGAAAGCACCTTTTGAGTTCTCCACTGTAAGACGTCTTCTATTGAATCTTTAAGAATATTCTATGTTATTCTAGAAACGTCAAACATTTCACTTCCCCCTGTGATGAATTTTCCAGAATGATCTATGCTTCTAGACGTCGATTTTCGGTGATGTATGTACAGGCTAAGCAAATAAATAGCCGGTCATATCTCATAAACCAGTAGCCCTAGAGCTTTGAGGTAAAAAATTTCTTAAATAAAATGGCCAAGAGAAATTGCTGGAAAATATTTTCGAGTTTGTAAAGTGACCGCCAGAGGGCGCTGTGGTACCTCCAAATTACAAAATTAATATTTGTGTCATTTTTAGCCTAATAAATGTTTGCGGTATTCAACATATTAAGATTGTTTGGACTGAAGTCTACCATTTTTGTTTAGAACATATTTTTGTTAAATGACAAATAAAGGAGTGGGGGTTGGGAGAATATTAATATAGAAAATCGCTAATATCTCAGGTTTGGCTTGACCGATTTCAACCGACGAGGTGTCGTTTTCTGAAGTTACTACCTAAATATCAATTTTTCTAGAAATTTTTAAATGCAAATATATAAGGCTATTTACTTCATTAAAAGAACAATTGCATATATACTAAAATGGTGAAAACCGCACCACTTAAAAATTTCGAGAAAAATCGATTTTAGGTAGTAATTTCAGAAAACGCCATCTTGCGCCCAACACACAAACCATGTTCTGACACTTAAAATTGCTTTTTATAAAGGCACATAAGCTCTTGAAAACGACTTGTTGGTTGAAATCGGTCAAGCCAAACCTGAAATATTAGCGATTTTCTATATTAATATTTACCCGTCCCACGCTCCTTTATTTGACATTTAACAAAAAAATGTTCTGAACAAAAGTGGTAGATTTTGATCCCAACAATCATAAATGTTTAATACCGCAGACATTTATTAGGCTAAAATGATATAAACATTAACTGGTGGTCACTTTACCAACTCGAAAATATTTTCCAGCAATTAAGATTGTTTGGACTAAAATCTACCATTTTTGTTTAGGACATTTTATTCTTAAATGTCAAAGAAAGGAGTGGGGGCCGGTGAATATTAATATAGAAAACCGCTAATATTTTGGATTTGGCTTGACTGATTTCAACCAGCAAGGTGTCACCTTCAAGAGCTTATGTGCCTTTATAAAAAGCAAGTTTAAGTGTCTGAACATAGTTTGTGTGTTAACCGCAAGAGGACGTTTTCCGAAATTACTACCTAAATATCGATTTTTCTCGAATTTTTTAAATGGTGCGGTTTTCACCATTTTAGTCTATATTCAATTGTTCATTTAATAAAGTAAACAGCCTTATAATTTTGCATTTGAAAATTTCGAGAAAAATTGATATTTAGGTAGTAACTTCAAAGAACGCCCTCTTGCGGTCAACACACAAACTATGTTACAAACTCGAAAATATTTTCTAGCAATTTCTCTTGGCCACTTTACTTAAGAAATTTTTTACCTCAAAGCTCTAGGGCTACTGGTTTATGAGATATAACCAGCCACCTCTCTTATTTGCTCATCCTGTACAACATTCACCCCAACCGAAATGCTTCACTATCAATAAGGGAATGTAGGCTATCCACCACTACAACCCCCAGTCTGTAGATTTAGGGCTTGCAGAGACCCAGACACACAGAATAACACGGCTTCACTTATATTTATATATACATTAGTAGAGAAATGGAGCAAGACGGCAAATTACCCTTCTTAGCCGTGCTTCTAACACATAAAGCAAATGGACATCTGGGCCATACAGTTTATGGAAAAGCCACACATACTGACCGCTACCTAAATGCCATGTCTCACCACCACCCGGCACAAATATTTTCCGTCGCAAAAACCCTAATTTCAAGATCCATGCGAATTTCAAACAAAGAGAACCTTCCTACTGAAAAAAAGCACATACTATTGGCACTAGAATCAAACGGTTTTCTAAAAACCTTGATAAGAGCAACAAGACCGATAAAACAATGTGAAGGAGAACAAGAACAACCCACTGGAAAAGCTTTTCTACCTTATGTAACAGGACTGATGACAAAATTGCTAAGATCCTGAAGCAACATAAAATCATCGCCATATTTAAACCCCGTAGAAAGGTAAACACATTCTTACGAAGTCCAAAGGACAAAATCTCTTTAGAAGCACAGAGAGTGTACAAAATTCCATGCATCTCTTGTGAGAAATCGTACATCGGACAAACAAACAGACGCATTGGAGTAAGAATGGCAGAACACATGAACGGAGTGGCCAAGAATCAGAAAACATCCTTACTGGCAGAACATGTAAAGACGACGGGGCATACAATGCACTTCGAAAGCACACACTTGATTGCAAATATTGATAACTTCGGAGCTACAACCATAAAGACAGGCTATAGAAATAGAAAAAAGAGGCCTGCTATTTTGATAGAAAGTGCAATTTATATCAGAATAGGGGAATGCTTGTTTAGTACATACATTATTCCAATTTACATAACGGCATTATTATATAATTATTGTAGGTTTAATATGAAAAAGATAAAATTACAGAAATTAAAAAGCAGTATTGTAGCGCCGCTATAAGCGCAAATTTTACAAGCCTTGTCTCTAAGTAAGATCATGCAGCTTTATAGTAGGTAGTACCAGTATCATTATTGTTCTAATATATTAATGTAAATTCAAACAAATTTCACTTTAATGATCATCTTGTGTAGAAAAACAAAGAGCAATATCTATAAATCTGGTACTACAGGTGTAATTCAATTCGAATTAAATAATTAGAATTTGTAAAAGACAACTTTTTTGTAAACATGAATTCTGATATTTATAACTTTTTGTCAACAAATAAAGGTCTGAAGTTGCAATGTAATTAGAATTAGTTTTCATTCACTTTGTCATGTACTTTGTCACCTTGCTGCCTTCCCCCTTCCAATTCCTAGCAAGTTATGACTGGCTACTGCATAAACTCAATTGGCATAATACATTATGTGTTAATGTATCAATGATAACACTTTGAACGAAGAAGAGCATATTTATTAAAGAAGATACATAATTTTTAAACCTGTCTTTGTGAAAAAATTAGTAGATCCTTGCAATACACAATAAAGACACTGATAAATATTTAAAAAAACTCAAAACACTTAATTTAATAACAAATAAAAAATATTTAAGAATCTCAAAAAAAATAATGATTGAAAAGACACTTTCGGTCAATGATTCAAAACTCTATGACAAAAATTATTAATCATTACATCTCGGGTCGATACATTACCAGAATTCTTTTATAAAGCTATAATATCTTGTTAATAAAACAATCATGATGATTTCTATATCTGGTACATACATAACTGATTTTTAATGGAATCAGAAGAAAATTTAAAAAAAGAGCTAAAGTTTTGCTAACTTCCAACAGATTCAAAAACAAAAAAATCTTTTATTTCACATCCATTTAAAATCCACTCCTTGAATGTCTAAAATTTTACCCTGCTCTGAGTCACATACAGAATGCAAACAGAACCTACCAGAAATAACATGAATAAATTAAGGGTCAATGAAACTTATGTGCTTATTTTCCAGCTTCCGTAGGAAATGAAACTGCCTGTATGTTCGCAAGATGCTACCTTTTGTAATATAGCTCTTGTGTAATAGATTTCTTGGCTTTTGATTATATATCGATATTAATTCTTTATTTGGGTAAGTAGCCAGAAAAAAATACAACCTTTATATTTTAGCCTGGCTTTCAGACATTGTTCTGTCCATCAGGGCAACTATATAGTCAATAAAGCTATCACAGATTCTAGATACAAAGAAATCACAAATTTATATTGTGTGCAGCTGTAGACTGTAATATGGATTTGTGATTTCTTTCTATCTACGAGTCTAATAATATGTGATAGGGTTATTGACCACATAGCTGCCCAGATGAAGATCCAAAAACTTGGCTAGAGTATAAAGGATGTGTTTTTTCCCTCTTTTGTAATATACTATTTGGGTATTTTTTAAAAGCAAAAAAACAAATGTGATGTAGAAATTTATTTTATTCTCTTTGTATCAGTTGAAAAAAAACAATGTAGAATTCTATATAGCAACATGTCTAAAAACATCATTTCTGCACCAGTTTAGAGACGCATCTTTATTTGGGATTCCTACGGGTTCGTCTAGGTTTGCGAGGTGTATCATCGGGATCTGACGAACTATTCTTATTCCATTCCTTCTTCAATTCTTGCAGCATGTTTGGAGTTAAAATGCCTTGTGCTAATAATCTCTCCGTTAGCCTGCCTCTTCCCACTGGAGCAGGTTTAGAATCTACAAAAGTGAAACGGCAAGATTTACAACCATTTGGTTCCTTTTTAACTTATATTTACTGGAATAATATACAAAAACTTCCATTTTACATTAACTTAATATTAATGTGATTGTTAAATTAGTACTGTATGTGTTTTTTTGTATTTCAGAATACATGAAAATAATTCTACTTCTTTATACTTTATTTATTAACAAAATTAAAACCCATTCCTTTAATCACCATAGTTTAAAAACTTTGGAACATCAATCACATTAGCATGACCACTGACTATACAATACACTGCCACTCGATGGCATGCTGTGAAGCACCAAGATTTTACAGAGAACTGTGTAATTTAGATAAACGTGCATATGTCTTTTGGAATGGTTTGTTTTTACGTTTAATGAGCTATCTTTCTTGTATATTATTTTCTGTATACAAAAGAATAAATATTCTAGCTAATAAAAAGCATTACGTTTTATGATTTAGTTGCTTTCTATTGCATCTTTAGTTTTCAATTCTTCATACATTCAAGCAGACATGAAACTGTTTACACAAAATTCTGACCCTCACAACTTTTTTAAATATCCAGGGCTCTAGCTCTTCCTATAAAATGAAGTTATCTTGCCCAACTACATGTTCAGGTTCAATTAAATTATACATTTGACTTTTTTAAATTGCCTTGCAAATGTATTCTGATTATTATAACACACCCGCTTTCAAAATAATTGGATGAAAAGACAGACACCAAAAGTTTACTTTTAAACAAATTTACAATTATAGTACATGTATAGAGTGCAACAAACCGCATTATAAATATTTCTTAAATTTAATTGCAGTTTTCTTATAAATATTATTTACTTGGCTTACAATAAGGGTTTGAAATAACATTTAAATAAAATTGCTAATAGTTGTGAATTATTTTCCAGTTGTGTAACATTCTTTCTGTCTGTTATGTTATTTTCTTTACACAATTTTGGAAAATATCTGGAATTAATAAGTATAAAGTCAATGAAAGAGAAGAAAGTGGAAATCTAAATATGGACAATGGGCGAAATCAAAGAAAAAATCGATATGGAAGAAAATATTTCTGATGTAGAAAGAGTGTGTTGTAAAAAGAGAGGAAAATGCAAAGTAATTAATACCAAATCTTTATGAATCCCTGAAGAAATGCTGCTGTGGAAATCGTCTTATTACAAAAATGGCAAACCTATTACATTTATCATATATATACCTACAATTCAAATGCTTTACAAGAAGTGAAGGGAAGGGAATGTTGTACAGTGCCTTGTCATACTGGGTTGGCAGATTGCTGAATCCATAAAGACAAAATGTAACTTTCAGTGGGAAATTTGAAGAAAACTAAAGTCGACTAACATGAAAATACGACTTTGTTTACAGAACGGTTCCATAACAAAATGCTACCACATCTGGAGCCCAACAGTGACACTGTTTTAAATAATGCTATCTACAACTCCCATGTCTATGAAAAAATACCAAATTGTTTAAGCAATAAATATGATAAACACATATAAAAAAGACCTGCAGTTTTGGAAACACAAAAATTTGAGAAAGATGACGTCATAGATAAAATTGCCAAAGAATATGGACATAGTTTTGAAGCTACAACCATATCGCTCTGTATTTAATCCTACAGAAATCATTGGGCACACATCGAACATAACAATACTCATCCAAAAACGAGTAAGGAAATGGTAGATCTCAGATATAGAAAATTTCCACAATGAGTTGGAAAAGGGAATGTAGAGCACTTAAAAAAATAGAATCCTACCAAGTACACTTTGTCGATAAGCTAATAATCATTAATCTGGATGAAAACGAATACATAAATTATCATTTTATTTTTCATTATCAGAAATAGTTTAATCTTATTGAACTAAAAATTCTGGTATCAACAAAATTTATATTTTTAAGTGTCTAGTATAGGTAAATTATATTTAATTTGGTTTTATAACCTATAGTAACATATTTTTAGTTTTACTCCGTTTAAGCTGACACTTTTCGCAAGTAAATAATTTTACCATTTCTTGTGTTAAATTGTAAAACTTTTTATTTAATAATTTTGTTGTTGTTTGACACCCTCCATGCTCAGTTTCCAATTAAGCATTGTGCATGTGATTTAAATAAAAAATAAAATGATATTAATTCATTAAATACTATTAAATAATTGTTGCCACAAAATAACTGTATCAAAAACCGAATACCCAATCCCTTTTTATGTCAATTAGTTTATGTATGCAATTTCTGTCAGCTTGTTTAGATATGTACTAACTCCTGTTTTAAACAATGACAGGGAGGCGTGTTGTGTTGTTTTATTCATATGTGGAACAACTAAATTGCCCACTCTTCTTATTCTAGTCTCATAACAGTGACACACCAATAACCGATTGATGTTGTTTCCATATTCATAAAAGACCACATTTTTGAAACAAAGTTGTCTAGGGTCAAATAAATCACTTTCCAAGAATAGTAAAGGTGAAGGATGTCTTTTATATTTACTGCAGATATTGGATGATATCAAGTTGAAGAATACTATTTTTGGGGGCTGCTCACCATCCCAAAATACCATATCGGATGATCAGCAACTCGCATAAGCTATAATATACAATTTTAATTTGCTGAATGTCTAGCATCTGCCACAGCTGTATAAACACATGGAGTAGTTCTCTGAGCTTTTTAACATTTGAGTTAGATGGATATCTTATCGTAAGTGTTGAGCTACATAAACACCAAGGTATTTAATGTTGCTTGAAGTGTCTATTTGCCTTGTTCCCTGATAAGTTATTATATTTAGATGATAAACAGTTGACAATGTATCAAAATAGCACTGTTTCTCTTCTCTATTTTAAGCTAAAATCAATTCTATTTTTAAAATCTGAACCAATCACAACCCCAATTTAAGGTGGTGTCATGGTTATTGAGTTGATTTTAGCTAACATCAACTTTAACAAAGAGAATAGGAACCGACCTTTAGTCTTTTTATAATTTTTGTTAAAAACTTATAGTCAAACCAGTTTGGCAAAGTCATTTTCAAATTTTATTACTTTCTGCCATGTATCTTTTCTACACAATAGTAGTGTCATCAGCAAATGCTGATTTCGGCTTTTGTTGCTTGGTGAATAGTTCATCAATATAAATTGATAAAAGCATTGACCCAAGGACAGTACCCTGAGAAACACCACACCTGACACCTAGTCAGTTACTGTATTCTATTCTGAATTTTTACCACCTCTTCTCAGTTCGTACGGTAGCTGGCAAATAATGTTAATGGAATGCCATGAACCCCTTTTCTATATAAAGCTTCTAGCAGTAGAGGGTGGTTGACAGTGACAAATTCCAAATCCAAAAAAATACGGAGGGGGGTCCTGTTTTGATCCAATGCTAACTGGAGTGATCCTGCTAGCTTTACTATGGCATGTTGTGTGGATTTGCCCTGCCAAAAACCAAACTGATTAACAGCCTTTAATTTAAAATATTCTAAATAGTTGACCAATCTCTGCTGTATCACTCTAATACTTTTGCAATAGTGCTAATTAGAGAAATGGGGCAATATTTTGTCATATCACACTTATTACCTCACTTGTAAATAGGAGTCACTGTTGCAAGATTTTTGGGAATATGACAGTAGTAACTATTTTGATTGTAAAAATTGGGCAAAGGCTTTGTTTGCCTTGATGATGCTGTCGATTTCTTCCTTATGAGTTGGTAAGAGGTAAAAGGAGTTGTGTATATAATCCTTGGGTTTCTGTATGTTTTCTGTGGGTGCTGTTCCCAAAGTTACAAAATATTCAATAAAGTTATTTCTTTAACATCCGTTATGATTTGCCCATTTTCATTTTTAATTTCAGTGACTGTATCATAAGATTCACTCAGATGTATAATAATCTTTCCAGATCTTTTATGTAAGATTACATGATTCTATTCTCTGTAAATTATAAGTATTTACCACATAATGATCATTCTTATTACTAGTAGAAGATCCAGTTTTGCATATTCTCTTTATAGTGTCACCCATTTGTCTTCGGGTCACCCTGAAAAAAGTTCATTAATTGTGCGATTTTTTTTTAATTTTAGGGCTTGACAAACTGCATATTTTCAGCAAAAATGAACTTACTCATACAAAATCCAAGGCCTACTGTGCCATTTCTAAGAGCAAAATTTGAATAAACCATATAAGCAATTGTTTTTAGAACAAATTTGTGCACGCCACTGTATTCGACGACATCCCTTAAAATAGGCCAATTATTCTGTCGTTTAATATTCCAGACCAAACGTTAATTTTTTGTGAATACTATTTCTTTGCATTTTTGATGAATTCTGGGTTGTGAGCAGACCAGTGATGGCAATTTGGCTCGAAACTACCCCATTTGTAGTAAAGGTGACTTCGTCACTAGATAACATTTCATATATAAAGTTCCGTTTGTTTAAAACTCCATAAGTCGCATGTGCAACCAGAGGGTGCATGCCTTATTTTCTTACAATTATTGCAGAAAGAGACATCGAAATGTATTTGAGCTTCTGTGTATTCCTAAACCGACATGTAATTAAACTTTCCTCAAAAGGACTCACCTAGATACCCCTCAGCTTTCTCGGTATTTTAATAAAATCCAGATGTGGTCGGCCGTATACCCCTGGGGTGCAGCACGACTATCGTTGTTACATGACTTGGTTCAGTCTTTCTGACGATCTCTTCCTCGTAATACGATCTAAAGTGTGTGATTTTGTTGTAGTGATTTTTTCTTGTTTCTAATCATGACTAAGAAAAAATTTTTGACTTATCAAACCCAAAGGCATTGAAGAAGTGCATCGGTTAATTTTTGAAGATGACGAACCTACTTTAGATGTTCAAGAAGAAAATTTTTATGAATCTGATGAATCGGATTCAGAAGATAATGTTGAAACCAGATCTGTTGATTTTGATACAGATCATGAATATCCTGACGAAACCGATGAAGAATTTGAAGAACGGGAATGGATGATGGCCAGTATTTTTCTGGTAAGTGTACATGTTTTGCTTTTTTATTTTCTTTGTGATTGAAATTTTAAGCACTTTATGGAAATAAGACCACCCAAAGTTTCAAAAATGTGCCCTCATAATATTCTTGTAAAAAAGCCTGGTGTAGTAGGACATGTAGCGAAAAAAACGCAAAAACTGAATTCGAATGCTGGAATCTGTTTTTACCGCAAAGTTGATAAGTTGGCGGCAGTAAGAGAATTTTTTATGGTTTTTATAGACAATTGTAAAAAACATTATCATCTTGGCCAAAAAGTGACCATAGATGAAATATTGCCTACATTTCGTGGTAGATGTTCGTTTAGACAATATATTCCATCAAAGCCAATATATTCCATCAAAGCCGAACAAATACGGTATAAAAATCTTTTGTCTAAGTGATGCTAAACTATATTACACCGCCAATAAGGAAATTTATTGTGGTCAACAGCCAGAAGGTCATTATTATGTTTCCAACTCAGCAGATTCTATTGTCATAACGTCTGTCAACACCGATTTTTGGATCTGGGTGAAATATTACAGCCGAAAATTAGTTTACTAGTTTGAAACTAGTAAAAGAACTGGAAAAAAAGAAACTTTCTTACTAAGAACAGTAAGAAAAAAAACCACTGAAATTGAATCAATACTTCCACGTCCAATTGTCAAAATGACATTTATGTCGTTATATTAGCAAAAATTTATAAATCTTTAAAATCGGTTTTTTCCAAATAACTCGAAAATTATTAACTTAACAAAAAATTACAAGAGTGCTTTCTGATCAGAAATTTGATTTTCTATATAATACCAAAATTTAATAAAAATCGTACGAGCAGGGTCCAAAATAGGTTTTTTGGAAATATTTCGAAAATGTCAAAATTCTGGATAAATTTTCTAAGACACTTTTTGTGAGAAATTTTATTTCCTATCTGACGGTATTTTAATTTTTTGAATATATTAAATATATTCCGAGATATTTAGGAAAAACCGTTTTCTTTAAGTGACGCTTTTTTGCTAATATCTTATAAACAGTTTGCTGCACCGAAAATTTATAGGAACGATTAATACTTCTAATCACATACTAAAACGAAAAAAAAAATAAAAATTTGCAAAAAGGGTAGTTACCCCCCCAATTTCGCCCCCTTCCCGATACCCTACTTACCCCAAAAACAATAGGTCGCTTTGGGTAGTTGAGATTTATACGTTTGCCAAATTTCAAGTTCATATATTAAGTCTTGAAAGTTATCGTGTCCACAAACAATACCACAGACACACAGACAAGAAATTTTTTTGCTCAAATTTTCCATTAAGATTAATAATACAAGGAGAAACTGTAATGACGTTTTAGACTGTAATGTGTCAGATTGGCAATTAAACATTTCAGTAGTGTGAACTTTTAATTTTTCAATGAAATCGGTATAACGATATTTTCTAGTAAAACTTGGTACAGGCCTGTTTTGAGAGAGGTCGAATCCAATTGCACACATTTTTTCTAAAAAATTGCTAATATGCTTTATTCAAATTTTGCTCTGGCAAATTAGGCCTTGGATTTTGTATGAGCAAGGTCATTTTTGCTGAAAATATAGAGTTTGCCAAGCCCAATAATTTAAAAAAAACCCGAGCCAAGTCGCACAATTAATAAACTTTTTTCAGGTTGCCCCGAAAACAAATAGGTGACAATGTAATGACCATCACCTATTAATTTTAAACTTTGTGATTTTTACTCGTATTCTTCCAAAAGTAGATATTCCAATTGGGTATTATCACTTTTTTTTTAAATTACGTAAAATGAATCTTGAAGTGCATATATATCGTACGTCACGTTAAAAAAAAATTATTCAACTCGTGACGTCAAGTGTCATGTAAACATTACCAAGGAGCGTGCTATTTAATGGTGTAGTATCATTCTTGTATTGGAGAAGCTTTTGCGGGGTGTTTATTGAAAGAAAGGTGTAAGAGGTCGCACCAAAAAGTGATTTGTGTAGTTTTACAAGAATCTATTATGTATGGAAAACAGAACAAGTGTTGTTTTGTACATGGTTATAAAAGTACTTCAGTCCGTACAGCTAACAAAATTTTTGTAACCGTTCTTCGAGATTATCAACGTATGAAAAAGTTGTTTAAGAACTCTAGACGTGATATGCCGAAATCGCAAAGTTTGTTTTTCTGTTGTGAAGATCCTCTTGATTCTTACTGTAGTTTTATTATTCTATTTGGAGTTATAAGTGTTTACCATTCAGTTTCCATTTTGTTATAGCTTGAAGAGGATATGAAAAATTATATGCGCTTTAAGTTAATAAAGGGAAATATTATAATAAAGAACGACGTTGTTCCCCATATATATTCGACTGTTAGCTAGACCGGAAACGAGCCGCAAGAGCCCCAAAAATAAATGGCAATTTATATTTACTCTGACCTCTAAAATACATGTCAAGTTTAGAGAACATTTTTGAATCTTACATTTTTATGTTTACAAATAGTATGTTTCCAACAACCCACTGTTATCAAATTATTAATGCTACGTTAATTTGATAAAAAGTTCACTTATGATGTTGCTTTGTTGCTTTTACGTTCCTCATATTCGCCGCATTGAACCGCTCGTCGCTGTACACAAATTCCATAACAATGAACATGGCTTCAGAAGTCATAACTCATAACTATTTCACTTTTTCTTGGCGTATTTTAATTSGCTTGTCACATAATGAACGCAAACAACAAACTAATAAATTGACGGGCTGAGGCTAACGCGTGACGCGCTGACCCCAGATGTAAACAAGCGGCCATTTACGAGACACCTGACGTTACGGCCAATATGTTCGCGTTTTGGCGGTCCCTTTAACTATTCACATTTTTAATATTAAAAATACACCTTACGATTAATTTTTTCGAATTTATAAGCTGTCACAGCTGTTTTGTGGATTAGATGCTACCTATTAATAAGCCATTTAATAAAATATAAATACATGGCGAATACCCAATTAAACAAATTTCACAAGACACACCAGTAAACAATAACAACACGCCATAAACCTAATCTTATGTTTCTAATATATTAAACAAAGAGGAATGAWTAGTTCACACGCCAACCGTCAAGTTAGTTATTATGCGTTACCATTAATATTAAGTTTACACTTTATCCAACTGCTGTGGATAGCATGCAGACTAGCCATAAACCCTGGTAATTTTCTTGTGCTTTGTACTTTGACGGCAAATCTTGGACATTTTAAAAACTAACTGGCTAGTATAAAAACTAACCAAAGCTTTTAACTATTGTAATGGAAAGATGATTTTCCATCATAATAACCAGCTGTTTGGCTAGTTTATATAACATCCAATTAGTTTATAGACAGGGCCGGCGAGAGCTTTCACGGGCCCCGGTACTGGTCATAAGGCAGGCCCTAGGCCCAAAAGGAGAAGTAAACTGAAAGTTTAATATGGGTGTTAAGCCTACGCACATTGTGACGTTATTTTTGGCATCAATTTTTTGCATTACATTACCGTATTAGTTCTAGCCTACGTTTGTTAGTGTTCTGACACTTGGTCCAGCCTGTGCGGTCAGAAGTCATAGCGGATCTAGCAAAATATCGGTACACTAACAACTAACTGTGAAATACTTGTAATACAATAATTGCAATGCAATAACCCGACTGAAATCCACCAAAATGAAATCATTGCACATATAGAATATTTGAGGGAGAAAGTGGTTTTTTGAAAAGAAGAATAGGAAATAAAATTAACTAAGAAACATTTACTGAAAATATGGTACAGTATTTATTTGAAACAACAAAACATCTATGACTGCTACACCCTTTTCTTGCTTTTTTAAGACAAAAAAGGGCTCGGACCTGATTGGTTTGGACTGGGGATTCCCAATAAATACATTTACCTTATGTCATATTACATTACCTTAACTGATTGGTAAATGAGGCTGGAGACAGAATATTTTATATCAATAGCGTAATAGCCCCCTAATATGGAAATACATGGTACCCTCATAAAAGTATCCTCAAATTAACCTTTGTGTCAGAGGGAAGAGAGGCCAGGAGTATCATAGATTATATCATGCACAATAAGGAAATAAGACAACAAGTAGAAGAGGTGGGAGTCTTCAGAAGTGTTGAATTAAGAACACAGCACAAATTATTAGTGGCAAAGATTAAACTGGGGAAGGTAGGTAACAACAGAAAAATAGACATAAACAAGCTGAAAGGAAGTTCAAGGAAAGGCACAAAACCTGCTAAAATAAAAAATTAGAAAGAGAAGAACAAAAAGGAACAACAATATTTTTGGAATACAGTAAAATAAATAATACAAAAATAGCAAAAGGGGTATGAGGAGTAAAAAATGGATAATACAAAATGTAAAAGAACAAACTGGGGGACAGAAGAAATTAAAGAGGAAATCAAAACAAGGAAAAAAGCCTGAAAAAAATATGAAAACAGGAACACCACAGGATAGAGATAGATATGTAGGCTAGTAGCACGAAATGAAGCAAAAAAAATAAGAAAGAAACTAAAGTTAAAACCAAATCTTTATCAGATAACTCGTGAGAAATCCTCCATTTACTGGTTTTCATTGATTCACAAATATTCACCAATCAGTTCATTGATTCGATTATTTTTTCATAAAAAATGTACCAACAAAACCTTTAAAAAAAAAGAAGAATTTCTAAAAGAAAAATCCATTGTTGAAGGAATGCAAATTCAATAAATTTCTTCGAAAAAGATTTATTTTAAAATGTTTTTAAAAAAAGGTTTCCTTGTTTCTAGCAGGTACCGTATATATTTTATTACTGAGAAAAATTTTTACAATAGGCTAGCTCTTTGTTAAAAATAGACAAAATGTCTGTAAGACCACATGTTTACTTGACTTGACTTGAATGTCATTGTCACCCTATATACCAATATATTGACGAAAAATAATCTTCACACTTCATGATGCTATTTTTCAAATTCATAGCAATTTTTTTTATTCACGACTATGACTATGACTTAGGGCTCCGCCACGCCCCTGGTGTAGCCCAGGCCCCGGAACATTTGTACCGTCTGTACCGGGCTCTCGCCGGCCCTGTTTATAGACTAACCAAGTAAGCACTTTAAACATACACGTTATTTAAATAAAATCACTCTTGTATTGCATTTTATAGAATGTTAGATAAAAATAATGAAATGGCAGTAAGTTCTTGTGCTGATGCTGGAATAGAGCATATCACTTTCACATCTAACAAAAATAGCTATTATTTTATTACTGCTGTTTCTAAATTATTTAAAAACTAATTCACTAAATAATACACACCTCTTAAATAAATATGCTTTTTACTGTTGATTATAAACTCATCCTCATCTGGGGCTGCTCCAGTCCCTGAACTCACTCCAGTCTCAGAATTGCGTAGTAATCTTGTAATCTGCACTACACCCTGTTGTATCACGGCATCCAATTCTTTCTGCATGTCTCTTACTAGTGTCGCATCAGGGAAAAGATCAGTAAATCGATAGCTACAAACGAATACATAAATATATTATATAAGATCAGATATACAGAAAACCACAACCTAAAATATTAAAATTTATGTATATAATTCATAATTTAAAAGACTTACCTTAACCACAAATATAGGTCTAAAACATCAAATACGGACTCCAGGTGTACCAAATCTATTATTGTTCTAGGTGGTTGCAAAGGCCATCCGATATTTCGACATAACCAATCAAATGTAATAGGCTCATTTTTGCTGTACTGCCTAGTAAACTGGAACAGACACCCATGCATAGAATGGAAGAATTTTTATTTTCTTTCACGTACCTTTAAGAACATTGTGCATACAAAAGGCATCTTCTTATTAATTGGTGCACAGCAGAAAACATATCGAGCCCTTAAAGGTAAGGGAACGTGCTGTATCATGTCTGCCAAGAATTTGAAATCTTCAACATTGCACATAAAGTATAAGGAATCATCTACAGTGCAGAGATTAACGAAAATATCCTAAAAGAATATAAAAATACAGTAATATATAAAATTGTAGTATTCTTTAAAAAAATTATTCTCAAAGTTATATCTACTTTATTAACAATGTTGTAAAGCGCTTTCGGCTAGCTAAAATCCATTGTCAGTAGTAAAATAAGTTAAAAAAAAATTATGATATTTTTGACTTTGAAAATAATTTTTTTAAAAGAAGACTATTATTTAACAAATCCACCTTGAGTAATAGATCTGTTTGCAATTCAGAATTTATAAAAATGGATTATTAATAACCTGCACACAGTCTTTAAAATCAGATCCCTGGGCTATTAAGTATTCATTTTTGTAAGGTTTTTAAGTACATTTAGCATCTTAACTTCCTAGAGCCATTTTAAGTATTGAAATAAGTTCTTACAGTTATTATACTGAAAATAGGATGTGCATGCTATTTCAATACAAGAAATAAGTGTAGGGTTTTGTTCTCAACTTGTAATTACAAATTCTTTTCAGAAAGTATTTCAATATCTGTATTTCAATACGCCTGTTTGTAATTCTAATCGTGATATACCTTAAACTATAAAATTATGTCATTATACGATAGCAAGTGCAACCCAAGGTCTATTCTACTATTAGAGTAAAGTGTAGACCTTAGATGGAACCTTTACTGTACTGTGTACGTTTACTGTATTTTATGTTTATGGTGACCCTAGAATTACCATAATTGGGTATTTGCCATGTATTTATATTTTATTAAATTGCATATTAATAGGCAGCATCTAATCCACAAAACAGCTGTGACAACTTATAAATTCGAAAAAATGAATCGTAAGGTGTATTTTTAATATTAAAAATGTGAATATTTAAACGGACCGCCAAAACGTAAACATATTGGCCGTGACGTCAGGTGTCTTGTAAATGGCCCCTTGTTTACATCTGGGGTCAGCACATCACACGTCAGCCTCAGCCGGTCAATTTATCAGTTTGTTGTTTGCGTTCATTTTGTGACAAGCGAATTAAAATACGCCAAGAAAAAGTGAAATACTTATGAGTTATGACTTCTGAAGGCATGTTCATTATTATGGAATTTGTGTACAGCGACGAGCAGTTCAACGCGGTGGAGATGAGGAATGTAAAAGCAACAGCATAAGTGAACTTTTTATCAAATTAACGTAGCATTGATAATCTGATCACAGTGGGTTGTTGGACACATAATATTTGTAAACATAAAAATGTAAGAATCAAAAATGTACCCTAAACTTGACATTTATTTTAGAGGTCAGAATAATTTAAAATTGCCATTTTCTTTTTGGGCGGCTGCGGCTCGTTCCCGGTCTGACTAACAGTCGATCATAAGAAAAACAAATGTTTTGCTTTATTATAACATTTCTCTCTATCAACTCGAAATGCACATAATTTTCCATATCCTCTTTAAGCTATAACAAAATGGAAACTGAATGGTAAACATCTATAACCCCAAAAAGTTTAATAAAACTTACATTAAGAATTAAGATGATCTTCACAAGAGAAAAACAAACTTTGCGATTTCGACCTATCACATATAGGGGCCTTTTTCATACGTTGAAAATCGTGAGGAACGGTTGCAAAAATATTTTCTTAGCTGTACTGACTGAAGTACTTTTATAACCATGTATAAAACAACACTTGTTTTGTTTTCCATACATAATAGATGCTTGTAAAACTACACAAATCACTTTTTGGTGCGACCTCTTACATCGTCCTTTCAATAAATACCACACAAAAGCTTTTCCAATATTCCAATACAAGAATGGATACTACACCATTAAACAGCACGCTCCTCAGTAATGTTCACATGACACTTGACGTCATGAGTTGAATAACCTTGGATAGAAGCATTTTGGCGGTGACTCCTAAGATTCGAATTTGAGACCTGAAATTCCCAACCTACAAATATTTTTTTTTGTTTTTTTTAACATGGCGTACGATATATATGCACTTCAAGATTCATTTTACGTAATTTTCAAAAAAGTGTTAATACCCAATCTGTTGTTAAAAGTAAAAAAAAAATGGGTGTTGACTGAAAAGCATTATTAAAGGCATCAGCATTGATAGTAACAATGATGAGAAGGACAAAAAAAGTAGATTGCAAGAAGAATTAATGTTTATGGAATGTTAAATAGGATGTGTTGAATAAAGAATTGCTAATAAAAGATCCAGCTACATATAAATTCATTTTTTCGTTTTATTTACAAAAGCAAGTCAACACATCCTGTTGCCAGGGTTATCAAAAGTTTACTCACACCAATATATTTTAAGAGGCTTAAATGCACTTCACGTTGATGTATTCATTGACTGATATAAGCTACATGTACATAGCTTCTTTAATAATAACAAATTTCAGTTAGGAAGTCAGCCCCAAAGTAACAGATTCCCTATTCGAAAATTTGTTCCTCCGATATCAGTACAAAAGCTGCCTAATCTCACAACCCTGCTTATTCTGTAGGTTCGAAGTGTAGGTTATATTTACATTTTGTTTATAAAAGTGAAACAGGTTATTGTACATCCATCTGTGCAGTATGAAAATTCAGTACAAGTACACAAGAAAAAAGAATGTATGCTAATTTATTGTATTGAAACGGTTCACGCATCCAATTTTCAGTATAATAATTTTAAGAACTTATATTAGAGAGAGAGGTAAGTCCACAAAATTATTTGGTAATTTTGTATTAGTTGCAATTGCCACTTCAAAATCTTGATAATTTCTCACTCAACCTCAGAATTCTTTCTATTAGCTAAAAATTCGCTTCAAGCCCATTGTTGTACTTCTGATCAAATATGAGTGGATGTGGAATATCTTTTAGTGGTGAATGAATAAAAAATGTAACGTTCTATCAAAGAATTTGCACAAAAAAGTTTATTAATATTCTTGTGATGGCTATTTTTGAGTTATTGGCCCTGTCAGTCCAAAACAATTAGTCATCTCATTACTTTTTTAATGATTACAGTTTAAACACATTTTGTGTTACTATTATAGCAGTCTATTATAATCGATAGAATCTCCACATAAATTCTCTAGAATTTCTTACTACTTCATGATAATTTCACAGTAACTAATTATGATACTACAGTAATTTTAATAATGCCTCAATAATTCCTCCAATTCATGTGTTAGTACAACCAAGAGTCTCCTATAAAAAAAAATATTTCAATTTAAAGGTCATTGTGCCTTACAGATTGTAATAGAGATACTACAAAAGGTAGTACATACTATTTTCACACATCATATAAAAGTTGCATTCACTTTCTTTACATTTCCACAACAATAACTACTGGGTAGTCCTAACTTACCATTAAATTACTTAGGGTAGAATTAGGAAGGTGGTATGCATAGAGCTCTATCTGATCGGCAGTTGGATGCAGGCCAGCCTGTGTGATTGGCTCTGGAGTTTGACTAAGAAGAGACCTTAAAGTTGGTAAATCCTCTGGTTTAAAAGTTGTAACATATCCCTGCTCCCATTGTGTACCATATCTGAGAATTCAAAAGCACATTTATGTTAACATAATTTTTTTTTATTCATGAATAAGGCATTACATGAGAAAATGCTATGTTTAATATTTCATTCAACAATCAAATTCGACATAAAAAATTATCCCTCACAATGTAAAAAGATATAATCCATACTAGACTAATTTCTTTTTAATTTTGATTTGTAGGCTAATGGCGGAAAAAACTGTTTCTGTCTTATAATGTAGTAGCCCATTTCCGTTGTAACTGCAGGATATTGGATATTTAGGTAACTATTAATGCTGAAGGATTGCGGTTTCGGCAATAAAGTGTTACTTTTTMGTTGCAAGGGGTACTATACCGTCACCATTTTTGTTTTTGTTTTAAAGCTACAGCCAACTTTTTAATAATGTAACATTTCTTCAGTTGTCAATATCTCGCTTGGGTACGTAGATACAAAAAAAACCTTGAAGACAATTTTTATAGATATTTTTACTTTAAATCAGAATTTTTTTAATGGGTCACATTTTTGAGATTTCACACACACTTGCATTTTTTTAAATGGAAGCCATGGTTGTCTTTTCTATGGTTGAGAAGACCTATTTTTTTATTACTAAGAATTGGTATTATTCTAATTTTTGTAATAATTTAATGAGATTCTGTGTTTTTGTCAAATTGGATATAAATAATGTGACGCTAAACTTCACATAGGTACTTATCTCCAAATACGAGTGAACAATGATTTTCATTAGTAACACTACATCCTTTATTACTAACAAACAAACAGGCATATTTTATATTGTTTGAGACTGATTTAAAATTTTTACTTGATAATATAAATTATATTGCGTTTTCTTGTTCCATAGCCTCCTGGATGCAAGTATAAAATCTAATTAAATTATTTAAGAAAATTCAATAACAAAAGAACTATTAAAAATAAATGCAACAATGTATACATCTTCTTAATTAGAAAAAATAGGTTTTTGATCATAGCAAAGCCAACTTGTTTCCATTTAAAAAATGTGTGTTTGTGTTATATCTCAAAAATGCGACCCTCTAAAAAATTCCGAGTACACCATTGAATTGAAAATAAAAATATCTATCAAAAATATATTTACAGATTTGTTGTAATCTACATTCCTAAGCAAAATACTGAGAACTGAAGAAATAGAAAGTTATTCAAAAGTTGGCTATAGCTTTAAAACAAAAGACTATATAAAAATGGCAATGGTACAGCTCAACTCACAACAAAAAAAGTAAGAAAGTAATGTAGAAACCACAACCCTCTAGCAATAATACTTAGTGATATAACCTACAACTATAATGAAAATAAGACACCCTGTACTTTCTTTAGACCTTGAGGATGAAATTAAATGACACACCTACACATACCAATGAGAATCAGTATACATTAGCCTGGCTTTCACAACTTGAGTAAGTATGTACTTCTCAGACCCAAACATTTCTGCATTACTGTGCTTACAGGATGGGTTATCCTGTTACACTAGTAAAACTTGAAAGAAATGTAAGATGCAGACATGTTCTACTTGCTGTTATAACCACTAGGAACTAGGTGCATATATTGCTGCCACATGTTTCACTTTCAAAGGTTGGCTTGTGATTTCCTATGATTCACTAGCTTTTACTTACTCAGCCTACTTTGTCATAAATTATATTTCATCTAAAAATTTTATTTGTATTTTACATATATATTCATGCTCCTATATTGTTATGTATGTTGAAATTTTCTAGAATCTTCCATTTTAACATGTTTTTACTATCTAAGTCACTTTGTGTGTTAGGTATGAATTTTTCAATCAATTTTAAACTAACTACCTGATGAACTAACAACTTGAAGCTTTAAATACGAATCAGAACTAGATTACACTTGCTTTCTTGTATATCTATCTAATATTTTTTTTATAATACTAATATCTAAAACTGTTATCAATAGTCATACCACATTCAAAACATGGTTTTCATCTGATCCCCGAGTTAAACAACATTGGGTTCAGTCAGTACACCACATGCTGTTGACACAATTTTTTAATTTGGAAAATTTTATTATTGATAGGTAGGTATAACAATTTCCTATTCCAAATATGATCAGGTAAAGAGGAAACTGAAATAAACCTGAAAGTTGCCACATTGCCTTAATCTCATCAAGATGTTTAAAATTGGCTGCAAATTTTAGACACACAAAACCAAAATGCAGAAAATAATTATTTACATCATATTTTTTTAATTTGCCACGCTTTTAAAATGGACTAAAAGTATAATTTCTCATAGCCCCTTATATATTCCTGTCCCCATACATAGTCATGAAAATTGATATAATCTAGCAGGAATTATTTTATACATTTTTAAAATGTGGTAAATTAAAAATTAGTTTTTACTTAATACCAGACTACTGACTTATATTTCTAAAATGAAAGATTTACTGTTTCCTGTTGAACAATGCATGACAATAACAGATAGTCTCTTAACATATTGTTTACATTCACAGGTGGTCCCTACCCGAGAAATAACTTTTCAGAATAAAATGCATATTTCCACAGCCACAGCTTACCTTCAAAAAAACCATACGGTGTGGGATAAAATAAATCATTTTTATTTTCAGCGTGCTCCATGATTCTTTTCTTTAAGCATTTCTCAAAGATTTTGAACATCTAGGTAGTTAACAAAATGAAGCAATAATGACCAACTTCGGCTGGACTTTTTTTATAACAAGCAAGCAATATTGCCTGCTCAACAACTATTTAATAAACGGTTTTGATAAATAGTGTTGATATAATGTTATTTGGGAGTGTTGCCTCTCCCTTGTTCGATTTAAATAATAGTTAAAAACTTGTGCTTCATATTAAAACACATTAAAAACAGAACAACAAATATAATTTTTAGCAAAAGGGGTCGTTACTTTGCATAGTAAATTATATATGATAGTCATCTTTAACCTTATTGTCTGAAGTCCTTAATTTCATTCCTCAAGTGTAATAAAAGAAACAATATTATCCAAAACTTTAGATAACTATAAAAAGGATAACTTTTATCCCACTTTCAAATATGTTTAATCTGGAAATACTACCACCCAATAATTTTCGAGGTATCTATATCCAAAATAAGTTACAATTAGCAATTCCGAATTACTTAGCTATCAATGTGACTTACCTGCCTGCTCTGCCAGCAATTTGCAATGCCTGTGAGACCGATATAGTATCCATCTCTTTTTCACCCTTTTCATTCATTACCGGCTTTATCAATGAATAAAATATAATCCTACGTATACTCCTGCAAAGACATAATACACATATTTAACAGGAAAGGCGAAAAGGTCAAGTTTCAATTTCAACCCATTTGCTATGTATATAGTACCTACTGCTAAATTATTAATTCATGAAAAGATACAAAGCAAATAGGTTTTACTTAAAAAAAAATTAATTTAGCATATTAACATTTATTTTGAATTTAGTATCTTATTATGATGCTGCTTTTGTCCGCACCACTAGGAATATAGGTAAAATTTATTTTCTCACAAATATCTTATTTCTGGTACCACTATGGGAAAAGTAAGCTATATTATGCAAAATTTTCAGCATAAAATTTTCCATATATTTATATATGCTTATAACCTTTTCTGTTTAAGCAGTAAATTGGAATAATTACCACAATATTCCCAAGTTCATCGTACTTTAATTAAATATTACTTTAAAATGATTGAAGGAAGTGAAGGATATTTTGTGTGTGTCCGGATTTTCAGAAGGAATAACATCTGACTATGCTGTCACTTCTTGTTAATGTTAATGTCATATATTTAGAAAGTGTAATAATTCATCATGGACAGATTTACAAGACAATGCCTTCAAATCTTCAAGATTTATAATCAAAATCAGTGTTCAGTTAAAAACCTTACATAGCTCTTCATCCAATTTATGGTCCGAATAATTGTCCATCAGAATGTGCTATCATTGTGTTATTGAACATGCTCACACTCATTTCACTTTTCATGACCTCCGGGCGCTATAACCAGAATGAGACCAGTGCATTCTGAAGAAATACTGCTATGTTGAGGCTCCTGTTGAACAGGAGCCGAATTTGATGATTCTGTCGAGGGTTCCATCCATCAATTGTGTGGAAAATTTTTCTTGTAAGATTCAATTTATTTAAGAACTTAAGGTGGAGGACTATCACTTAAGCCGTAATTTTACTGAAAGGGTCCAAAATCAGCTCAAAGAAGTTACTTGTTTTATCGCAAAATTGTAGTTAGTGATGAAGCTTACTTTTGCTTGTATGGCTTTATCAATAAGCAAAATTGCTGCTTTTGAAATGAAGACAATCCACACCAGGTACTCAAGACTCCATTACATCCATCACAAGTCCGATGTGGTTTGCATGCTAGTGGGATCATTGGCATTAAAGATGATGCCAGTCAACATGTTACGATTAATGGGGAACGATATCATGCAATGATTAACAATTACTATTTGTTTCCAAATTTGCATGACATGGATGTCGAAGGAATATAGTTTCAACAGGATGGAGCTACCAGCCATACATCAACTGAAACCATAAATTAGTTGAAGACTCAGTTTGGAAATAATGTTATTTCACAAAATGGATCTATTAACTAGCTTCCGCGGACATGTAATTGGTCACCATTAGACTATTTTCTATGGGGATATGTCGAATCTTTGGTTTACCCCAACAAACCAGCAACTATTAATGACTAGGAGCCAACACTGAATATGCTGTTATGCTTCATAACTGAAAATCATGGTGGTGGTATGCCGGAGATCATATTAAATGATAAAAAATTATCTAAGAAATAAAACTAACTTTGTGGTTGAAAACTGATCCATCTTCTCGAAGTGGAGTAATTAATTAATTCTTCAAAAGAAAATATTCTTAATATTAATATTAAGAATATTTTCTTTTGAAGAATTAACTTTGTGGTATTTGCACTAAATTTGTATATTTTATTTAAATTTAAAAATCAGAGACGTTTAAAAAAACACTTCTTATAAAGGTTGTCTCGCATTATGCCCAACCTTTCAGAATCTGACATCTGGTGTAAAAATAACACTATTTTACAGTGTAACTGTAACAGACAAAAGAAAAGAAAAAAGGAAATAATACAAAAACCAATTAACAAAAAAGTAAAACAAAAATTCATTAATAATAATACCCTTCAACTATTACTAAAAATATAGAATATATTAACATTCCTTTCATTGGTAAACCTTCTATAATCATAGCCAATATCATTAAAAGGATCAACAAAAACTATAGGATTGCATATAAAACGATAAATAATTTAAATAAGAAATTACATACTTTTTAATAAGGATCAAAGAGACAAATTACGATCAGATGTCTACTCATTAAAATGCAAGGATTGTAATGTATATTTCGTTGGGAACAATTTAGAAATTTTAAGACAAAAATTAGGGAGCATTTGTCAAATTTAAACAAACCAGATAATAGACAATCTTATTTTGCGAATCACCTGAAGGATAATTTACATCAGGCACTAACTACGCCTGATTTACATGGTTTTGGTCTAGAAACAGGTTACAAAAAAATGTTATTTGGACATTTAAATAATAACTTGTAAATTAGAGAAAGAATTGCACTGAACCATGAGAACAATTTCGAGGTATCTAATTTAATAAAAAGCATTTTTCTCTGATTTAGTGTGTTTTGTTCCATATAATATCCTGTTCTGTAATTACATAGTATTTTGTACAAAAATAATTTGGTGATGCATATGTATAATGAAAGAGGGTTGCCTTCTGACCTGTGAACTAACTAACATTGAGTTTGATCAAAACTTTTTATATTTTAAAGTGTCTTTGTTTGTAATGTTCTTTTGTGCTTATATGGTGACAGTTTTAGTTAATAATTTGGGTGTTTGTTTATTGTTGACGAGGGCAATCTTCTGGCCTGCAAAAAAACTAATGTTTGGTACATGCACATTTCAATGTTTGTCTTTCTTTACAAATGGCGAAACTTGACTAGAATTAAGTGACAATTAACTTCTCAAACGTAAGTACATTTCATTTTACCTAGAATCAAAATCAGAATGATTCTTGTAGACCTGAGGATGGTCTACATTAAAAAAGACTGAAATATGTAGCGATGAGGAAATAAATAGATTAAGAGTAAAGGACTGTTTTTTTACTTCATTGAACAACGCTTATTTTAAAATGTTTAAATTTTTACAGATATGAGAAGTGATCTATCACAATTTTTATTATTTATCACAACCAATTTGAAAAAAAATAATTTTTTTATTTCATTCAACACACATTGAACATTACGCTCCCACAAAATGGATCCAGAACTACTATTTTGAAATAAAATTGACAATTGTAATAATAGGCGGTTTTCAAAGTAACAAGCTTCAATTATAAGAAATCATTAAATGCATGCCAGTGTACTCATTTATATGAATATTGCATTATTATTATTTCAGAATTTTTGCAGCAAATATATAATAATATGTATTATTATAATTTTATTAAAACAAAATGATATTAGTTAAGCAATGAATAACATTCAACTGCAATTTTCTCGGAAAGATTCAATTTTAGCCGCATAAACAAAGAATACTGTTTTTTTCTTTACAAAATTCAAAGAATCAAAAAACACATATTTAAAAAAATACCTACCCTTTTTAAGGTTAAGCATTTAAATGCGGGGGGGTTAGCCTCCTCCAGCCCCCCAAAAGATTTATTAAAAAATGTGTGCATCATTTTAAAGGGGTTCTACTTCAAATAATATCTGGCGGTCTAAGATATATTTTTGAAAAACTGTTCCTCTTCTCCCATGTTTAAGGGTGAATATCTCAGTAGGCGGGCATTATTTAAAAAAAAAAGATAAATTGTAAAATAGTGTTATTTTAGCACCAGTTTAAAGATTTTGAGAGGTTGCTCACATAATGCGGGGCACCCTGTGTGTAAACAAGTCTTATCCCTGAAAATATCAAACAGAATAACATATTAACAAATCAAATAATATGCCAAAATAAAACGCTTGCATTGTATGATTACAATCATTGAAAACCTGTGCAATGCTTACTATTTATTAATTGTCAGGTAGAACTATCAGGTAATTATGGTCTGTCTATACTAAATATATGCTTTCCTTTTTCTTAAAGCTTACCTACTGTCTGCTCTAAATCAATAGATTTCTGTTACTACTTACAGATTCAGGCCCATTCCTATGGCATCGGTGGCTACCAGAATCTTACAGGTATTATTTACATCATTAAACTTTGCCGCCTGTGCTAATTTAGTTCCAGGTGGCAATCCTCCATAAATAACTGCCACTTCTCTGCCTGAAGCTTCAATCGCTCGTGACACAGAATAAATATCGTTCTTGCTAAAACACACTATGCAGTCTCCAGGCTGAACATTTTCAACACTACCTATAATTATCATGATTCAGTATGCTTAGTATGATAAAGCAAAAATGAACAGACCGAGTGCAGTATCCTCTATTCTAAGATCTGTCAACCTTTTGTAATTCCTAACTTCAACATCTTCGCCTGTGGTCAAACATACTTGTCTGATTAGATCTGCAGCCCCTACTTCACCACAAAGATGTATTTCTTCAGCAACTAATCCCAAGAGTGCCCTGGTCCAAGCCCAACCTCTGGCCGGATCTCTTATCATTTGTATCTCATCTATCACAGCTACTTCATCTAAAATTTGTACAATACCATAGAGAGTTTACTTTTAATTACTTATATTTAATATCAATCATGTTTGTTAACATGCTTAATTATGATAATTGCATTTATTTAATGGGAATATAAATTTTCATATCAGAAGTTAAGTAGAGCCAATGTTTCATTACTTTTTGTCTTTTGTCATATTTGAAAAGATCTACAACAGTAATAATATTGATTAATCTTCCTAGTGTAAAATTAGTTAATATTATTCTACAATGATATTTTTCAACCTATGTTCCCCAAAACCTTTGAGTTCCACTCAAACACAGGGATTCCATGAGTCAATGGTACAATTCAAAAGTTATTCTACTTACAATAATTTAAATTGGGTCAAAAATTCTTTTGTTTTTCATGCAGTTGCATGCCAATTTGTCAGGCTACAGGTCACTTCCTTTAGGAAGTAGTACCCGTTATGGCAGCTAGGTGGCTTCGTCATCATGCCAGTGTAATGCTGACAGATGGCATTGCCATCCTAAATTCTTACTTACATCATACCATTGCTTTGGTATATAGGCAAAACCAGTTCTATGCTATGTTCTGTGTTGTCCACACTAGACCTAAACTGCATTGATGAGCTGTAATGACAGCGAAATAGTACTATCTGCAGTTGGTTGAGGTGTAGACAGCACTACAGCACAGCATAGACATGCATTTTAATATAACCAATTTTTTTTTGTAAACGTCTTTTTATTATGTTATTATCAACCAGTGGGCTATAATGAATTAAGAGGGGCGTTTACCTAGAGCGAAACGGATCATTTTAAGCACCTGCCGTTTTACATTTTACCGAGTTATTCGAAATTTTTTCAAAGTGAAATTTCGACATCGTCATGACAAAAGATGTAGCTACAACATAGAGTTCGAGTTTTTTCTGAATTTGGTACGGTAATGTAAATATTTGTTGTTATATTTTGCTTAAAAATGCGTATTTTTGGCGAGCTATTTCTCGAAAACTAAGGCACATAAACGAAAAATTCGAACTCCACGTTGTAGCTACATATTTCTTTGTACACTACCAAAAACGTGAGCACGATAAATGAGTAAAAACATTCAAAAAATCTAAAACCGCAAACCCTTCCGTCACGAGAGCGAAATGCGAATGCCCATCCCCACTAGGTCCGTCGCGTGGTATCCAGTGAACAGTGAGGATAAGATACAAACCTGTCGGGAATGATCGCGCGGTATACGATCTATTCCGATATGACTGAATTTCTAAGATTGTATGTCTAAATACATGTGACAAGTTTAATGTTAAAAGCTCTTTCACGTTAATTTACTGTCTGCCGAAGCAATGGGGAGGCGGAAGGAAAATTATTATAAAAGTTCCTCCAGAAATCATAATCGACATGCAGTTAGAATGAAATGTTCATATTTACAGAAATAAATGGGTTATTCCATATTTTGAATAACCTGGTATAATATCATAGTAAGTTACTAATATCATGCTTACTTTTTTATGCGCACATTACAGTCAGCAATTTTCCGAATATTAGTTTAGCCCGTCTGTTGCCAGTACATATGATCTTTGCGTGATTTCAACCTATCGGCTACCCTCTTACGTCCCATGTCCCGCTGGTAATATGGGTTGCATAGTTTACATTTCTGCCCGATCGCTCCAAGTAAATGCCCCTCTTAATGAAATGTCAAATTCAAAAATAAAACACACATTTTGCTGCTTACAATACAGTTTAGTCATGTTTATGTTGCAGCAGCAGATCGTCCTTTCGGCAGCTTCTGCAGTTTTATCGCTTCTAAAACCGACTACCAAAATGTCAAATGAATTATTCTGTTTGCTCCCTATTACCTATACATGTTTCCATGATAACATGTCAATGCCAACTAGGGATGGGCACCCGGCAAAAAAAACATCGATGCTGACATCGATGTAAACATCACCGACTATCATCGATGTTAGTAAAATCATCGAAACAAATACATCGATGTTTGGAAACATCGTTAATTTTTTTAATGGCTAAAATGAATATGTTCAGTCTAATTATTTGGATGTGATTACTGGTTTTCTGAAAATAGGGGAGTAATACTTTCAAAATGTTGAAGCTTTTTAGCACGATCAAGTACATGCCAATATAATTATGTTAATTTCCAGAATGTTATGAATGGGGACAAATTAGTTATTTTGTTAAAGAAAAATAATTATTTTTGTTTTCAGTCTTTTGTATGAGTTTTTAGCAAGGTTTTGTCCAAACACTATGCAATAGACACTTGCACTTGCACCTTTGATATTATAAATATGAAGGTGCAAAAATTTGGAATATCGGGGAATCACCTGTTCCTGTTAGTAGTTAGTCCAGCAGGATAACAAAAGATGCAAGTAAATACTGAAAATGCGCGGAAGGATGCGAGAGGGATCATTACAATGCGAAGCAGCTCCCTGGTTGGTAAGAAAACTGACGTCTGGAGGGTGTTCGAGCCCATCACTACACTAGCCGAATTATTAGAAATATCATTAGAAGAGTTCACTGGAAATTTCGTATTTGATAATTTGATGTTTGTCGATGTTTCGATATATTGCAGTAACATCGATGTTGGTACAAAAACATCGTAAGTAGAACATCGATGTTAAAAACATCGATGTTCACGCACAAAGCATCAATGTTGGAAGATCATCGATGTTGATTGCCCATCCCTAATGCCAACCCATCATAAATACGAAATGTAGGGTATTTCTTTCAAAAACGATAAGAGGATATATTAAAATTTATTTTAAATACTCAATATATTAATCATGTATAAAGTTTTGTATGCATTGCGGACATAACTGATTTTTATCACACCATAAAAACCTTATTATGCCCTTAATACATAGATAACTATAATGACTGGTGGCCATATATTTCCCCAGCATAGGGAGAGGGTTGTTATCTTAGATGAGGTTTTTACAGTCGTGCTATTTTATGTGACAACAGCATCTAGGAATGACAGCGCTGTCACCTCAAAACATTATTGAAATACCTTATATTTGTAAGTGATAATCCAATTTACCTCAATTATTATGTCGTGAAATACAGCTTTGTCATACAACTTCCGCAAAAACTCTACAAATGGTATCAGATATGCCTTCCACTGCGTTAAAAACTTATCAAAATTTTACCATCAATTTTCCTCTTTCCTCCATAGAACTTCAAAATTGGTGACGGGCAATGCGTTTAAGCTCACATCTTATATAGTAATGAACATTTATGTTTGGACAGTTTAAAGGTTTAATTCAAAATAATTCCAAAGCAATTTACACTGCACACGTCAAGTCGTGCAACAAGTCTTCATGACAGAACACAACGTTCATTTCACTGCTCGGTTTCCATAGATGTATGTACCGAAACTACATTAAAATTTATGTTTGAGCAAGATGGCATTGACCCATTTTGCATAAAATAAATTTAAAAAATCCGGGTAAATTTTCAAGCGTGTGATAAAAGAATCGATGCTTTTCATAGCAGCCTATCTCTGTGAGAAATTCTTTTCCACATACGTCACTACAAAAACCAAGTATAGAAATTGACTTGGTGTTGGAAGAAAATCTGCATTGATTCTTCATCAGATGAAGGGTGGGTCATGCATAAAAACACTGACTTTCAGCATGACTAGTCAAAAAAGCATATTATTATATTTGCATAACAAATTCACATATCTGAAACCCAACACATGCCACAGAAAACAAAGAGTTTCGTAACACATACTCTTCAGTCAATAACACTTTTTTAATTTTGTAATATAGGGTAACTCATAAATCAAAATCATTCATGTTAAAAATAATGCTTGCTTGTTCAAATAATATCTAATGACACTTAAAGTAGACACATTCATAATTATTGTAAAAGTATATTATCACATTCATGGATTTTTCTATAGAAACTAAAAATCAGCATATTAAGGCTTTAGTTGTAATCTTTTGAAATTATTCCACCCTTTAAAAAACCTGATGATAGTATTTAGGCCATTTTGTTAGCATTTGCGTAATTGGTAGCATTACATATTCAAGAGTGAATAAATTTTTTAAATAATTTGTTTATAAATAAAAGAACTCCAATGTGTACTAAGACTCAGTAAAATAAACCACATACATTCAAGAAAACTCATTCCTTATAAGCAGGAGTTTACCACATACAAAAACTGAATATTTATTATTCATTTAACAATACAAAATTAATTCCATTTAAAATTTAAGTATTTTTGCAACTAACTAAAATTCTGTTTTATACACTGCTTTATTACATGTGTATATATATGCTCAGTAAACAGAAAAATAAAATATATTACTCAGCTTGATATCAACATGTTTAGTGTGTGGTTAAATAAGTTACACATAAGAGTTCAAATTAAACAGTATATATAAGATTTTAAAAAAAATCACCTCAAGTGTTAATTTGTGGATTGCTGAATATGTGTCATAAGTCTTTTAAATAATGAAAGATTATTGATTATCCTAAGGCCGCATACACAAAACGTCAACGTGTCGCTGGCGACACTTCGCCGACCAATAGTGTTGCGTCTTCGTGTGTATTCCCCTCTGTCGCTGATGACTATCTGCTGTCGCTCGTGAAGTTTGAATTTGCAAATTACAGTAAAGTGTCGCTAGTTTCTTTGAGGTTAGGACTAGGACGGTCTCATTTGAATTAAAATAAGTATGTCGCGAACGCAGAGTTGCACTTTACTGCACAACGCAGGAGTTAAATTTAATGTGAATTTAACTTGTAACGAAATTAGAATTGCTCAAAAAGGTAATTTGTTTGGTAATAACTATTTCAATATCCTTAAAAGCGGCAGGCTGTAAAGCAGTTACAGTTATAAACATTCATTTTTCAAAAACTAAACACGACCGCAACAAGCGCATTTCAAATTCGTATTCAGGAGGTCATTTTCTAGAGGTGAGCAAAATTTCAATGATGCAGCTAAGCCGGACTAGTCCTTTTGCAGGAGGTATTGGTGTTCTTCAGAGATCCACCTTCTCAATGAGAAGACCGACTAAACCAAGCACTTTCTCAAAAGACTATGGCCCTATTCGAAAAAAGTTAAATTATATTTTAATTCATCATCAAGTCACATTTCACAAACCAAATTGTTACCAGCACCAAATAGGTATATAACGTATGTTTTGTTGTAAGATTGGTCGTACCCAAATTCGGTATAAAAACCAAAATTTCTACATTGGTGTGTACCTACTCAAATACCTAATATGCCTTCTTTTATTTTTTACTACTTTTTGCATATTTCGTTTATCTACACAAACATAGTATAACTGAAAGTTGTTATTTGCCTTAACCTTTACTCTTGTTAGCAATTTAATACACTTCGTAAGTTATACAGGTATATATCATCTTTGATATTTAGTAATTTCGCGGTACCTTGATTTCAAGGAAATGTGTCGGACACGGACTTTTTACAATAGTAGCGACTGTCACCCATGTGTTAAAGTGGGGGTATGTCGCCAGCAACACTTCGTCGTTCTGTGAACGGTGCTTAAGACTGACACTGGACCATGAACTGACAGTTCAAGCAAGGCTCTTTCACTAGATATAATTTTAATATTTTTCTCTTATATCTATGAAATGGTCTATGAATGTCGTGAATACATATGTTTGTTTATCAATAGACTAAAAACTTATTCTCTAAATTCATTAAATTATACACTTTTTGTCGCTAAGTGTAATTACAGTTCTTTTTATCATATTGTTCTGAAATACAGAAGATATCAAGAAATATTAATGCAGGTTGAATCTAATTAAAAATCACATCAGTGAAAATAATAGACTTACATGGTGTATTTATAGATGTCATTTCTACAGTACAAGAAACATGAGAAGATGGATTTCCTTTAGGATCTGCATAGTTTCTTTCTTCTCCAGTCACTAAGTCACAAGGTGTACCCTAAAACAATCAAATATAAAATTATAGAACTACCTAAAAGAAAGAGAATGCTGTATTAGGATTTAGCAATTACCAATGGTACAAAAAATTTATTCTGATAATACAATTTTACTTTATATTTGATTATATTATCATGTGTAAGTACTAGCTAATTCTTACCATCTCATTTGCTTTATTGAAAACTTCTGTTGCCAACAGTTTTAAAGGTCCACAATAAACTCCAGACTTAGCTGTTAAGAATCTTTTAAGTGCATGGTAAGTTTTTCCAGAATTTGTTGGGCCCGCATGAAATATTACTTTCCTAGTAATGGCCCTGGCCTCCGGATACCAATTAGCCGGCGATCTCAAGTCAGAAATCTTTTTCAAATCATCCATACATTCCAAATGGGGAAACATCTGCTTGGCATGCTTTAAAAAGTAAGGAAATATATCAGAGACATGACCAGCACCCTGCAAGATATCGCTGATGACAACATGGAGGTCCACAGGTAAAGTCGAGGTTTCCAAACAATAACGTCTGAAGCTGACATACGTCTGATGTTGTAAATAATCTAGAAAATTATCATTAATACATAACTATAGAATACATTAGTCACACTACTTACTATCCAGTCCATTTTCGACAAGTAGTTGTTTAATTTCCTTTTGCTGGTAGAACTTGTTTAAGACTTTAAGCAAATCAGCCTTGTTCAAAGTCCCTGTTAATTCCGCTCCTACATTAATATCATCAGGATTCGGCTTTGCTTTTACAGGAACAGGAATAAACAGTGATGATATGCTGGCATCGCTTTTCTTCTGCCTTAGTTGCAAGTAAACACAAGAATACCTGCTACATTCTTCATAAGCTGGCTTGAAGGAACACTGACTCAAATTATGCGCAATAGCACAGAGTGTCCTTAATCTGTAGCTACTTTTAAACATAGCACTGATAAACTGCACTATAATGTTAACGTTTAAAAAGCAGTTTTGTAGAGGTTATGTAAAACGTAACTTTAAGGTTAAGGGACATTGGCACTAATTTAACTGAAACGGAACACTGGAACTAATTTTGTGATACACTTTGACCTATAAAGATGATGGACAGAGTTGCCAAACGTCAGATCAATAATTTTTGTCATTGTGATAAACGACATTGACCTCAATAATAAACGACAGCATTTTTCTGAATTGCCACAAACCTTTGCAACTTGACAGACTAGAGGTCTTAGAATTTTGCAAAAAAAATCAGCTTATTTCATGCAATATTCATATTTGAGGCATATACTGTATTATACAAAAACACAGTAAATTTAAAGGGCAAATTAAAAAATTATAAGTACACAGGGTGTATGCTACCATTACCATTTGAAATAATGGCATTGATATGTACCGTATAACCGAAAAATACCTATACACAAGCCAGTAGCCAGTGGCAATATTTTTATTGAATTGGGCAGTCATGACTCATACGCACATACAGGGTGTTGCAGGAGTGGGTATTTTAGCGATATCTATTTGTTTTGCTAAAGTGTGTACGTGAAAATAATTTATCGAAAAATGAATTGTAATAAGAAACACTTTCAGAGTTTTTTTTTAACTTGGAGAAGCAAATAGAAATTACTTATTGCTAGTTGTACGCGGCAAGATATCTGAAAACAAGGCCCCTTAAGTATCATCATGGGAGCGATTAATGAGATGATATTAGAAAACTGCAGTATTTTTTTTAGAAGTAATTAAAAACAATAAAAAGAGGTATAACAAAAATAATCAAACAAAACCATGATTGACAATATTAACAATGAACAACAACAATAATAACGGTCAAACAAAGATTAACATTGAAAAATGAAAATAAACATCTAAAAAAAGAACTTTAACCTTAAGTTTTATATAGCAGATGCTCATACTTGCTATCTGCTTAAATATTTTGCACTAGTATAGTCTTATAAATAATTCTTAATTATTGTTTATGTTTAGATACGTGTAAATCCGGTAAATCCCCTAAATTACTCTGAAATATACTGACGCGCGATCGCGCGATTTATAATAATTTATAGTATTAGTCTATGATATTTTGATATTAGTATTATCGGCTGCATAATCACCAGGCGCAAGCGCCGGATATAGGACAAGTTTATTCTTAGACCAAGTATTGATTCAAATTTAGACGATTTAGGTATAACACCGCTTCATCCTATTTAACCTATAGAGTAACCTTAAGCAAACTTTTCAGACCAAAAAAAATGTTATTTAGTGTGTTTCTTTGCACAATATTTGTGTACTCTTCAGCAAAAGATGAAAATGTTCTGATGTCGGAGGTTTTCGACATTGTCATCAATCCACCTCTGTTTAACTGGACTTATGAGGGTAAACAAACTGTACACTAACAAAACACAAAGTAAATACTGTATTAGCATAACTGTAAATGTGTAGTTTTGTAAGATCTCTACCTTACTGGGTAAAATTGTCAGTTTAATATTTTTATGATTTTAGAAGGCAAGAGTCTTATCACATTTTGTTAATATTCCTTTATGTCTACTGGGCTGTAAATATACATGATATTTTAGATATTTTATTAATTGATCAGATTTACTGATGATATTCATTTTACCATAGGTATACCTGATCAGTACGTCTACCAAGCATCTCTAGCAAATTCCCCTGACCTTCCGGCATGGATCAACTATGTTTATAGTGATAAACACCACGCTGGATTTCTTTATGGAGTTCCCCCAGACAAACACAATGCAAAAATACCTTTGGATGTAATTGCATTAAATAGAAGGGATTATAGTACGAGGCGTGAAGTTCTTACCATTCATGTGACTGAAAAATTAAATCGTGCCAAATATGAAGTTCACATGAAGATTGACAACTTGAATGTTGAAGACATGTTTGATGTGGAAACAATGGATCGTTTGAAAGACGTATTTAGGAGACAGTTGTGGAAAGACAGTCAAAATGATTTGTATCTCACTTTCCTGGCTTCTGCCATTCAGCTTGGAGCAAGAAGACCACTGAATCCAGAAGAAGGAGAAGGGTATGTGCTAATTCAGTTTTTACTCAATGTTTTTTCAGGACAGTTTTCAGTTTAATAGTTTATTTTCACAACTGAATCTTATGAAAAATAGTATTGATCCCCTGAATTTTCTTATATTGTAGTATTTTAATTATAAGGTTGCTTATTAATGTAAAAATAACACTTATTAACAGTTTTCACAACATAGCCTTTTTTAATTCTTGAAAATGGTCTATATTTTAAATTTTTATTTATGTAAATATCTTATTAGTGATTAGAAATCTACAAAAAATTTGTTATCAATTAACACTTTGTAGTTGTCTATTCTTTGTAATTATAATTTATAAATATTATAAAGGGAACAATAAGATCCGCAAGCATGGTGTCTGTTTATATATCTTGAGTGTTTTACAAAAGTCATCCAATACTTCATGCATGCTCTTCAAGTAAAACATATAATATGAGTAAAAGATATTGTCTTATATGCTTTACGTCAAAAGATAAGCTCACTGTTTTCAAAGACCAGAAAACTGTGCCTCATTTTTTTATATTTAACTATCTGCTTTTTTATACATTTTATTACATTAGCTCTTTCATGAGTTCTTGTATTTTATAAATTAAGATATAACATGGCTGAACTGTAATGAAGTACTATCAGACAAGGCACATTAAAATTAATTACAAATAATGTTCAAAAAGACCAGCATTATTATCAATGCATGTATTGTACCATTTCAAAATTGTGAGTGACACATAACGATTCTCATGAAAGCTTCTTCAACTGCTTTTATAAGGTCTTCCACTGTTTCATATTTTCGGGAGCCAATCTTGTTTTTAACTTTCCTGGTATAAAAAAATCTAACAATGAAAGTTTGAGGCTATGGAACTGGTCGGTTTTTTCTAATCCCGAGGAGGTCCAAAGCCTACTTGTAAGACAGTAGATTAACAATTATCATTAATTCTGAATTTTTTCAAAAAATGTTAGTGGTGTGCGGGAGTTTATATGGTTTGCATTAAAAACAATGTAAGTTTATGTCACATCTTGAATGTGACAGCTCACTTGCGAAATTGAATCATATTGTCTGATTAGGGACATCATTTTCTACAACTTTTGTATCAAACTTTTTATATAGAATTAAAAATAGCTATATAGTCTCAGATCCCGACTAAGGTCGACCTACCCTCACCTGCTAATTGAAGGAGAGGTATTTCAAATGATAGGTAATGTAAAAAGAAACAAATCGCGCATGGGTTGCCTAATCATATCCTGCCCAAACTACCCTTAATTGACAATTTTATTCTTTACTTTTTTGTGGTCGCTCCCCTCATCTGTAATATCAAAAAGTGTAGTAATAAACGAAAGTATAAAACCTAAATAAAAAGAAAAAGTTAGGTTGTCTATCTTTTACCTGGCCTTAGTGCGATGTTGCCAGTTGTAAACAGGTGAGTTGGAAGTATGAATTTACCCTCATCTGTATTTTAGTTAAAACATACTTGAAAGTGAAGATAATTTTATTGCGAACGTGATGGTATTGGGTTGCCTACACTGATCTCTAAATAACTGGATGTCGCATAGCCACCATGCCGCTGGTACTCGTACTATCAATTTAATGGCGCGTTTAAATTTTAGGTTAGATCCTTAACTATATAATATAGTTATGAGTAAATGTAACATCCCGTTTGTACTGTACATGTTTCTTACTCAAACACTACAACGATCATCTTTTGGAAATCTGCAGACAGATGATGAGTTCACGATTTTAACCGTCAATCATTAACGTTATATTTGCTGCAGAAGCGAACCTTTGTCAAAATTTTAGTACAAGGACCAGCGGCTAGGCACTAAAGTGGCGTAAATCTATCACAAATAATTTACATGCATTTTGCTAGCTAAGCGACATCCAGTTATTTAGAGATCAGTGGTTGCCTAAGAAAAAGTTGGCCAAAGTTAGGGTTGATGCCCTTTAAAGTACGAATATTTGACTTTGAGCAATAAAACTCAGAGAACCGCTGCACACATCAATATGGTACTATTATGTACTACTGCATGCGATAGAGAAGGGCACCGAGTGCATGAGACAGCTTTCTATTAAAAAATAGTGCCCCTGCTCATTCCTACCCGCGATAGAGAAAGCCAAATCTACCACCAAGAGCTTTTTTTAAGTAAACAATTTGAAAATAATTTCTATTGTAACAATGTATAGTAAAATAATAATAACTGTATGGGTATGTCTTAATATTAACTTACCCTTCAAATTTTACCTATATTAGCACTTATGTGTTATAACACACATTTTAGAAAACGACTGAAAATTAATAACACTTTTATTGTTAATACAAAAGAAATATAAAACCCAAAATTTACTTTATAAATACAATAATTTAGTCAGCATCTGTTTCATCAAGTCACTATGTTGTACTCATTCTCTGAAGAATTTTCATCATCACTAATATATTCGGTTGCTAACAATATGTCTTCAACTTGTAAGGACGCTGATGGGTCCCCAACAAATCCTGTTGACTTTAAATAACGATCCATGTACCACGCGTAATCTTCAAAACGTAGTTCCTTGAACTAGGTGGCACTTTGTAAAAATGAAACATAATTTGCATATCTGCTTCTTCATGTTGACATAAATAATCAACCTCTTCACTTTTTACCACATATTGGTTCTCTGTGCGATAAGAATAACACTGATTTACAACTATTATGAAAATTTTTTCGTTTGGATTATTGCTACCAAATAGTCATTTTTTACTGTTCACAGTAGTTAGCTAAGAATTGTACCAAAGCCTCTTTAAAACGATAATTTGTAAGACTTCCCAAAAAAGTCGGTGGGTCTAGGTTGCAGAACTCCTGTCGACTTTGGCGTTCAGAATCTTTGATTGAAGGTGTTAAATAGCGGTCAAATATAATATGTATTTCTGCAGCATTACTTGAACAAAGTTTTATTAGAATGAATTCAGCTTCTTATCAAATGTTTGTGGCATGGAGGATCGGATAAGATGCAAGAAGTAAGAACCATCTATTATTTCAACGTCGATTTATATTGGCTCAACATTTCCACTTAAGATTTTAGCTTGGCTAATGTCAACTTGTCTGTTTTTAGCATTTCACCAGTACTCGAGAAAAAAGCAGGTGGTATTGGTAATAAAACTGATATTCATACTTTAAAGTGCAGCAACCCTAAGTTTAGCCAACTTTTTTTAGGCAACTCATTACCATCGCGTTCGCAATAAAACTATCTTCATTTTGATGTATGTTTCAACTAAAATAAAGATGAGGGTAGATTCATACTTCCAACTCACCTGTTTAAACCTGGCAACCACACACTAAGGCCAGGTAAAAGATAGACAACCTAACTTTTTCTTTTTATTTGTATCTTATACTATCGATTATTAACACACTTTTTGATATTACAGAGGAGGGGAATGACCACAAAATAGTTAAGAAAGGAATTGTCAATTAAGGGTAGTTTGGTCAGGATATTATTAGGCAACCCCTATGCGATTTGTCTTTTTAAATTACCTTTTATTTGAAATACCTCTCATTCAATTAACAGATGAGGGCAGATCGACCTTAGTCAGGATCCTGTACTAATATTAGAGGAATAAGAATATAACGCCAAAATTTGTTGTTTTTTTTATATGCAGTAAGCCATGAATTTTTCAAAAATTCAAAAGTTGTATTAAATTAGGCTAACAAAACTGCAAATCTTTCCTCATTTAACCTTCCACTAATTTCCGAGATCACCTTGCTAAGCATTGAAAAAACTCACCCTATATAGAGTAATAACATGTATATAAAATATCAAAATATTGGTATTTAATAAAGATTTAATTACCAGAGTTTGTTTCGTGTTAATGCTTTAGAGTGGTGTTACATTTGGGAAGCACAGCTCCATTTTCTTCAGAACTGATTGAGCTACAGGAGGAAGTTAGACCATTATGGAAAGTACCATCTTGCCCTCGCAACTTCAAGAGAACTTCTGTCGAGAGATTTTTTAGAGAAGCTGGTTTTGCTTTGGATTGGTGTTCTTTTAGATTGGTAAGCAAGCATTTAAAAATTTACATAGAACTAGTCGTATGCTCTGTCTTTTAGTCAGAAGATAACAATTTGGCAATGCAGCAGTCTGGCACCAAAACGGAAACCTTTTCCAACATAGAAGACAGCTTGGAGGAGCAGTGGACCAGTATCTCTAAGAGTGATGTTCCCGAGAGGAGCTATACCAATGAATTCTTGATAACTGTGTTGATACCATTGTTCTTCCTTATATTCCTTGCGTTATGTGTTTCATTTATTTTGTGCTTCCATCATGAGGGCATGTAAGTATTAACAGACAAGTTTTGTTTATGTGGTACGAAATGTATTTTAATTACAGAAGAGATGAAGTTAGTGAGGAGTTTTTCCAAAATATATTTAGTAGTTGTGAGGGTTGGTGGAGGTAAATTTTGACTAACAGTATTTTGATTTGAAGGATTTTTGGTTTGGAATTGTACTAAACATATAGAATGTGTGGTGTTTAAAGAAGTGAGGAAAAAACTTTCCTTTAATTTATTTTTCTTAAATGGTATCAAATGTACAAAAAATAAAGATACGTCTATTGTTCAGATGTTGTTGATACAGTGTTGGTTCTGAAAGGAATTGTATTAATACTGGCAAAGGTAATTTATTAAAGATATTATGAAGTATATTTAAAAATCTTCAGAATAGATTCCCTTTGAAGCCACACAGTGCTTCCAACATTTTTTTCTTTCACTTTTCTTGGCCAAAAACTCCCTGGTCCACTAGTCAACAAGTACTTCGACATAATATGCTGCATTTAGTTTGTCCAGAAGGAACAAACTTCTTTGTGCCATTCGGAACGTTGGCTTTTTATTTCTGGATCGTCCTCACAAATCCACGATTCATTTCCTGTGATCATCTTCTAGAGAAAGTTTAACTGTGTTGCCAACTTTCCACACACCTTTCTTATACCAAATTTTTGCATCACAATTTCATCAACTTGCATTTTAGGCAAGTTCATCTTTTTAGTTTGTTTTGGTTGAGGAAGGTCAACCTACTTGTCTCTCATCCTTAAACTCTTCTCTCCCTTTCTCGAAAGCCTTATGTCAGGTACAAACCATCAATCGTTTCAAATAGTTATCACCAAATGCTCTCTTTAAAATTTCAAAAGTCTCCATCCTGGATTTCCCAAATTTGATGAAATTCAATTGTGTATCGCTGTTCAATGGAGCATTCCATTTTTTCATCACATGTCACTTATGCAGGGGTTCACTAATCCTATGATCCTCACGCTCCGACTGCTTGTACCTATAAAAGTTGGACCAGTTGGAATGCTTAGCTAAGATCTCCCACCACACCCAGGATACATGCGAGAAATGCCAGAGCATGTCCAATTAGTTTCAGAACATACTCTGTATTTATACTGTGTGACCCATAGAATGTTAACCTTGGAATAACGGGAGAAATCAAATGTTTACGATGTGCCCAGAGAATTTTTAGGCCAAAGAGTTATGTACCGTGTTTTTGCTTCTATCTAGCTATTCCTTTTTTTGAAAGTGACACAATTCTGAAATACCATCAGAAACATTTGTATTTAGCATGCATTTATTTAATTAATTTGAAAATGTCAATTGAATACCAGGACCCACCGATTTCCAGGTTTTCAGCTAACACTTTATCATCAGGTGCATGAAGTCATATAAATTAATTTTTGGGGGATTAATTATTAATATTAAAAAAAAATGATACAACTATATGACAAGGAACATGCTAAAATAGGAACAGGTGAAATGAAATCAATATGACATTGTGACATCTTACAACAGCAAAAGTTGTCTAACATTTTTTAAAAAAACAAGTTTAATTTAGTAGTAACAAAAAAACACAACAGATAACTTTGTCCTTAAATTTTTCTGGAATATCACTAAGAAATAATATTCACAAGCAATTGATTTCTCACATGATATTTAGGATTGTTCAGGCTTTGTGGGACACTCAAATATTCTAGAGGCAACTTTTTAATATCTAGTATATTTTGTCAACAAGTAATGGGTAAATCCTCATTTATGACCACTGCTTATGCTACTGCTAGTTTTGACACAAACGCATCAGCCAATTTCATACATTAAAAAGGATAAATTACAGCTGTAAATACACTTTCCGGCAAGCTATTTCTGTTTAGTGCAGTATTTTGATTAAGATTAAATTTATTTTAGATCAAGACATATCAAGAAAACATCTAGGAATGAAATAAACCAGTATGCTACTATTCAGCAAGCAACTCAGTCGCTACGTGGTCTTTCAAACAACAGGGAATTTCCCCCATTGTCTCCTGATGCTGTATTGCTTTCCAGGAGCCACACAAATAGTCCCACATCCACATTAAGTAGGGGCATGCATTGCAGGTATTACTCACATGAATATTGCATTATGCTGTATTGAAAGTATTGTTTTCTTCTAGGCCTAGTCCTCCACCTTATGTTAGGCCAAAGTTTAAACCTGGATTGTGACTAGATGAAAATAGAGAGAAAACCTGGTATTGCTAAAGAAATGTCTTCTTTGAAATTAGAGCGATGTAGAACTTTGTTTAAAAAATTGCTTGTTCATTTTTGTAMAATTTTATAAAGCCATATGTAAAAGAAATTTTAGTGAATAAATCATGTTACTGGACTTAATTTCCATCCTGATTTTTAACGTATTTTCACATTTACAAGATGTTTCATAACATGTGTGTAATGTAAAAACAATATCATTGCCTTTTTTACAGGAATGAATCAACTTTCTTTATTTACATGCTTATGTACTTATATCTAGTAAATTCAAAGGCTACTAATTTAATTCACTATAGTTGGATCACCCAACAGACGGAGTAATAAACACGCATGATCTTCACGTGATTTTCAAACGCAGCTTTCCTATTGGTTCTCTGCAACCGAGGGAGATCTGCTTCAACCCCGTTTTACACTAGCCAACCTTTCCGAGCGACCGAAATTAAACTAAAATTGCAAAACAATGTTCTTGGGCAATATAATTGTAAGATATTGCCATACAGCATCTTTGAGTAAATTTTCTGTTGCAAATTCCGAACCTGAACGTTCGCTATGTCCAGAAAAAGTGAGATTATGTTGCCTCAGAAAAAATAAATGTTAAAATTTGTTGTGTGGTTTAAGTTACGCTTTTCGGAAGGGAAGGGGTTCCAATCGCGTGATAGATGTGTGGACTACACATGATCACTTCATCTGTTGGGTGATCCTAGTATAGTATTCAAAATACACACACACAGATTGCCTTTGTTGGTTTTTCAAATCCGACTTCTCTATGGACCATTCGGCGCACCTTGTATAGTTGTTTAGTTGTTTCCATATTCAAGAATTTTCTAGAAAATTTTGGAGGAAAATTAAAATGGCATCTTTTGATTTGACAAAGGCCGCAGTAAGGTTATGAGAGAAGATCGGGTAATGTATTTGTTTCCATCAGTGATTTCATATAGTGCTTGATTTGTTATGTGATTAGCAAACGTTTTTAATGCCAGGCCCTTGCATTTATTGTATTATACAATTAGAAGCATAGCATAACATGTATATATTATAGATATACAATTACAGATTAATTGCTGTATTTTCATCTACCACTGCTAAGCCTCCATGTCTCTATGCATGATTTCAGCTAAAAATTTCTGTTGGTTACATTAAGTATTATATTTCTTTTATATTGCCAAATTGTGTTTCTATCTGGATTACGAGACTTGAGATTGCCACAGTAATAGTGGGTAATAGCTTTTACAAGTAAAAAGTTGCTAATGCTGCTAGAAAATAAACTGATTGCATCCTTAGTTTTTTCAACTGTTGCACCTCTAGGTTGCTGCATTTAAGACATCCAGGCACATACAGACTTCAAAAAAATTGTGATGTGTAGTTACTTGCGATACTGAATTATTTATAAGAATATTCCGCATCAGCTTGGATACCCACATAGCATTTCAACATGCAAAAAGCCACAGTGAAGAGGGGTACCCGTAGTTTCAAATTCATTGGTGAAAGAAAGAAAGAACAGAAGAAGAAGAACAAAATTTGCAATAGTTTTGTTGTTGGAAGAGAAGATGTTTCTTCTAAAGCTCATGTTTGGGAATGTATATAAAGATGATGTTTTATTCTAATAATTTTCCAATATCCAAATATCCTGGTTCTTCCATATTCTAATCTCCCACTCGTTTTTGAGGTGAATATGGCAGCTTTGGTGGTGCTCAAGCTTCTAGATGGCATAGAGTGCGTCATCTAACAACCGTTAATTGATGCATAAATGTAAAACGCATTCGCACTCAGTGTTCACGGTACTAGCACGAGTAACATTATATTTCATGGTACTAGAATACTATAAATTTAGAAAACTGTATCTGTAATTTAGGAGATAACTGTAATTTAATCAGTAATTTTTGTGTTATTTTCACTTATAATCTGATAAGAACATTAATATTTCCGATATTAATTAGTTCGAATGCAGAGATAAGAAAATCATAATGAATGATTCCGAATGTAGTGTGTAGTGGTTAATTCTAATACTAATTGTAGGCACTTCTACTAATTCTGATTTAATTTCCAGAGGGAATGTATATTACAATGATTGTAGCTATATTTAATTTTGAGTGATTTGTTCTAGTTTCTATCTGTACATTCAATTACCTAATTTAATCTGAATCTTTAATCCTGGGCAGAAAACATTTTCCACTCATTAATCACAGATCGGTCTACCAACAAAATATTTCCAAAAACTTTTCTACTGGTCATTATTAGGTGTAGCACAATTTTTAAACAAATTTCAGAAAATTAAATAAATCTCCAAAAAAATTAATCATCTGACACTATAAAAAGGAGATGAAGTTAATTTTGCATCATTGTGTTTGTTCTTGCACTAGAACCATCAATGTAATGTTAGAAGTATTTTTTTGTGAAAACAATTAATGTTTTATATAATGGATTAATAAATAAAAACTTATAAGTTTTTTTTAGGTGTAAAACTAAATCTGCTTTCAATGTTTATTATTATTACTATTACAATTTTTCATACTTTATAGCTATATCGATATATTTATTTCTACAGGATTTCTATAAATGATTCATGCATCCAGGACACTAAAATGGAAATTATAGATAAAATCAGTTTGCCGCCTCTCAGGAAAGTGACGTGTACTTGTCATCTGTCAATTTTTGAATTATTTGATACATTTTAAATGAGAAAACGCATGGGAGTGTGTATTTTCAACATATTCTGTAGTGTTTTGTGGGATAATCAACTTTAAGGTTGCAGAAAGCTCGCATTTCGGAGCTGTGGGGTGGCAGCAGTTACAAAAAGGCGGCACAGAGAATTAAGAAATCAACGCCACCTGCGTTGGGTGAATCATTTATAGAAACCCCGTATATTATGAATCAGTATATCACCCACAAGTAGGCAAAAATTTTCGTATTCTGCTAAAAGACTAGGCACATTACAATTCCAAAGCACAAATTATTTACTCTTTGTGTATTTTTGTTTTGGCCTTCAATTTTATTATACTTATATTTTAGTACCCTGTGGCCAAAATAATAAAAGGTATAGTATAGTAGCAGCTGTTTAGAAAGGGTGAGTGCAGTTTAAAAATTAAATTAAAAATCAAAAACTTTCAATGAAAGTTGTTTTTAATTTCAGCTTTAAATTATTAGTGTATTTGGCTTATTTTCGTAACCTTCTCTTTAATGTATCCCCATAAGAAATACTTGGTTTAAACAAGATAGGGAGACTCGTCACAAGTATCACACTGGGCCCTTAAAATTTATTTTTCTATTTCTTATTCTTCTTAAATATTAGAGCATTAAGAAATTAGTACATAAAATTCTAGCCTCACTGGCCAGCTCATATAAAAAGTGTAAAAAAAGGATGCAGTCAGTAACTCTTACACTCTGAAAAAGATGCAGGGAGTCACCCAAGCAAAGGAATTGTTTTGCAAAAGCATCAAAATCAGCTTTGGTGTATTATTCTAGGAAATGTAGGATTTGGCAGTCATCAAATACCGCCCTGGACCATCGATGGTAGTACACACACAACAATTTGACAGCACTTGATAGCAAGTGAGTACATGTCATTCGACATTACTTTTTAAACTTCAGAGTCCGAAATATTTTTATTGAACCGTGGTTAAGATCTTTTTAAACTGAATTGAGTTGTTAAATTAAATTGTTGATTTATTGACACTAATGGCTACATGAAAGCAGCAACTAACTAATGTAACTGCTGAAGGTACACAATAATTAGATTCTGAATCAATTTTGGGTTTGTGACACTACAATAATCAACAAGATTAGTATCTTCACTATTTATCATGCATCTTATGTAAACCGTTGTATTTGTACTACTAGTTTATTAATAAGTAGCTTTATTATTACTAGATTTAAAATGTTTGTTGGTGTAAATTGTTGTTAAATAACTTATTTTCATGGGCGTACCCAGCTTTTGGTCTAAGGAGGGGGGCAAAGCGGTAATTTCTGTAAGTGATTAATTCAACATAAATAAYAATGTGCCTTTATCGGATTATGTACCTAAGTAAATTAATGAATTATTTATTCCATGAACAATCTTCGTTGATATTCTGCATGGTGACTTAAGAGGGGCATTTACTTGGAGCGATCGGGCAGAAATGTAAACTATGCAACCCATATTACCAGCGGGACATGGGACGTAAGAGGGTAGCCGATAAGTTGATATCGCGCAAAGATCGTACAAGCAACAGACGGGCTAAACTAATATTTGGAAAATTGCTGACTGTAGGGTGTGCATAAAAAAGTAAGCATGATATTAGTAACTTACTCTGATATTATACCAGGTTATTCAAAATATGGAATAACCCATTTATTTCTGTAAATATGAACTATATAACATTTCATTCTAACTGCATGATTTCTGTAGGAACTTTTATAACAATTTTCCTTCCACCTCCCCATTGCTTCGGCAGACAGTAAATTAATGTGAAAGAGCTTTTAACATTAAACTTGTCCCGTGTAATTACTAATTAGACATACAATCTTAGAAATCCAGTCATATCGGAATAGATCGTATACCGCTCGATCATTCCCGACAGGATTGTATCTTATCCTCACTGTTGAGTGGATACCACGCGACGGACCTGATGGGGATGGGCATTCGCATTCTGCTCTCGCGAAAGACTCGTGCGAAAGGGTTTGCGGTTTTAGATTTTTTGAATGTTTTTACTCATTTATCGTGCTCATGTTTTTGGTAGTGTAGAAAGAAATATGTAGCTACAACGTGGAGTTCGAATTTTTCGTTTATGTGCCTTAGTTTTCGAGAAATAGCTCGCCAAAAATACGCATTTTTAAGCAAAATATAACAACAAATATTTACATTACTGTAGCAAATTCAGAAAAATTTCGAACTCTACGTTGTAGCTACATCTTTTGTCATTGCCATGTCGAAATTTCACTTCGAAAAAGTTTCGAATAACTCGGTAAAATGTAAAACGGTAGGTGCTTAAAATGACCCGATTCGCTCTAGGTAAACGCCCCTCTTAAAACATCTTCTGTGATGACCCAAATTTTTTATGTTGTTTATATATACTGATCATACAAAGCTCGTTTCTTCCTAATTCAATTATTGATAATCTCATTTAGCTGATATCTAGCACATTCAGTTGCATCTCTATCACGTTTAACAAAATATGAGTTGATACATTTTATTTGGACTAATAAAGATCCGTGATCCACATAATATATATAGTAATGTCAAACGAAGTACTAAAGAAAGATAAATTTCACCTTAAGCATCAACTAATAGGTCCACGTTTTATAATTTGGAATTCGCACATATCTAAGACTAATGAATTAACTGATGCGCTTTTGTTTAGTTTCAACTTTTTACACTAGAAGCTTTAAAAATTCAAGTTTCGAGTGAATAGGTAGCTAGTAAAGATTTAAAAATATTTATCAAAACTCAGAATGAGGAAACAACCTGGTCGTAAAACAATACCTAAGATTGTAATGATTCAAGCTGCTGGTTTAGTTAATCTTAGTTAAACTTATAAAGTTATAAGCCCCAGCATTATGTCCTCAAGCTGCTAAAATCCTTTCATGTATTATATTAATCTTGCTGGCTGTCATTGAAATGCAAAATAAGGCTCAATATCGCCATAAACATATGTTATAAAATTTTACGGTACATACTTGATAACTAAAACTACAAATGTAGGTATCCCTTATGATCAATTAATATTCTGCGGCAATTTTTATGTGACATAAAAGTAATTTATGTTTTTAACTTTAATCATATGCATAATTTAAATGCTTAAAGCACATCGATAATACTTTATTAAACTTGGACATTAGCAAATTTTCGATTAAAAATCGTGATCGCATTAATCTGATATTTTAAATGATTTAAATTTGAGTGCTTCTTTTTGCTCTCTAACTAAAATAATGACCAGGGCATAAATAGAAAATAATGCTTTTAAGTCAATTATATCAATGCTATAGATAATAACCAGACACTGCAACACATTAGTAAAATGATAGCACAATACATCTCAATGTTTGACGACGATTTTGTACACATTATGAGTAGGTACCGTGTAAAATCAGAATTAGATACTTGCATAAAATTATGCAAGATATACTTTGTTATGAACACTGTACAGAATATACCATCTTTTTTTAGACTGAGCCTTTGGGTTTATTTGATTATCACATTTTTCATTTAGCTATTAAATTAAGCCTCATTTAAATAAACTGAAATATATTTAATCGGATTTTCAAAAAACAGTTGTATACTAGCATTTTAACAGCTCACCAGGTTTTAATTTGTACTTATATAATGCTACTGGATTCCTAAAACTTATGTTAAATACCCTTTCATCACTCTTAGTTCGGATGGATTTTTGCTTGAAATAACTAATAGTTTTGAAAGTTTTTTGTTTCTCTGTATTAATTGTTAAAATGTAATGTGAATTTAGAAATTTGGATCGAAGAGGGTTGGAGTTACTGCCAAATACAAATATGTGACCGATTCTGTGTATTCCGTATAACAAAATCATGCATAGTTGAACAATCCCTATAGGAAAACATATTAGAAGAGCTAAACAAGTAAAAATCATGTTATGATATAGGGGGGGGGCAGCTGCCACCCTTTGTTACGCCTATGCTTATTTTCATTTCTATAAATTTAGTGAAAATATACTCTGGTGGAGCACTTAGCACCCATAATAAGCACTATACAATAATGTCAAATGCTATACAGTGTTTTAGCTTACACAGGGTAAATAATTTTTTATAAATGTTAATAGCATAATTCATATCACTACAATTTTGTATGCTCAATAGATTTTTATTATAGTCATGTAGCAATCTCACACTTTCGATGAATTCATTTTAATTGCATTGCATGGACCAGTCAAATTATTTGTAGCAGCTCCCAATTTTGTTTCCAGATATTTGTCTGCAGCAGCTGTACCTATCATATATATCTTTCCTATAGTATCAATTAAATCAACAACTCCTTTCACTACATAATAAGGCTTTGCCCCAGAAGAATCAGCAGAAATATTGAAGAATATCTCGTTATAAAATTTACCATGTCGATTTCTAGCTAAAGTTGTAGGTACGTAAGTCACATCAGCAAGTGCTTTAAATAAGAGTGCTCTAACATTTATATCCTTATATCGCACATAACCAATAGGCAAAATGTTTGTAGCTAAGTTTCGTTTAAGTATGGAGATATGTACATCAAAGTGCTTAAGTTGTTGCTCATAGTCTTGTTCTATATTGTATAGGAGCCCTGATGTTTTCCTTTCTATATAGAGCGCCAACCAACGCACTTTATGTGTCAAGCAAAATGAAATTCCACGCTCACGATACAGATCGTTAGTTATATCTGACACATATTCCATCAAATATGGATCTCGGAGTAAATATTTCCCACAACGTTCCTTGAGTGGTTGCTTTTTAAGATGAATATTTTCTGGTCTAAAGGAATCAGATAAAATTGAGTTTCGTCTGGATGAGGGAGATTTTAAAACAGCACTTGCTCTACTGCTTGTTCTTCTCTCTGAACTAAATGATAAATGTTTCCTTGGTGAATCCCTTTTTTGTATTGTCTTTTGTCGTGAAGCACTCCGTAAGGATGACCACAAGTGTCCTAAAACATATAAATTAATACCACCTACTTTTTATTATTTTTTGATTATAAAAGGCAAATAAAGTATTTAATTGAAATATTGCTTCATAGGGTAGTTGCAAAAAAATAAATTATCAATAAACGTACCTAAAGTGTATATTTTTTAAATTAACTGAAAACTAAAGTGAAAACAGTGTTTTTAGACAAGCATTTAATATTTTATTCACTTTAAGTTGAATCGAGGGACCCTAAAACTAAAACAAATAAAGAAGCACAATAAGGAGTCTCACATAAAATTTGGATTATTTGGGCTGTGATTTTTCAGAAAAGTCTAATATGTAATATTTGTCATTACCATTTTGTTTCGAAATTTAAAAATGTAGTGAAGTAAAAGTTATAAATTTACCCTCAATATTCGAACTATCAAGAAAAAGAGAGCAGAAGAACACCGACAAAGGCTTATTGATAAATGGATAGAAAATCCACAGCGTTTAAGCAGTTTATTGCAAAAAAATTAAAAAGGTCTCAATCCCAGCTAGGTTTCTAATCACTTTAAACAACAACATACTGAAATAAAATATGGTGGATGTGATCCATTATTAATAGTGCAGGTTTGAAAAGTAGGAAAACTATTAAAACAAAAGCTGAAATCTGTACAATTTAATTAGGGAAATACGTGATTGCTTGGTGTTCGATGATAATAAAATAGACTGAGGGGGTGAAGTGATCATTTATCCTCGAGGACTACAAAGAACCAAGGGGGGAGACTACTCACTCCTAAGAAATATATGCTATTCTGTGCATGACCTAATTGAAAGAATAATTATTAAATATTTTAGAATCTCAAGATGACATTTCTCACGAATTTCCCTTTTCCACACAAAAAATCAACTTTACTGATGATAGACAGCTGCACTGTTTATTTTGTTAGTTTACTAATACATATTGTAAAGCTGATAGTGATTAAAGTTATTGTAGCTGCTGCACAAATTACTTGGTGATTCATTACCATGAAAATCTAGGAAGATTTATGAAAAATATTGGAAGGAATGTTGTGATTGGTGTGATAAAGGTAGTAACAGAAATTAAAAGTGAGAGTGTACTTCTAATAATAAACTGCCAAAAAAGTTAAGCATTTTAAGGCTTGCACACTATGGTCACATTATTCAATAAAAAGAGCCAACTCTAGGGTCAGGAATAACATTGAAATCAGCAGGGATTCAAAATTATTCCAATTTGTTAAGAAACCAAATGTTGAATGTCAGCAAAAAAATCATAAATTCTTACTAAAGAACAAGTTGATTGATTTCTAGATGAGTATTTGAAATGTAAGAAACAAATTGATATTATTTCTCATAGCAATGTACTGTAAAAATTAAAATTAAATAAACAGGATAAAGGTGAATGCAGTTGATTCTGCTTTTTTACCAAGGGAGTTGAAGAACCACTTTATCGTGTAAAGGCAGTAATATTGATCGTTATACAGTGTTGTGATAAAGTTCGGAACATAATACATAAATGTGTTATTTAATGTTTTGAAGAATAATGATTATGACATAAAAATTTAATTTATGACGTAGGTAACCTATCGTTGAACGGTGATGTCATCAACAGCTTTTTAAATGACAATTCTAATTTTTTGCTTACTGCTTTTTAGCAGAAGTCATTATTACTTACATGATGATGTATATTACACCAGAATAAAAATGCAATTTAGAATTTTAAAAACATAAATTATTAGACCCAAAAAACAAAGAAAACAACAACGCAAATGTTCTACCCCAGCCACTTTGCATATTGATCAATATGAATGTAAGCACTTTATGCATTGAACTCTCAAAAATGTTAGGATCAATTTGCTTCACTCCAGCACGTATAATTATGTTCCAAACTTTATCACATGCAAAAAACATATTTATTGTGATGTAATATTTATGAAAAAAAAACGGTTTTATCAATTTGGTAACTGCTATATCTGTGTAAAATAATACTGTTGAAATAAAAAGAGTGAGGATAATAACAATTAAAAAATTAAGTAATTACAAAAGGGTGTGGCAAACAAAGTCAGTGAATTTTTGTAGCAGATGTAGGTACTATGGAACCACTACCTCTGCGAACAAATTAATAACTGCATATGTGCTGCTGGAAAGATTTATCAGAAAAAAAAGAGAAAAATGCTATTCTACAACAGAATACAGAGCTTCTTAAAGAAAAGATGCAAAAACATCGGAAACTTTGCGCTAGAAAAACACAGTAACTACGGTAATACACTTAGTAATCATGCAAAGATAAATATGCCAAAATTAACAGTCAACAACATGGGCAGACGTAACCTGTCAAAATTTTAAGCCAACAAAAATTACAACTTCAAAATAACTTTGAAGAACACGAAAAAGGACACAAAGTATATTATGTGAATCAGCTTAAAAGCTGCTAATTTCATTTTTTTTTCAAGTTATCATTTACCTTACAAGCGCATTAATTCTTTCTGGATTTTTTTTGAGTATGTTTCAACAATATCATAAGTATAATGCATTATGCTTGAATGCAGATTCGGTAGAAAAATCATAACAACACACCCCTAAAAAGATATAATTCATTTCTCTTTTAAATTTTGATTATCTAAATCTATGTCATGTTAACAACTTTGACAACAAAAACGTTTACTTATTAATCACATTTAGATTGGTCTACCTACAAAGAATTAGCAAGAATATTTTTCGTGAAATATGGTTTTGTTATTATTAGAAAGTTAGTTAATTAATAACAAAGGTTGCTTAGATTAATGCAATACTTTTTAAAAGAAAGTTATGATATCACTAATAAATAATGTTTCAGCTGTAGCTTAAATCATTATACAGGGTGATTTACTAAGAGCAGAGCTGTATCTTGAAAATCCCCCATGCTATCGCTTTGAGGAAAAAAAACTAACATAAAAACATACTACTAAAAATATTTTGCAGTTCCTAAGATTCCTGCAAGGGAATTAAGAATTTAAGGAGAAGTTTCCTTTTTTTATTTTTTTGTCCTGTGTGTACTATTTTGGATACAACTTTAAAACAAATAATGACACACTCGCCTGGGGTTTTCACCACTGTCTTTCTAACATAATGCCTACACTACAAAGTGAAAAAGTTATACTGCCTTATTTAAATTTTTATTGAATTTGAGAAAAGTATGTCAATTTTCCAAATGACGCTTTCTACAGCTATTGAGAGAAACCAATTTTGGAACATTTTACCTTTAATAGCATCTCCTGAAATTCTCTAAAATGGGTCCTAGTTCGTTCAATTTGGTAGAGGGGTTAAAAAGTTTAGAGGCTATTTTGCATTGCAGTGTCATTACCATAGCAACCAGAGAAAAAAATGTTAAAAGACATTTAGATAATTAAACAGAGATTCTAATTCTATTTCCCACCTACATTTTATCGGCAAATTTTGGATTTATTTGTAACCTGATTGCAAATACTAGGAACATAATATTTTTTGGGAATTTCACTGATGCATTAAAAAAATAATATATTTTCTCAAAGCGATAACATGAGTAGTTTCCAATAGTATTTATTATTTATCGCCATTACCTACAATAGATCCTCGAGGCACATCATCTGGTTGCACGGCTCTATTCTCAATATGTTGCATTTTGTATACATAATCAGGAGGTGTACTGTAGTCAATGAAATAAACAGTATAATCTGTTGTTACATTTTCTGTAATAAGGGTGTCTAAAAAGGGGAAATCTTGATCCCATTTCCCGTCGATCACATAGAACCCTGTATCAAGCTTATCATCAATATCCAGGTAACCCTTTTCATGAAATTTCAATGGTAGGAATAATTTATACAGTCGCTGCAGTGTATGTTCTACTAAGCACTCTGTTGTTTTCCTTAACCCCTTTTGTTTTTGAAGATAAGAATGTAAATGTTCTGCTACATATGCATTACAAACATCTTTGAAATGCACTGTATTGTAAACAAACTGAAGAAAGTTTAGCAGCACCTGCTCATTAAGTGTGCTTTTCAATTTTCTAACTACCACATTCGGACCATTCAATCGATAGAAGTGTTTCATGAACACATCATCTTGGCAATAGGTGTTTATTATACTGAAAGTTACCAATTCCATGTCACCATCAGAGTCCTAAAAATTCGTCAAATTGCTATCATGATACTTCACATGTAGGTAATATTATTATATTCATATGCTTATAACAATCAGTAATATTGTTAATGTGTTTTTTGGAAAAATTAAAAGAAGTAAATATAGGATTGTTAGATTTTCAATATCTAACCACTAGAAAAAAGAAAATTGTTGAAGACTATACTTAATGAGTATATGTGATATTTGATTGGGTTTGCAGGCTTGTTACGTAATGAAAAAGTATTGCACAGCCTTGAGCAAGATTTGAGCTCGGAACCTTTTGAACACTGGTCAAACGCTCTATGCACTGAGCTCCAAGGCCCTATTGAGAATCGCGGTCAAGGTGTCATATATAGATCAAAGTTACTATGTAATGCTGCTGAACGCAATCCAGCGCATTTGCAGCTGAATTGCTCGTCGCTCAGTATTAATATTTGCATGATCTGAAGGAATTCTTAAGCGCTATGAAAATAAACCTAACACAAATATTCTAAAACTATTCTCTATTATAATTCACATTGCACCTAACCAAACAAAAAAGACCATCTACCATCAAATAAAATCTAATGGTACATCGTAACTCCAAACAATAATATATAACATTCTAAACAAGGATATCCATAAACTTGTGAGTCAATAAAAAAGGCAAACAAATGGATTAATATACGAATTAATGAACTGAAGGGTAAACACTGCTGTAAAGAAATCAGAAAGTGATCAATGTACGAATGGATAGTTCTTATCAAATATCGAAATATTGTTTCTCTGCAAAGTACAGGGTGTCCCATTTTCGTTGTTGTAGAGTATCTCGGTAACTATTTATGCTTGACACTACTGTCTTACTTTTTTGATGTGAGTTGAGATGTACCATCGCCACTTCTATATCGCCTTTTGTTTTAAAGCAATAGCCAACTTTTGAAAAATGTAACATTTCTTCAGTTATCAATATCTCGCTTGGGTGTGTAGATCCGTTAAAAACAAAATATGCTTATTTGGATACATAATAGAGGTAAGACTCATAAAGGGGCTCATGCAATTTTTTATCATTAATCTAGGGTGTCATGTAACCAATCAAAATCATAAGTACCTCAGAATTGTTTAGCTTTTGTAAATGTATGTAAATAATCCATTTTGACGAAGAAATCTCTTTAAATTATTACAAAAATTGAAATAATACCAAAATTAGTGACAATAAACCTAATAACGTACATATACATTTTGTTAATCAGAAAAAGTAGATCTTTTGAGCCAAATATTATTTCCATTTAAATAATGTAAGTTTATAAGTATAGAAGATAGAAAGCGTAAAACAAGAAAGTACATGATCATCGTTAGGCCAAAACCTATCCAACGAGCTGAATCGATTGACCTGCTTTCAAACTATATGTGTGACAGACATCAGACAAAGTACGGACAATAGCGCCTATTTTTTATAAATGGAAAGGAAAAAGCATTAAAAATGGAATGCAGGCCATTGTTAGAATATGGGCATATACCTACTGTGTAAAACATGCATTCAACTCTGGTCAATTCTTTCGAATCCTACAACTAATTTTGTTCTTGTCGAGACTTTTCAGAAATTTAAAAAAATATTTTATTTTTATTACAACACAGAATAATATGAATGAAATAATGTACAAAATTCAAAATAAGCGTTATTTGCAAAAAAGGTACAGTTTGAAAAAAAACATGCTTATGTTATACCTTTGTCATAGTAACTGATTCAATCGTCTCAAAATAAAAGCTCTTTTTAAATATTGTTACCTGTTACAGTGTTTTTTGAATTTTTGCGAATAACCCTTATTTTGAATTTTATATGTTACTTTATAGACTCTGTATTTATAGCCATCATAAAAATTAAGCAAGAGCAGCATTAATGTAAAGAATGATGATTTATAAAACATATACTTACTTTAAAATGGTTAACGACCATCTGGCAAAACTCAAAGTCTCCTTTGTATCTCTCATCAAACTTGGGGTAACGTCCACAGTACATGTAAATAATTTTCAATATATTTAAACAATCTTCCTCTGTCAGTTGTTCTTTAGAACTTGAGATTATATCTAATAGCATCTCTATTCCTCCCATACGGAAGAATGGATCCATAATTTTGCACCAAGGCTGATAGATTAACTGCTTAACTATATTAATAACCATTGAGAAATAACTAGTTGAAATTTCTGTTGTGTTAATTAAATCGATGAAACACTTTACCATAACCGGTTTTAATAGTTCTTCAGCTATATATCTATGTCTGGACAAATTCTTAACCATGAGGCAGACATAATAATGAATTTCCCGGTCACTCATTCTCAGCAGACTTAGCATTGCTTTTTCAGCTGCTAGATCGTGGAGAGTTTGGTGCAGTTCTTGGTATTGAGTAATGGCATACAGAATCTTAGCAGCAGTGTGAAGGTGCTCGTTGTCGCATTCTTTAATAAACATAAGGTAAAAAGGAAACTGCTCACTATCCATAAAAGCTGTTGCTGTTGAAAGACAGGCCATACTATTGATGATCATACTCCAAAAGGACTCGTGATGATGTGCTTTTTCGGGATTCTGCAAAATATTAAATACAACAGATGGTGAAGTGTGTGCAAAATGATTTAGGCGAAATTATTTTGCATTTGATAACTAAACAATGTCTGGACATTATAAAAATAAAAGGAGCTATATGAAGGATAAATCATCATACTTTCTACACTTTCTAGTATGTTTGATAATACTTAATATAATAATGGTAATAGTAATAATAATAATGATAATGATGATAATAATAATAATATTAATAACAATAATAATAATAATAAAATGGTCAGAAACTGAACTACACAAAATTAATCACAGTCTGCATGCCCTTGACAAGACATAGGATGCATRATCCCAATGTTTGCATTTAAAGAATTAAAACAGAGAGGGTGAAAAGAGACAGAGATATTGTAGATATATGACAACTACATAATACGCATGTAACAATGCTAGCATTGCTAGCTTAGCTAAGCCACTATTTTTACACCAAGATTTACCGTTCACAACACACAACCATAAAACCATAACTAGCATTGACAGCCAAGCTCGAGTAAATTTAATTTAAAGGCATTGTATGGAAAATATATAAATTTACCAACAAAAGAATATATAGACAGCAAATTCGTAATAGCTATTCAAGATCGGTTATCAACATGAACAGTTATAGAAAATATATATTAAAGGAAGATGTCATAGATGATAAACGCCGAAAATGTCACCTTACAAGCGAAACTATGGAACATATTAATACTAGTTGAAAATGTTAGCGGCGACACAATATGCCTAGAGATATGTTGGAGCAATTATACATCAAGCCCTATCATACAGGTATCAACAGAAAACCTTACTATACCTACATGGCTTCAGCTATTTTGGAAAATTATACTGGGATAGAACTGTGTATGCAGATCATACACTAACAAGCACTAGACCAGATATAACTTTCACGGATAAACTAAATAAACATATATACCCACCTCACCTTCAGGTGACATCACAAGGAAATATATAAAAAAAATACTTCTAGCACAGAAGTAACAAAAATATGGATCCAAAAGTCTGTTAAAATTTTACCCATAATAATGTCAGTAATTGATATATATATATGTATATAATATCAAAATCGATGTCCCAAACTATACAAAGAACTTGGGCTCAACATAAAGATACAAATAACTGTGAAAATTCTTAATACTAAAAGCTTGTTATATTACTAGATCTTTTCATATGCATCATGCACACAGTACCATATATTATGTTTATTTGATCTTTCTATATTAATATTATTATTATTATCATTATTATTATTGTGATCATTATATTATAACTGTAACAAACCTGTCGATACCTATAAGAAAAGATTAAAATTACTGCCTTAATTAACTATAAAAAAGAATTATCCCATGAATTTGAATACCAAAACACAAACTATTATATGCATTGACCTAACATATACAAACATAGTATTTGGAAATTATATATATATATATATATATATACAGAAAAAAAAATTGCATAAACTGTACTGAAATAAAAAAATTTATCAAATGAATATCAACTCAGCCTTACATTAACGTTTTTTTAAACATCACACTGATAATCCCATAGTATTCTGTCAATTACTAATTAATTTTAAATGAATAAACCTTAAAGGAGAATAGGAGGGCAGTGCCCTCAGTGTCATCCAACTGACCAGGGCAGATTATTTATTTAATGAATAAACCTTGTTTAATCGAACTTTTCTCTAAAAATTAATCACATCTGTAGTTGGTGTTACTTATTATTAGATAATATAATACCCTTGCAATGTCAATGTGTGTTTTAATATGTTTTTAGAAACCTTCTATTGTATATATCTCTAGAAAATAAATTTTGAAAAAGGCTCAAGCCCGAGCCGAAACGTCCGAACATTATTACACTATCTGTATTTTATTTATTTTGAAAAACCATATTCCAATTCAAAAATCAATAACATATTTACAAGTGCCTCTTTTCGAAATCTTTAATTTGATATTACAAAATTCTGCACTAAGAATCAATCATGAAGCAATGACTCACCCTGTACGTAACTTTCCAATGCGCTTGCAGGATAGCAGAATAAAAGAAACGTCTTATTAGTATATAATAATAGTCATCAAAATATAATATCTACTATCAATCTTTCGAGATGAATTACAATAGAAAAATACCTCTGCTGCCTTATAAATATCAGGCAATAATTCCTCTTCAGCTATTTTCTTCTGCAACGTCTCATCTTTAAACAAAGTTATCTTTAAAAGCAGTTTGACTGCTATTTCACAAATTTCCTCATATGGATTTTCTGTGTATCGCCATATCATTCTAGGCGAGTACAGAGCAGAATTTCTGAGAAACGTTAGTATTTCATGTGCCTCAAATAAAGAGTCCATTAGAAGGAGGCTGTTTTTCTGAATGTCTGGATCTCGTGTTAAGCATAAAACCTAAGAACAAAATCACACAGTATAAATAAGTGGGTTAAGTAAAGCAATAATCGACTATAAATTATATGATTCCCTTTTAACATAATTAAAGTAATTTTGTACATTTTGCTTTACAAATACATGTTCTCCCTGACTAACACTTCATGTGATGTGCTTGTGAGGATATTTAAACGTACCTGAAATGTCTTATCCAACATATTTATGTCCTCCAACAGTCGCAACTTTATTTCAGAATTTTTAATAAATACAAGTAGAATCAATAAAGATATGTCCTGGATAATAATATCCTCACTTTCAACATACAATTTTCCTATGTGCAACACTGCTTCTCTATTAAATCGTTTTATTATGTGTTCTTCTAAAGTTGATTCCTTTAATAGATCATACAAAAGTTTTAAGGTTAGTCGCAAGACACAGTTGCTTGTTGAGAAAATATTGTACTCTATCTTCTCAAGACCACCTTTTGATATGAGACAAGCTTTTCTATTGGCATCTTCAACCGAATAATCACAAATAAGTTTCAAATATTTTAGTGTAGTTTGCTCTTCATCAGATGTGACCATTGCAAGATAGAACTGAACTTCATTTGCCAGACGTTCTTCACATTTTTGAGTAAAGCCATTCGGCGTACTGCTTGTGTTGGAGGAGCCCTTTTCCTGTCCACTCGACATTGTTTTAAAACTATGAAGGCTTATATAAAATAAGATATAAAATCTTCCAGTAGCACAGATGTCAATATATGAGTTATCAAAAAATAGTGAAAGCTGGGAAKATAACTAATCTGMGGTAGCTGCCTTATAAAAATAAGTGGATTATGGAGAACTCTAGTTGTCATTTTAGTGGTCTGTCTTTTTGACAAAGCTGTAGTTTTAGGTGTTTACTTGATTAAATTCCCTTTAGTATCAAACAATATCAAAACAGGTATCAAAACAGGTTTGATCACAGAGAAACGTTAAAAAACTCACAAAAACAACTAAAGTATTTGTTGACCCACACAGTGGCAATCACAAAAAGTGGATGTCGAAACTGCATTTGCATCACATAGTCAACTTAAGATAAATTATGTAGTATCTGGTTGATATACGGGGTGAAAGTACTTACATAATCTTTATTCAATAAATTGTAAATTATACCGTTCTATACATGGTTTGTATAATGTGTAGCAGTGTTATTTTACAATCAAACAAAGCAATCCTAAAAGTGGTATATTCATATTATTGATCCATCGTATACAAATAATACAGTTACATCATATTGCCATTAAGCACTTTCCTGAAAGTAGAATAGGTTCATTGTAGTAGTGATTTAATTAATAATAATTATAGTATTGCAACTTACCTCTCTAAGTAACTTGGGTTGCCTGCATATTTTTATCGGAATAATATCTTCATGGCCTCCGGTCCTTCGTAAAAACGCTCATTCTGTGGCTGGCACTAAAAGGCAAAGCACGAGGACTGCCGGCCTTTAATAATCGTTAACATTCTGTTAGAGAATAATAATTTTTTACCTGCTACACAACTATTCGAACATCATTCTTCGGTACTTGTATTATCGATTTGAACCGTCCAACTTATCCAAGAGTAACCTTAGACAATCGAGGGTCCTACGTACGGGCCATATTGTTGGAGGTCTATTCACTTTCAATTGCGATCCATAACACGACTTTGGGCCATCTAATCCACCAGGCCCCTGTAGAGCACGTCCATTCCACGATCTGGTCACTTACATTGCAATCCAGAAGAACACGAAGGTCCAGAAGGGCCATCCACCATGTGCCTGTAGAGAACGGTCATTCCATCATAGCGTAACCTACGGAAATCAGATAAGTTATAAATCGCTGCCCGGAGCTGTTAATTCTTACCATWTATAGTTTCTGATACCATTTGTTTTGTTAGTATCCTGTAAACTCACTCAAAGCTTTACTTGGGGAATTCGTGGTTGTTTCCACATTTATTTTATTTATAACGTAATTGCATTATCTTTATGAATTGTGTACCGGGTTCACTTCAATATATGCCGACAGGACAAAGAAAGACTGACTGCTTTATTTATCTACAGAGTCCACGTATTGTTATAAAAATTGTTGATGCCCTTTCTTGATTCATTGAAATTTTGAACCCACAGATCCCGCTCTACTGATGCAAAGGATGCCGTTAGCTTGTGTTTCAGTAAATTTACATCACAAATGTAATAAGAAAATCTAACACGGGTACCGGCTTTTTTTTCGCAATATTCATTTGTAGATAGGTTTTTCTACTACATAAAGCTATTCAACTTTATTTTACATAAAAAAGTTATTTGTTGGCCAGTGTTATTTTCTTTCAGAATGTCAACTTTATTTAGTGTTCATAGGATATAACCATTTGCCAAAATTTACTTACACCATGCCCAATCATTGCTTCATTTCAAATATATTATTGATGAGTGTTTGTTGTTGTTTTTTTTCAGTAATAAACTAAAATAAAATAGTTAATGGCTGACTTGTATCATAGATAAATTAAAATTAATTAATAAATTAGTTTATCTATGCTTATATACTCACTCTTATTTCTAAATTCAATATTTAAAACTTGATGAATTTGATTTTAACTACGACAATGTCTAAAAATTAAATTTACTATCAACTTACAGCAAAAGAAAGTCAAATTACTACCAAATTTTATTATTTAGATTTTAGTGCTAATACAGCTTGGTTGACAAGAACTTACAGCTGAGATTTAGATAAGATGCATACAAAAATTAGTGGGAGAGTATTCGGGTGGAGAGATATGAAGCAGTGTGCATGGCACTTTGAGGTGCGAACCTCAAATCAATCAATCAAGAAATATGTTCAGCATAATTATGCAAATGAATCTTTGGAAAACAAGCTTGTTATTATAGAAATTACCGACTTTTGAATTGAGGAATGATTCAATTATGATAAAAGACGCCATAAATATTTTCAAAACTCACAATGTAAAATAAAAGCTCAAAAATATTTACACATAATACAGGAAAACTAGATGTTTTCATAACTTATAACTGTCATCACTATCATTCTCACTTTCACTGTTACTCTCATCACCTTGCAAATTACTATTGAAACTATTCATGCCTGCATCCAAAAGGGGTTCTTATTCATTACATGCATATTTTTTCCAATTTCTCGGAATGCTGACATCTCTTTGGCCATTCATTAGTAGAGAACATCGAAAAAAATTCATTGTGTTTCTTGATTGTAAATAAATTATAAAACTAGTTATATTCGGTTCAAATCTAGATGATATGGTGGCAATCCAAAAATGTATTTCGTCAATGGTCTAAGATTTGAACCTAGGATAAATCTGCTTTCAACATAAAATGTGCTGATGGCCCATTATGCTTAATCAACCATTGTTGCATTGCATCATGTTTGGGCACTTGTCTTTCTGAAAGTTATAGTATGGTGTGTTGTCTATTACCAAAACACATCTTGACTTAAGACTAGGGATAAGCTTCTCATCAATCCATTTTGTGTAATTTGCAAAATTCATCTCATTGTGGTAATTACCAGTAACCAAATTTGATTTGAAATTAAGTAACAGTTTGGCAGGAATATTTTTTCATTTCCAGCACCTAGAAGCAAACTTTTGTTACTGGTTACTGGCATCACTTCAGGCTTTTTGATAATGATGAATGAAACCGTTTGATTTGTCGAACGTAATTTAACCTTAGTGCTTGAATATATAGGGCTTCTGCAGTAAGGGTTTGCGGTTTGTTTTCATTTGAACCCAAAGATATCCCATTTTTTCATCACTCTAAGTTATCCTTCTTCCCAATATATCCATTGTCATCAGTGAATTTTTTATGAACACATTTGACTTCTCGCTAATGTAAAAATTTACGATGTATTTTCTTAAAATGCACCTGATCGAAATCATCCAAGCTGGTTTTTGGTGAATGTTTCATCTTCCTCTTGGTTGGTGATCTAAAACTACTTTTCTGGCAATCTTCGATTGCTCACTATTCCTTTGCGATGTTTTGAAATGTTTATTAATTTATTCCAACTGCAGTTACAGCACACTTCTGCACTTGCTGGCTCAAATAGTGCAACACTTTTGGCAACATCTTTGCAGGGTCTGTCCAGAAAACAGCTTCTTATTTTTTAATTTCGATGTTAATTCCATGTCCATAAAAAACACAAACTACATTAGAATAACACAGTTGAAATCACACTGAATGCTTTTATTTATTATTTTTTCTGTATGTCTGAGTGAAAGGTGTTGATCAGCAACTGCTTCACTATTATACTCTGTCAAAATATTGATATATATTTTATAATTGATGAGATAGTTTCTTTTTGCTTAATTGTGGGCACTACAAATAAAGGCCTTGTATTTTCTTATTACTGTTTATTATTAATAACAGCAAAACAGTAAATCACAATTCAGATTAGGAACACTTTTATTTTCTAATGGAATAATTGCTTGCTACAAGGAACACCTAAAAATACTTATTTGTCATGAAACATCAGAGTAACAATTAACAATTATTAAGTAATCTAAAAAATAAGTCTTAGTAAGTACAAGCTACAAATCACAAATTATTTATATCCTAATATGAGCATTTCTAGGTAGAAGTTGTCATTTTTAATGCAAGTTTACATATTACAGTGAGTTATCCTCACATTGTGCATAATTTTTTTTCTAGACAATTCTTAAGTCTTCACAGCATTCACTGGTTGATAAATAATTTTCAATGTGGTACCCTATCTGTATAAGCACTGGTTGATACTTCCTCCATGCTAATAGATAAATAGCATAAACAAAGACCATTTTTTTCTACAGTAGAAACAGAAACAATTAATACCTGTATAGTATGCTTTTGTTAAAACAGGATGGAAGATTAAGTCGCAACAGCAAAATTTATATTTTAAATTATTATTTGAAAGGAAAGCATAATGCATTTATAACTCTAGGAAAATACCTGCGATAAAATTTTCTAGATTATTTTTAGTTTGTATAGAACATGGTATAGAATATTATTGTTAACATACTATTAACTTTGAGTTTGTTCAGTGCAAGTACATTATATGTATGTAAGTAATTATTTGCTTTTTAAATAAACATCCTGTATTGTAAATAAATGGTTCCATTTAGTAAAACATGCTTTTGTGTGGTTGAAATAAAACTACATCACATGCAGTATTATGAATCCATAGAGAGTTACATTTGCCATATGTACCTGTTAAGAAAATTTAAGTTGCGTTAATTTTATTTTGAGCAACAAAATATATTGAAATAGTTACTTTTAAATAAGATATGAGCCTTTTCTTAATCCAAATAACTGAAGAAAATGTCTTGCATAGGTTAGTTTACCTGCAAATAATATCTATATTTCGATGTTTTGCCTAGGCCTAGGTATAGCTTACAAACAACTGTATCCTTAATGAAAGTCATTAAAATAGTGATTAATTAATAAAGTGAGTATTTTTAGCAGATACAGTAGCTATGTAGTTCCAAAGTGTAAACTCTGGTTGAACCAAACAGTACATTGGCTATCCAATGAATCTAGCATGCCAATATAACATGAACATGACAGCTGAGATATATTCTACATAATATGCTTTGTTAATTCATCTCTTGGTCACTTAAGATAGATGTTACCCCAATTTTGATATAAATATGTTTATTTTATTGTTATATTTGTTGCAACACAAAAAATAACATATCACAAAATTATATTATGTTGAAAAGTTTACCTGACATATTCCTTCAAAGACTTGCAAGAAATAAACAGAAACAGCAGCAACAGTTTTGGACTAGTGATCACAAGTCTGCTATTTCTTCATTGCGAAACAGAATATCCTATCCTTTCAGGCAACCTTTTTAAAACAGCTGATTTCAAAAAAACCAAGGAGAAGCTTAAAATGTAAACTTAAAAGAGAGATGGTATTTCATGGGTCAAATTTTGATTTGATACATATTTTATAGCACCATCTTCACTTGTCAAACTTCAGCAGTTCACCATAAAGGCAAGAATTCCCTGTATAGTGCAACCAGGCAGTGTTACCATAAAGGTACATACATATAAGTTTCTGAACAACGGCTTGGTGAATATATGTGCTACTGTTCAATTTTTACACTCAATTCCTTGGCTCCTTTTGCATTTCTTAGTTTTATTATGAATGGTTTCTCATATTGGTTTTTTAATTAATGACTAGCCTAGTGTGCAAAAATGATCATCTGAACTTTACACTTGCTTGGTGGCCTATGTAAGCACAGACCTTTAATTTTTAAAATGGGCATAATTATTGATGCAATATATTTATTGAAGATTGAATTTTCGATGCTAGTAATCATATGGTGTCATTTGCATAAGGAGAAAGAAATCAAATAACTGGCATATTGCCTTTTTTCACTAAGACAGAACAACAATTTTATAATTTGCAAGTGACAAAGGGCCGGTTTCTCTTCTCTTTGTTAAAGTTGATGTTAGCTAAAATTAACCCAGTAACCATGACACCTTAAACTGAGGTATGTGATTGGTTTAGATTTTAAAAACAGGGTTGATTTTACTTTAAAATAGAGAAGATAAATCAGCCCAAAGTGATTTACTTTCAATGTTCCCATTGTTACTAAATAAAATTATACACTTTATTTTGATCATCCTTTGAATTTATTTTTGTTATTCACCAGAAACTTTCAGTTCAATAACTATATATAAAAAAAGATTGGTAAATTTAAAATTTCATACCTTTTTGGCAGAAAATCACTCTTCTTGTTAAAATTTTTCCAATTTGCTTTCGTCTTAGATATTTTAAAAATGCCTAGTGGTAGAGAAAAATCTCTAGATCTATTATCAGTGTTTGCTCATATTTAAACTGTGTACTGCCACATTAGCATATATATTTTTTATATTAGTGGATACGAATTTTAATGTGCAACCATGTACTGTATAGTCTAAGTGCAAAACGATTATAAACTTCCTGAGTATTCAAAGCAGAATAGAATGGAATAATGGGCTTGTTGTGCCAGTTCATTTGCTGCAATGAATACCTCCAGCACCTACAAGTTAATCGGTAATACATAAAGTGATCTGTATTATCCTATAATACCAATAATAAAGAACTATGTCACCTTCGTTAATTGAGTACTTGACATGTTCTACAACAGATATACGAAAATCTGATGATGAGTCACATTTAAGTTCCTTCAAAATTTTGAAATGCATTTGTAACTTTAATCAACAAGAAACTCTACGTTTTAGACAAATTTGGTATTCATTATTAATTAAAGTTGCAGTTAAACTAGTCAGACCTCTGTCGGTTCACATTATATTATACACATCAATAGATTATTTTGTCTTCTCTTTGTAAAATTTTGAGTGAAATGTAAAGTTTCGATAAAGTGATCATATAGTCTAAAAACAATAAAATTAGCTATGCTACATAAGCTTATTCTTAGTTTGTAATTTTGGTTAACAGCTAGTCTCATCACAGTTGAATAGCGTCATGTACAAAAGGCCTGGCAACTTGGGTATACATGTAAACCTCAACATAAACTAACAAAAAAAATCTGGGAGTTATTATATCATTTTACAATTAAAGTTTAAAGTGCATGTTGTTATTGCAAGTTGACAATTTTTAGAAGTAAAATAGGCCAATTCAGTCAGAAAAGAATACGTACAAGGCTTACTTTTGTGTAAGTTTTAGAAGCTACCTGCTAAAAATCTGCAAGCAACAACCCGATTCTAAATATACCTATACAGTATCAGAAAAAAGTGCTATTGTTGAATCGATGTCTAGCTAAGTTAAACTCTAATCTCTGCTAGTAGGATCACAATGAGAATAAGCATGTTCTACATTTTCTTTGTCATCTATAGCATCTTGCCTAAATAAATGACTTAAGCTCTGTGAACTTTTGCTGCTTAAACTGCCATTACTGTGATCAAATGTGGGAGAAAGAGAATAATTACTGAATGATTCCGATGCAGTCCTAGATCTGGAACAGAAACTGTTGCTAGGCAAAACATCTACATTTGTGGTTCCGCCCTGTTTGCTTTCTGCAGGATATAATAATGGGTCATGTGATGATGGTGTTAGCTGCGATGTATGTCGATGTTTTGTTCCCGTTGGACTCTTCTGTAGCACTGGTGACAGAGGGAAGCTTCCAGATGCAGAACTTGAAGATTTCATATAATCAGAGACTGACGGACTTGATACCTCTGATACTAAGGGTGTGCTTTCTGTATCACTTATGCCCTCAGTTAGCTCGGGACTTGAGTGCAGCAATTTTTCTTTCAGCTTGTGCAGCTTCTCAAAACTTGTACTTTTTTCATTTTTTGACCGCTTTTGTCCATTGTAATCGATAGACTTTGATCTATTCCTGTTCAGTTTTGGAAGCTTTGAATCTGTTTTAAACAGTTTTAATGAATCAGGCCGTGCATGTATTGTCGGTTTTTGCTGTGAAGCTGAGGTTTTCATTTCCTGTGAAGAATGTGGTTTATTCGATGTTGAAGGTTCCGTATTTATGACGACGTGCTTGATTTTCTTGTTGTTGTCGTCTGTTGATTGTGTTGGTTGCTTCAGGTTAGACATTTTAAAGCTGTTAGACCGTCGGCGATCTGTAACTGTAATTAATTTCTGTAAGAACTTTTATCCAGCACATATAAAGTGTTTATAGCAACATAGAGATGGGGTTGGATTTTACAGGTAAATTTAATTCAAAAAAGCTAAAATCTTTCAACGATCTGGTTCCTTTTAGTGACAATACAGGACAGGTAAAACAGAATTGCTTAATATTTTCAATATATAGTTTTAGTACAAACTATACAATTAATAATTAAATATCAGTGGGCACATTTATATTTATTGTATGAACATTGAACATTCCATGTGAAGCAGACATCAGACATCAAAGAAAAAGAAATTATATATATAAAAATGCATGTCTATGCTGTGCTATCTACAGCTCAACCAACTGCAGATAGATCTATTTTGCTGTCATTACAGCTCATCAGTGCAGTTTAGGTCTAGTGTAGACAGCACGGCATAGAACTGGTTTTGCTTATATTAAAGTAATGGTATGATGTAAGTAAGAATTTAGGATGGCAATGCCATCTGTCAGCATTACACTGACATGATGACAAAGCCACCTAGCTGCCTACACTAGACCTAAACTGCACTGATGACAGCGAAATAGATCTATCTGCAGTTGGTTGAGGTGTAGACAGCACAGCATAGACATGCATTTTTATGTATGTCGGTTCTTGCCCGCTAGCAAAAAGTGCCATGGGGGCCTGCTGTCAAATTGAAGTATGCAGTTGCATGCCAATTTGTCAGGTTACAGGTCACTTTCTTTAAGAAGTAGTACCCGTTAAGGCAGCTAGGTAGCTTTGTCATCATGTCAGTGAAATGCTGACAGATGACATTGCCATCCTAAATTCTTACTTAAATTATATATATTATACAAAATTTCATGAACTAAGATATATCTTAAGATACAAAAACTTTAAAGCTGGTGTATTACTCCTTAGTTGAGTCTAACAGTATGGGGAGTTGCTAGTAAATAGATAAAGGAATCACTATGTGTTACACAAAAATTCATTATAAAGATCATGCTCCTCCAAAATAAAAGGTACTCAACTCAACTGCTTTATCAGAAAAGCAAATTACTGTCTATTGAACAATTGTATATTAAAGTTATAATAAGATTAAAGTTCTGTTACCCGTGGTTAGACATTTAGCCATGCAGAAACATGTAAAATTTTTAGGTCCGAAATTATACCTGTTGTCATGTCACATTAAAATGAAGTCATACAGTAGAATTAAGAATGAAGTAAAAATGACCTTGTAGATAATTTTTTTCTAGTGCATAAAAATTAAATAATATATCTGTTGGATATCTAATATTTTTCAGTCTGGTGTTTTAATGTAACATATCAACCATCTTGGAATCGACTGTACATTCAGTAGAATTCATGGAAATCATAAATAATACCAAAACCGTTGAGACAGTCTTCCAACTATAGTGTATTATTATGTAATGAGTTAGATTAAGGTAAAGGTAAGGTAAATTTATCTTACCTGGAGAAGGTGGTTGTGAACTACCTCGAGAGCTGTGCTCACTAAGGCTCTCCGAATTGCCCTGTATACAGATGCTTACTGGTTGCCAGTGCATATGTCCTATTGGGGATGACTGAAGAAGCACAAAGTCAGTTTCACCAACTCCACTTGAGCTATTTGTTCGAGATCGAGATGCCCGTGGTATATCTGGATAAAAATCTCAAATTGATGTTAAAATGAAACAGAAATATTATGTATTTAATACAAAGTACAGAATGACCGATGTGTTAAATCAAAATCGGTGAAATGTTGTATAGTAATACTTATTTGGCAATTTCATAACATAGAAGATACCTACAATTTCAATATCACTGATAGACTGTGAACTATTTTTTGAAGATCAAAATTCAGATTGCCTATAATTAATGGATGTTAACAGAAGAAATGTATGGTGAAAACAAAGTATATTTATTTCTGTTGAAATTCACATTATTTTTAATTATTCAATGCTTTTTTATAAGATAAAATAGCAGGATTATAAAAGAAAATCATTTTCAAAAAACAAAGCAATTGTATAACATAAAATCAAAAAATACTTCAAGGGAAATATCTAGCCTTACCTTTTCAAGCCTCCATCAATATAAAACCTTTAAAGCAGATGATTAAGAAGCATAGATACTTGTTAGTAGTCGGAAATATTAGTGCAAGCAGTACGCCACTAAAAACAACACAAACATTAAACAGCTATTGAATTCACTTGTTAAACACATTAACAAGCACTTATGTACAATAGCTAAATAAAAATACGATGTTAAGTACTTAAGCAAACTTTATTATTGTCTAGAAAGAAGATCACAAATTTCATAGGAGAAACGAATCCACTACATAACAAATACATAGTTTTCTTTAATCAACTTATATACTGTGCTAGTGTTACTACTTGCCAAATTACTGATTCACAGTGAATTCAATAACTGCAACATGTTTTGGCAGCAGTTTTCCATACTAGCACTAAATAATACACTGAAGGAACACTGTGCTGATTGCTGAGCAATGTTTTGTTAACAAAGAGATAAGCCATTTGCAAATCAAACATGTTAGAGGTCGAATACATACTATTACTCACTTGGTGTATGTGATTCTGATTTGAACAGAATATAAGAATACTATGAGAAGTACACCCTCTAGTAAATAATAGCATCGGTAACTTTGTTAAGGGACTGGCAGTGACGACAGATGACCAATGAGACATGCATCCATATGTTTATAACATTACTCATAAACTTTGTTACTTTATAAATACATTGAAAGTGGTGCTTTTATAACTGAAGAGCTACAAGCAGGTTCTGATTACTGCATTCCAGTAATTTTCAACTTCGATGATTCTCATAGTACTAGAGAAATTTGTAATAAAGTATCAAAAAGATTACATTCAATCATACCACTGGCATTTCATGCAATGCAATTGTAGATAAGCATGACATATATTTTGTCTTGTATACTTAAAACGTTTTGGTGTGAAATTAGAACCTTTTGAGTTAAGCAATATGTGCAAAAATGGGAGAGGTGTAGTAAAAGCTGTACAGGATGTCAGGTTTTCATTGTAATTATAGGGTATCTTGGCAATTATTAATATTAGAGAGTTGTAGTTTGGACATCTGTTACTTTTCTTTCTTGTTGTCAGCTAAACTATACCACCGCCATCTTTATATCATCTTTCTTTTAAACGTTAACGTCAGTGTTCTGTATCTTGTCTGGGCATGCTGATGCAAAAACAACCGTAGAAAATTTTTTCATGAAGCCTCCTTTTTGATATATAACACAAACTTAGTATTTTTAAATCGGAACCACATATGACTGTTATGGTTAACACGACCAATTTTTTCTGATGAAGAAAATATATACAGTTAGGTTTATTTTTGATAACTCTAGTATTATTTGAATTTTCTCAATAATTTAGTAAGATTTAACAAAAGAAGTGCACCTTTGCAAGTTTTAATGTATGTAAATAGGTGTATATTCCATTTAAAGATATAAATTTTTATTTAAGTATATATGTATATTATATTTGTGTTCTTTTTTTCATAGCCTCCTGGATGTAAACATAAAACCTGACTAAACTACTAACAAAAGTGTCTGTATATAATACCAAAATTACTGAAAAAAGCCAACTAAGGCTACTGAATAAAGCTTACATTGTGCAGAGCTGGTAATTTTTGTCGGGATTGCAGGGTATGATTAAATGGTAAAAGATGGAGAAAAACTAACAGAGATTCCCCGATCTCTTTTTCATATCTCGATTACTATAAAAGTTGTCAACAAACTATTTTCATGTGTAGCATTAGCGTAGCATAAAATGGTGGTATTAATTTTTTAATTGTTTTCATTAGATATGATATACAAATTAGTTTTTTTTAATGGAACACCTTGTATATTTTTATCTCATTAAATTCCTCTAGGCTTTACTTTTGCAAAAATTAAACATAGTCCACATATTAAGCTTACTTTTTGTTATATTTCAATCATTATTATGCATATCTTTTAGTTTTGTTATATATAATAAACACATAAATAAGCCACATTGAGGTCTCTCAATGTTTATTATTTCAAATGTTATTCTATTCACCCATTTTTTAACATTATTTTAGAACAAAAAATCTAGTGGAAGGAACAACACATATCATCTGTGTTGCCAAGTTTCCCAAAAATCGTCAGTTAATTTTTTTTTTATAATCTAACCTTCAACCTTCAATAACACTAAAAATGGCAAAGGGAAAAATATTTTTAGAAAAGTTATTTTAACATATATAGAGGTAGAGGCATAAGAAAAACTAACTTGAGTCATATCTTGTAAAACATTAATTTAAGAAGAAATTGAACAACACTATTTTACATTATGGACTAAATCAGTTCAAAAGTGTTAAGACAGTTTTGTGATAGCTAATATACTAATCGAAAAATGTGTGTCAACAGAAAGCAGTGAAATTTAACAAAGGCTTTGCATATCAGAAATGAATCCAGTTAGCCAAGATTTGTTTGTGCCACTGAACTATGTTCAATAAAGAGATTGTGACATCTTAGTGTCACATTGGTTTTTTAATATCTCTTACCGTTTAGCCTGTACCCTGTAATTCCAATGAAAACGGCCACCCTATATATCCGTCTCTTCCAAGTATGTTTTAATTTTAATAAAATGAAAACTTTTTTTGTTTTTAAAAAGTGAGTATCACTAGATAGTACAGACAAACCAAACTGCTGATAATATTTTATTTTGTCTTTTTATCAATTATAAAAAAATAATAAACTAAATAAATAATAACAAATATTTTATGTAGTGTATTAATTTATAATATTAATTAGGTACCATAAAATAATGGAGTACTTTGCAGTATGAGTAGTTTCATGCAAAATACTAATGCAGTTTTAATAGATATGATGTTTGACAATCAACAATAATTCTCCTGAACTTGAACTTGGGAACTGCAAACAGTGTAAGTATGCCAAACATGCTTATTGAATACTAATGTGCCCTAATTGGACAGTGAACGTTAACTACCACCGATTTGATGAAATAAACTAAAAAAACTTAGTCAAAATGGTCCCAAAAGCATTTGTGGACAACCAGAACCTAAGCCTGCAGCAGTACATGAAAAAGATGAACAGATGAACAAAATGGTTGAGCACAATAGCCACTTAAGATGAATCATAGAGTTTTTAGTTCACTTCAAAGAACAAGTGTATAAAAGTCCTAAAAGAACGTAATGTTTACATTTTTGTTAATTATATCCAATGTGAGAGCGATCATAAATCTAATTTGGAACATTTGCGGGTGATATTGTTTTTACATCGTAGAAAATTATTCTAATAAAGATGTTTTATTAATTATGAGGAAAAATGTTCTATAGGATATCTATCCGAGTTTGTCCAGAACTGTACAGGAATTGAAATACTTAAATTTAATGATTAAATTTGATAATATAACTCTTACATCTGCTATCAAATTCAATGGTTATGCTTTGTTTTGTGGTGGAAGGCCAATTGTGTTTGAATAAAATTACCTGTCTCATTGGCTGTTTCAGTCACTCAACTCATCTTAGCTTTTGTGTATTCAATAACGCTGAACTCTTATATTTAATATAATACTTAAAATGTATCAGCACAGAGTTAAACACTCTAATGCAAGCAACTTTGATGCCTTAATAGTACAGTCAAAAGGTAGCATTAAACAATTTATTATTTGTGTATTAAAGTAATGCATTTTAGTAAAATAGTTTTCAAGTTCAAAGTATCATATAAATCACAATTGAGTTTTGGACATGCCTTATTATTTATATTTGCCGTACCATTAAGACAGACATAGATATAAGAAAAAGTGCAGGAAATCTAATCAAGAATGAGATCTAAAATAACCTACCGCTCATACCAACCATACATAAAAACAATAAATAGACAAATAAAAACCCTAACATGATGAATTTAATTCAATTGTGTTGAAACAAACAAATAACACTACAAATAATTAAATACTTTAGTTTTTGAGATCAGGCTTTTGATTAGATTTTAATATTGCTATCAACAATGGCACATATGAATCTGTTTAATTGTTCCAAATAGAAACTACCAGAAAAAACTATCGCGTATCACCATCACCAAATGCCTTCTCTGAATACTTGACAGACTGCATGTCACCAACACTAGTACTTTGTGGTTCCAGAATTGTTATTATTGGTTCAACATATGAACTTCTGCTGCTGTCTACGTAAGTGACTTTTTTGCTCCGTTTATCCCTGTCTGCACTAGAGCTAACCATGCAAGATTTAAAGGAGTTACTGCCATTCTGAGATTCACCTTGAACTGTTTCAGGGCTAGGAGGTATAACTGAGGTTTGAGGAATGTCTGCATCTACAGGAACATCAACAGTTTCTTCAGTTTCTTCAAGAACATCTTCACAGGCCTCTTCGTTCAGGGTTTGCAGTGCACCACATATCATCTGTTCTTCCAAGGTTACCTGCACGAAAAAGAGTTCAACATCAATGTAAGTGTTTAGTGAAAATGAGAACTTTTAGTATTGGACATACCTGATACTATATTGTAAGAAGCAAGAAGAAAAACAAATGAATAAGTTAAAGTTAAAAACAAGTCAAATTAAGGTTTCACTAAGTGCAGTGTGTATTCCAAATTTGATACCATTGCTACCTTTAAGAATACACAGAAGTTAGAAAAGTATGTGTGTTTTTAAGATATTAAAAAAAAGTTTGCTGTTTTGTTTGTAAACTGTAGTCAAGTAAACATTGGATTGAGATAGTCCAAACTTGCAAATTATTATTAGGAGATGCTTTTAAAAATAAATACTTAGACTATTATTGTTAAGTACTTGGCTTTTATTTTTATTCTCAAACTTTTCCTCATGGTGCCTATATTCACCAAGTACTTGCCTTATTAATATTGAAAACAGCCTTTCGCTGATGCATCATTTGTTGATAAAAAATAATTCACCCTAATCATATCTAGGGATGCTAAAGATACTTTGGTACTATCGAAATAATAATATTCTGAACCCAAGTATCAATAATTTGTATTGATATTGATTGTTCGAAATTACATAAGCTGTTGTGGCAGAAAACGTATAATCGATAATTCTATGTGTTAAATGTTAAGAATACAAAACACTAATATTTTAATAAAACATGCATTCATAAATTTTACACTACAATTTTTAAATAATATACACTATCTTCAAAAAACCCCATTCTTATTATTAAGAATTGTACTGTTATTGATCGTTGATCTTTGATGTTATTTAAATATATTAGGTTTCGGTCTTCTAAATAAAACTCCTTTTATCCTATGCCAAGCTTTAGGAGATCATTTGTCTCCTTCTTCTGGGCCTGTAATATTTTATTAAATAACTACAAATAGAGAACAACAAACCACATGAAAACGGAATTAGTCTAAGTTGAACAGCAGTCTTAACTTCATATATATAACTCTAAACTTATAGGTAATTTTAAATTTTGCTAACTATCAATAATCACAAACAATCTTGACAAATATTAATGTATCTTTCAAAATTAAAAAACTGACAACCAATAATATGAAATCTAGATAGGACGAGAAATTTGGAGAGTGCAAGTAGGAAATTATGATGACGAAAATGGTTTAAAATGGAGAAGATAGGTATAAATTTTAGAAAGATTATGAATATCGCTTCTTTTATTAATACTCTGAATTTGTCTATTGATATGGGCCATTTCTCAAAAAAGACGTTTCTTTAAATTTATTTCTTTATCCAAAACTAGTGTTGTCAATATTGTAATGATTCGTTACTCAGTAATTGTTACTGCACAAGAATCGAAGTAATCGATTACCAATTCTGAACAGTAGTCGTTACACGATTACTACGATTACTGCTCATATAGCGATATTTTGCAGTGCCGTAGCACAGCACAGTCATCCGGTAGCGAGTAACGACTACGATGAATAACGAGTAAGGAAAGAGTCGGTTCGGATTCGATAGGTAACGACTGAAGTACGATACATGGATCGAATGTAGATAAAGTAGAAGGTAGTTAAAGGCGGCGAAAAGTAGGTTTTTAGTCTTTTAGCTTACAAAATAAAGATTCTAAAGGTTGCGTTAAGAAATAAGTTTAAAAATATTATGGTCCAGGTGAATGTTGTTTATTTTGTTTTTCCATCAGCATTTAATAATTATTTGCTCTGCTTCTGTTACAGTAAAAGTGAAACCGTCGGACAAAATCTTACTACCTAGACCAAAAATAATTGTTAATATAATATATATTGTTATTGCCTTACTAAATGCATTATAATAATTTAGTTTGTGGTATCCTTAATGTCTGTTTTTTTAAATACAAGAATACAATTAACGAAAAATATATATTTGATAGAACCTTTTTATCTCCTAAACAGCAAAATTCATCTCGTTGACGGCAAAATAATAGTTATAATAAGAATAATGTAGGAAATCCCATGTCAATTACTGATGTAATAACGCTGTTTCTATAATTACATCGAACGAAAAAAATGAGTGAACCATTTTATGTGTATATTTTTGCATATACCTACCTTTCATTTTTACTCCAATAATATTATTTACATTTGCCGTTGTATTTCTTTGGTTATTTTTTGCACAAAAAAGGTGTACCTACTAAAATTTACATACTAAAACTTTATCTAGTCTGAACAGACATCCCGATTTCACTACATATAAATAAAATGTATTTCTCATTGCTTTTATTTTTAATTATATATAATTACATAAAAACTTCATAATTTTTATGCGCGTCCGTTTTAAAGTAGGTACCTACTTATTAAATTTCAAACGCAGCTGCAATAATCGTACGTGTTCGCGTGGAATACAGTACCTTCCGTAACCGCGGTTACTTTACTAATAACGATTATTAGTGCAAGACTGTAACGTACTCCTCCCGTATTCTGGAATGGAAACACAAATGTGTTACCGCTGAGTAATCGTTAACGAGTACGAAGTAACGATTACTAGTTATACCAGTAACGAGTAATCGCGATTACATAAAAGTAATCGGATTTGACATCACTATCCAAAACTATTAGATCATTAAAATTAAATTTATGGTCAAGTTCATAACAATGGTTAAATATTACAGAAATCTATTCTAAAGTAAAAAATAGAAATATCACTAAATTTAATAAATTACATTTATCGCAACTTAATAAAATTCATGTAGAAGATAAATGGTATAAAAAAAATTACAGATATAACTATTCCCAATGATGTTGTTAATTTTTTGGCATTGGGAGAAAAATTTAGTTTAAAACCTAATACTAAAGATATTAATATTATTAAGTTGTTATCTGAATTAGATCCTTTTGTTAACTTAGAAAATGGTTTAAAAAAGGATCTGTTAACGGCTAAAATTACTAATGTTATTACTAATCATTTACATAAACCTATCATTAAAATTGATTGGTTGTATAAAATGAGAATTAAAACTAAAATGTTTTTAAAAGATAATCCTAATATCTTAATTGTTAAATCAGATAAAGGTAATGTAACTACAGCTATTACTAGAACTTTATATTTAGAGAAATCCCTTGAATTACTAAGTGAAAGAAAATTTTATGTTACCATTGATTCTGATCCTACCATTTCCATTCAAAATAAGGCTAATAAAATTATCAAAAAGTTAAAAGATGATAATATGATTTCCGTGTCAGATAGCAAAAGGTTTACCAAATATAATAGTGTTGTCTTAAAATTCTATCCTTTACCAAAGATACATAAACAACATTTACCTTTTAGACCTATAATTTCCTCAATAGATTCTCCAACAGAAGGTTTATCTACTCTTATTACAGAAGTTTTATCATCAGCTTATAATTATGATAACCCTCATTATGTAAAAGATTTTGTGTTTTCAAATAAATTTAATAACTATTGCCTTCCTGTCAACTATTGTTTAGTAAGTTTAGATGTTTTTACTAATATTCCTTTAAATTTCTGTAAAGATGTTATTTCTAAAAATTGGGATAGTATTAAACAACATTGTAATTTTAATTTAAATACCTTTTTATATATACTTACATTTGTATTTGAGCATATAATTTTTAGTTTTAATGGAATTTTTTATAAACAAATATTTGGTACACCAATGGGTGGAAAAGTTTCACCTCTTTTGGCACAATATGTAATGGATGATGTAGTTTTAAATTGCATAAATGCTCTAAATTTTGATGTTCCATTTCTAGTTAAATTTGTTGATGATATTGTATTAGTAATTCCTTTTGATAAACATGATGAATTATTAACAGTTTTCAATTCATACAATAAAGATATTCAATTTACAATTGAAAAAGAAAATAATAAAACTTTACCTTTTTTAGACTGTTTATTAATAAGAAATGATCAACATTCTATAATTGTAGATTGGTACATAAAACCTATTTCTTCTTGTAGATATCTAAACTTTCATTCTTATCATAAATTCAACACTAAAATAAATTTAATTTTAACATTAAAAAACAGAGTTAAAAAAATTTCACATCCTACACTATTAAACAAAAATTTAAATACATTAAAAATAATTTTAATTTCTAATTAATATCCAGTTCCTTTAGTAAAAAAACCTTTTTTTTTAAACTGATAGAACTGATGTAGGATCAAGTGCAGTTTTAAATAATGTTTCTCCTACAATAAAATATTGTGTAATTCCCTACATAGAAGGTCTTAGCGACAAAATTAAAAAATTAATGTTAGAAATAGAAAATGTTCATGTTTGTTATTACCTACTTGTAAAAATTCAAAATTGTTTTTCAAAATTAAAATGTAAAACTCCTATTGAAAATTTAACAAATGTAGTATACTTATTAAATTGTAGTAACTGTGAATCAGTATATATCGGTCAAACTGTGAGACACTTAATTGACAGGATTAGAGAACACAAAAGAGATATAAAAAATAATAAAACAACCTCTATAATATTTAACCATTGTTATGAACTTGACCATAAATTTAATTTTGATGATCTAATAGTTTTGGATAAAGAAATAAATTTAAAGATACGTCTTTTTTTAGAAATGGCCCATATCAATAGACAAATTCATAGTATTAATAAAAGAAGCGATATTCATAATCTTTCTAAAATTTATACCTATCTTTTTCATTTTAAACCATTTTCGTCATCATAATTTCCTACTTGCACTCTCCAAATTTCTCGTCTTATCTATATTTCATATTATTGGTTGTCAGTTTTTTAATTTTGAAAGATATATTAATATTTATCAAGATTGTTTGTGACTATTAATAGTTAGCAAAATTTAAAATTACCTATAAGTTTAAAGTTATATATATGAAGTTAAGACTGCTGTTCAACTTAGACTAATTCCGTTTTCATGTGGTTTGTTGTTCTCTATTTGTAGTTATTTAATAAAATATTACAGGCCCAGAAGAAGGAGATAAATGATGTCCGAAAGCTTGGCATAAGATAAACAGAGTTTTATTTAGAAGACCGAAACCTAATATATTTAAATAATATACACTGTGTAGTAATMTATTCAGAAACTTAAAACACCTGTTACCATGGAAATTTATTTTAACCAAAATGGATTTTAAGGAATAAGATCTGTTTAAATATTCACAATCTGTTAGTTCTGATTGCTTTTTTTATATATATTTGCAAGTTGTGCTTCCTCCCTTTTGAATTAAAGCAATAATTTTGATTCTTTTGAGTCAAATTATTTGTTTATATTCTGCATTAAAAAAATATGGGCTGCAACCCAATTACCATTGATATCTTAATTAATTTATAGGAAACACATTTTTTTACAATGCTATCCAATCTGTATACTAATGTTGAATAGTGATTTCTAGAAACTGATTAATTAGATATTATAATCATAGTTATATAACAAATATAAGTAAAAGAAACTTAAAAAAAATTACCTGTTTCTCCATCATAGTTTGTTTACTCCTGCTGGCATCCAACTGTAACTTGTCTTTAATATCAGCGTTGTTTCTGCTCTTACTACCTGAATCTACAAGACAACATTTATTAGAAAGATACTTACTGGATATAGGTGAACAGTACCTCTTTTGTCCTGCCCTATAGATACCTGCTGTGGCCTAACTACAGAAAATCGAACATTTTTAGCTTCATCCTGTTTCATAACATTAGTAAGTTCCTGTTCACGCAATGAGACAATTATAACTTTAAACATTTCCCAGTCTCCAAAATTCATTTTCAGTAACTGTAAATATGTTATACTGTTTTTTTGCTATAACAAATGCTAAAAGAAAGTTTACCTTTTTTAATTCATCTAAATCACAATGGAGTAGAACACGCCCATTAATATTATTTTGTTTAATAACTTCGGTATATTCTTTCAAAGAGGTTGAGTTCATGTCTTCAATTTTACTTAGTAATTTGCATACGCCTTCCACTGTAAGAGTTGATAATTTGGTATCCATCACATCTGGCTGCAACAAAAATAATAAGGGTTAATTTGTTGTTTATTGTTGATAAAAATTATATTTCTAGCTCACAACAAAATACTGTTGTAGCTAATTAAGAAAAATACTTTAAGTACTGCCAAAACGGTGCAAACCCCATAGTTTAATTTTTGACTGCAAAATCAAAAGTCCAAAAGTACACAGAATGTATTTTTAAACGGTAAATTTATTTGCACCCAGAGATATCCTACGTAGGGTGTGTCCCTTGCCTTGACAGACTTCAATAGATAAAACAAAACCATAAATTCTAAGTATAATAGGTCGATATGACCTAAAATATCTACATCCAATTTTTTTTCCTTAAAAGTGCAGAAAAAGTTTTTGTTGAATATAATTTAATAAGTCGGCACCAGAATGTGTTCCTTCTGGGAAAATCAACTGAGAGTGCCGCCATTGTCTTTTTAATTTTATTTATTCCTCATTAGATAGAAGGCAGTATATCAGAGTATTATTTTTTATCTATCACGTGCCTTCAATTCAATAAATATTAATCTGGCTGTTTAAAAGTTGGAAGGTTTGGGATTTCAAGGTTGTTTTTTGTCTTGGTAATCATAATACCTATATGGAAGGCAAATGTCTGTTAAGATTGATCACAAGGTCCAATTTTAGGTGCCTCATATTTTTGTGTAATATTAACGACACACATTATGAAAATATAGAAATCTTCTCCACTTTATTTAATAAATATTTGAGGGCAGAGCGCTTTCGATAGTAGGTTGCACAGTTGCAGGATGTCACAAATGTTATGATTGAATATTAAACAAATTATTTAAAATGGGTGAGTTAATATTTTGAATTTAATTTAAAACTATAACACTTTGGTCATTTAAAGGTTTGTAAATCTCTAAAATTTCCAAAAAGTTTGATTTTCATGATTTGTCACAAAACTGTAAAATTTTTACATTATCCAAACTGATAGAGAGCTTTTTAAACAATAAATGGTTGGCCAAGGAAAAATTTGTCGTAACTACATCACTGTTCTTATATCTTTGAAGTTGTTTGCTCTAACCATAAAAGATCTCTCTGTTTGTCCCACATAAATTGCAGTACAATCATTGCATGAAACACTAAACACTAGAAAGATTTAATGGTTGAATTTTATCTTTGTTATGGACCAACTGGAATCCTAAAAAGAAATACGAATTACGTGAGACAAAAATAATTTGGAAATATTTCCTGAAACTAGACCAATAAACCTAAGTGAATGCCAATTTTTTTTCTTTTTGCCCTGAAACAATAGTATTAAAAGAAAACCTAAATTTTGTTAAATATTTAAGATATATAAAAAGGTGGAATGTAGGCAGACTGACTATTATGATTTATGACACTTGAAGGTTATGGGAATAGCAGTCACTAWTAAAGAGAAAAACTCTTTTCAATTCAGCCAAGCTTTCGGAATGATTTTATTCCTTCTTCAGGGCACTAAAAGATTACACAACAAAAGGATACATTGTAGAAACATAACTTAAAAAAAAACTTACATTGAGTCGAGCTTAATATTAAATAGGTCCTTTAATAAATTGCAGCATATGAAAAATTCAACGATTAAATTTATATCACAAGACGCTAAAAATTAATAGTTATAACAAAATGGTTTCACAAGTGTTCTTACAGAAGAACAGTGACAATTAATTGACAACGATAAAAAAAAATTATAAAAGTAACGCTGCCAAACCACACAAAAAAATAGTTGAAAATTGGAAAGTATGAATAAGGTAAGTATAAATTTTTTATAAATCCTCAATATCTGATCTTTTATTAATACTATGAATTTCTCTATTAATGTACACCATTTCTAAAAACAATCTTTTACTGAAACGAATTTGAAGAAAATATTGTTTTTAGAAATGGTGTACATTAATAGAGAAATTCATAGTATTAATAAAAGGTCAGATATCGAAGGTATATGAAAAATTTATACTTACCTTATTCATACTTTCAAATAATTTTCAAGTATTATTTTTGTGTGGTTTGGCAGCGTTACTTGTATAAATTTTTTTTATCGTTGTCAATTAATTGTCACTTTGTTCTTCTGTAAGAACACGTGTGAAACCATTTTGTTATAACTATTAATTTTTAGCGGACCATGTATCTGGGTAAACATACCTATTTAATATTAACCTCAACTAAAGGTAAGTTTTTCAAGTACGAAGTACATGTAATAACAGTACATATTAAAAAGATATTTTTTGTGTTAAAACAGAAAAAATCACAACTTCGCAACGAAAGTTACTGCATTTATGAAAGATGAAGAAGAAAATTTGGAACCCAAAATTCCTGTGGAATAACATTTCTTAAAAACTGTAAAGATACTTATACAAGAAATGGATGGTAAACGCCCACACTATCTTTTAAGAGGATAAGACAAAAACAGTTGATTTACCAATTTCCAACAAGGCTAAAATTATACAACACACGGATAAGCTGCACAAAGCTGATTTGGTGGAGATAATCAACTCTTTAAAACTTCAAAAATAAGTGCTGCAAAGTTTATATGTTTCTCTCTCATTATGACGAGAACATCCAAGAACCCAACCCATTACCATTTTCTGGTATAACATGGTTATGCTCTACACACATACTTGGTGTAGGTTAAGMTTCTCAACAATACATTGTAACTAATGTAATTTTGGTTTGTAATACTTATTAAGTATAGCGAAGGAGTGTAAGCTACCCAAACATAACAGTAACACTTCTAAATATTCTTTTAAAGCTACAAAATTGCACCCAAAGCTAAGCTCCGTTAGGCATGTTATGGCAACTCGGTTTGTTTTGAGCCAGAACTTTGACGTACCGCAGAAAAATAGCCGACACCTACGGTAGCACTAATATAGCGTACAATCCAAACAACAATAATCATCTTTAAATTCATAGCTCTCTTTGCTAGATATTTTTTACTTGTAAATATTTGTCTAGATTTTTACTTCACATACCCTTAGTATCTATCATATTCTCTCTTTTGTGTGGAATATGAATGAAAACGAGTATGATAGGGATTTGTTGAGCACGGTTTACATCTTGGGCACAGTTAAATATTTTTCCTATAAGTAGACTATTACAGCAGCAGTTTTTAAAATATAATGCTCAGCCGGGCGAACCCAGTCATGCATCCACCACACGCTATGATATTCCTGCTGCTTGGACGAACCCTGCGCCGCCGATGTGCAGGACCCGCAGTCTCCAAGAAAATATAGTTTTGTTTAATTAATTAGTTAAATTGTCATTAATTCAAATGAATATAAAATTATAATCTCTGCTAACTAGTATATTTTCCTTTTCATAACACCCTCTTCAAAGCACTACAAGGACTACGACGTTATATGAATAAGCCTTTTAAGTAAAGAGAACAACTGAAGTATGATGATTTACAGCATTATGTCTTTATGGACACATTAGCAATAGGTGAAAAATTTGCATACCCAATAACAAAACCTGACCAACTACCAATACATAACATAATTACTACCATTGAAAACCACATACAAAAGTTACCACAAGAAAATAGCAACACCATCAGAAATAAAATAGTAAAATCAACAGATAGCCACATAAACTTCACCAAAAAGAATAAAAACAATAACACAAATAAGGAAACACAACAAAGAGTTAGAACATTTATCAGACAAAATCCACAAATAACCATCCTGAAACCAGGCAAATAAAGACAGACATCACACAGACAACACAACGAAGGAACAACGAAATTGTTAAAAGATGGAACAACAAACAATACATTACAGAAGGACAAGCCTACCAATTAATTTCATATAATAATCTACCACCAAAAATTTATGGTCAACCAAAATTACACAAACCTAATCTACCCATGCGTCCCATAGTAAGCAACATCCAAACACCTACTTATAACTTATCAAAATTAATCAGCAAAATTTTAAGCAATGTCACAAACCAAAACCCATACAAAATTAAGAACTCCTTCACATTCAAAGAAAAAATTGACAAAATAACAATACCAAACAACAATATCATGATATCATTAGATGTCAAATCGCTATATACTAACATACCACTAACCATTATAGAACCTAGAATATTAAAAAATTGGCACAAAATAGAACAATATACATCCTTATCATTACAAGAATTCACCAAAGCAACTCAACTCATTTTAAATACAAATTATTTTCAATATAAAACCGATTTCTATAAACAAAAAAATGGAGTAGCCATGGGTAGCCCTATATCAAGCAATATTGCAGAAATAGTCATGGAAGACCTAGAGAAAAACCTACTAGAAAAAACAAACTACATACACTTCTATAGACGATATGTCGACGACTTGTTTTTGATAATCCCAAAAACCAAAACTAAAGCCACACAAGATATTTTTAATAGCTACAATAACTAACTACAACTTACAATAGAAACTGAAAGCAACAACACTATAAATTTTTTGGACATTACATTAATCAGAACAGGAAACAGAATTAAGACAAAATGGTACACAAAACCCACATCGTTAGGACGTTATTTGCATTTCAATTCAAACCACCCCTACAATCAAAAACGCATGGTAGTGAGGAATACAATAGAAAGGGCCATAAAACTCACTAGCCCAGACTACAGACAGGAAACAATTATACAACCGACACAATTACTGACAAACAATGGATACCCAACAGGACTTATCAAGAACGTAATAAATCACACAACCGACACAATATACAATAACCTAAGACATAACTCAAGACACAAAAACCAGACCACAGAAACAGAGAAAACATACTTGCCACTGCCTTATATTCCCTCATTGTCCCAAAAACTATAAAAAATTCTAAAACATTACAATATAAACATAGCAAACAAACCAATAAACACCATTAAACAATTTTACACAAAACTCAAAAAACAAAAACTCCAAAAGACTATACGACACATACAGTATACAGCATACTCTGCAATAATTTCCAGAAGCAATACATCGGACGAACCAAACAATATCATAAAAAAAGAATAAAAGATAAACAAAACAATAATTTAACTGCACTGAAAAAACACGAACAACAACACAATCACCATTTCAACTTTAACAACACCAAAATAATGGTGAAAGAACGACACACACAAAAAAGAATAATATTAGAGATGATACACATCTAAAAGAATCTAAAAGACTGCGTAAATGACCGAACAGATATACAAAATCTAAGCCATACATCCAACACCATTATTTAAAGAAAAACACTAACACAACTCAAAACACATACATACATACATAGCTCCGGACAAAACACAAAGCCTGACAACAACGCCACGGGAGATGACACTGACGGGATGACGAGCAAAAAAACAATAGATGACGAAATCGAGATAATAGGCTCAAGAGACACACAAATGAAGCCAAGATGACAGAGTGTGCAGGCCACTTGAACGGTTAAAGTATTTACACTTATACCAAAACAGTATTTGTAAACCATAATTTTAATTTCAAATTTTAACATAAAATTGTGAATGTATTTTTAAATATGTATACGTTTTTAATATGTGATATATACTCAATGACAAAACTTTCAGACAAAAAATAAAAACAACACGCCTGAGGAAGGTCCAACAAGAAGTGCCGAAACGTAGTAGATAAACAAACAAATGAGTTATCATTTTGGAATCGAGTCCCGCCAAAACCTACAAAGCCATATACTAAGAGGAGTTCCACACAAGAAACAATTCAGATTATGTCTTTTATTTACAATTATGCTCTCAATACTGTCAAAAGAAAACAAAGTGCAATAAAGAACGTTTCATATTTAAATTTTACGTATTTAACATTTCAGTGTCCATTCTTGTTAAGATATATTTTTTAGATTTGATCTTTGGAGAAGCTTGGAGTGCTAACCTTTTACTAGTACTCCACAAATATTTTATATCTTACAAAATCTTACCCCCAATGCCGAAACAGGTGCCATCGGAAACTGTGGCGGTGCGGGAGGTGGCAGCTGCATGGCATCTCCCCATGTCTGAGGCCAACTGACGACGCCACCAGCAGTTTGCGGGTAAACGACAGCAGTAGGCGCAGGTGCAGACCTGGGCAGATTCCTTAGCCGCCTGTTTACTGGCTGACGTGGTGTCCAGTCAGCTGCTGCGTTTGGCCACGAGCCAGGTGGCAAGCTGGGTTGCATCATGTTCATGGTGCGGGCCGGTGTGGTCATCATTAGACCTTCATCTTCAAAACCCTGGGTTTCCTCTGTAATTCATATGTTATAATTGTAAAATCTACACTCACTATCAAAGTAAAAGTTACTACTGCCGGTGAAACTAATTTTTTGTTCTATGTCAGTAAATCAAATTTAAACAGAATTTCTCTTTCCATTCTCATGGCCGATCATTGGATTCTCCCAATATTGTGGTGATTATTAAATGGGAGAAAAAACACTGTTCAGTTTCATTAATGAATTTCGAAAATCTAAGTCTGTGACTGGCACAAAAAAGTTTGCAGCAGTGGAAAATCTGAATCTGAGACAAGCAGCAATTGGGATTCGAACATTAAGGTGATTTTTATACTGCAAAAGGTAATGATTTCAGAAATCACTTCAAAGCATGGTTTATCATTTTTAGGTGTGCAAAAAATTATAGAATGAAAATTAAAAACAAAAATTACACATGATTTAGACTGACAAAAGTGTCTGTTCTATTAATTCAACAAGAATTAGAAGAAATGCACTGGAAAACATTAGAACAGCTGCCCTATGTCGCCTTGCAACATTCATTTGCTTGGAAATTTGGAAAATGGTTTGCTGAATAAAAATAGGTGATCTAAGAAATGACCGTACCCCACGCTGTTTAACMTCAGTGATCAGATGAGAAGTGGTCATTTKAATGTGGTGTTGAGGTTACATTTACATGCTATATGAATGAGCTGTTTCAATTGTTAAGAAAATTTAAAAAATAGGTATAAGACAGATCATAATGAAAGTTAATATTGTATTGTCATCTAGTTCGAAGATTATTTAATGTTTCAAGCCTGTAGCTCATTAGGAAGTTTAAAATCGACTGCAAAATTACCAATCTGTTCAGACACGAAAGCAAGTTAAAATAAATATCAAGCTGCATAGTCCATTTTTTTTTAATTTTTATTTGCAATAATTTCCAACAAAAAAAAACAGAAAAACTTGAATAGTGGGTAAAATGGGGTCTGTAACATATACTCTTAATTAGAAAGAATTATATATGTTAATTGGAACCAAATTACAGCCAGTGCACTTTTTACCCTCTTATCGTGCTATAGACTTTTGACGTTAAAAAAATTGTTATTGTATTAACACACTAGTGTGGTAAAGTATTTCATTATGACATGCAATATGGCAATTGATAATGTTAAATATTACATTTGTTTTAATATCGTAATGCTGTTTATCATATAATAATARAGTATCTTGTTGAACAAATGGTGCGGCAAAAATATCTGATGGTTTTCGCAAGGGAGTGACGAGAAGAGGGGATGTCGGAGGAAGGAGCGAGGGTAGTCATTGAACTCATATAGAAATTTAGGATTTATAATTAGAAATTCATATAGTTTTCAAGATATTGGCACTTTTGTAGTTTTGTGTAATATGTATGTGAGAAGTTTATTGGAATTCAACTGTACCAAATCTTTCCTGTTGTGCTGCGTAACGCCCTCTAGTGATGAGTAGTGCGAACGAGGCAGAAGTGTTTAAAACTGAGAAGCTATGCGCAGACACTTGGCGGTCGGTGCTCGACAACGCCGGATGCGTGTGCTGGAGCTCTGTTTGTTGATAGAATTATATAGTTTTGCAGTTTATGATATTACTAATTATCCATCTTAAGTTGTGTGTTAAAGTTTTGATTATGTGTGTTAAATAAAGTTCAGTTTCGCAAACAGTGTGAACACTTTAATTCCGTCAAACCCACACCCACAAAGAAAAACAGTTACACAACTCAATCATATGGTCGCCTTATTATATGTGTTACACTGACGAAATTGAAAGAGTGCAAAAAAAGTTTTTAAGATTTCTGTATTATAAATTGCACCGAGAATACCGTTTTGATATTTCTTATGCTTCACTAGTAAGTGCATTTGCAACTTTCAATATTCTGAAATTGTGTGAAAGGCGTAAATTAAATGACGCAATTTTCCTATTTAAAATCATAAATAATTTATGTGATTGTATTAATGTGCTGGGTGCAGTTTCTTTTGCGGTTCCGGCTTATAATAGTCATTCACAAAATACATTCTACATTCGGCAGTGAAGAACGAACCTGGCAGTGAACTCTCCCGTCAGAAGAATGTGTGGTTTTGTAAACTTACTTGATTTTTTAGACATCTTTTATGTTTCGTTTGCGATTTTCAAGAATTCTGTTAAAAGATAATTAGGTTTAAATCAATTTTTGTAGTTAAATATTTTTGCATTTCAATTAATTTTGTTCTTGGTGATTTGTGAAAATGTATAATGCGGGTGTGCTATAATGTAATTTTGATTTTTTTTTGAATTGTAATCTGTAATTGGGCAAGAATGCCTGTTAGTTACATAAATAAATAAATATGGCTTGCCATTTCACTCACCATGGACCAGTTGGGTGTGGCACATCGTGCCTTTGTTGTGGAAAGGTTTTTTAAAAACAACAAATCGGTCGTGCTAACCCAAAGTGCATTTCGACTGCATTTCAATGTTGGTCGCCTCGATAGAGTGCCATCTCGGAACACGATTTTACAGTGGAAGAGAAACTTTAAGGAAACGGCTTAGGTAACTAAACGTAAACAAAGGATAAGAAAATGTGGAAGCAGTGTGTCACGCAATCGAAGCTAGCTCTCGTCGTTTGGTACGTCGTTATTCTCGTCCTTTGAACATTTAAGACCGAACCTGCCGTCGATGTTCACACTTGGATTTGCACTTTCATCCTTACAAAATTATGCTTACTCAAGAATTGCAACCTCGGGATCATTTGGCATGATTTGTTTTTTCAGAAAAAGTGTTGGAGGCAATGAATGATGACACCATTGTGATTATGAACGACGAAGCCCAACAGGTGAAAATGGGTTTAGGTGCATGAGCTGTTTCCCTAAAGTTTCTCACTCACTGTAAAATTGTGTTCCGAAATAGCACTCTATCATGGAGACCAACATCGAAATGCAGTCGAAATGCACGCTGGGTTAGCATGACCGATTTGTTGTTTTTAAAAAACCTTTCCACAACAAACACACGATGTGGCGTACTCAACTGCTCCATATTAAATGAAATGGCATGCCCTATTGAGTTCAGTGACTATTCTCACCCCTTCCTCCGATGCCCCCACTTTTAAACTACACCCTTGCGAAAACTGTCAGACATTTTTGTCGCACCCTGTATGACTACACTTTGGCTATATAAATCAACACAAACTGGAAATGATTCCCAAATGTTTGAACTGAAAAGAAATATCACTGAAAAGTAAAGTTTAAAACTACATTAAGTTAATGTTTACCTTTAATTACTTTCTTCAAATAAGGATCCAAATTAATTGTGAAAGGCAGGAATATCTTCAAATCACTGACAAGTAGACTAGAACGGTGGAATGTAAGGAAGATGTCGAATTTTCTTTCATCTCTGTCCAGTTCTAACAAAGGTTCAGTGTCCTTCAAGGTTGGTATGTTTGGACGTATTCTGAAAACGAAGAAAGTGATTTATTTTATATATTGCTAAAAAATTCATGTTAGAGTGTAATCAAATTATGAAAGGTACCAAGCAGAATTTGTTAAAATTATTTATTTTGCTTTTCCAAAGTAAACTACTAAATGAAWACCTTAAAAAATATATTTTATTATTTAAATGCCTTGCAATTTTTAAGTACCCTGTTTAGAACTGGTTTGTTTACATTTAATATCCTGTAAATTGATATTCAAATAAAGTGGAGCAATGCTGTAAAACATTCTTCACACTCATATAATGAACTCTACATTGTGATGTACGAGTTGACTTTGAAATAAGATTTCCTCTTACTTAAAGGTTGCTCACTGAGAATGTATTTATTAACATCTACGTAATAATTTTTATGGATAAATGCTGGAATTAATAATTAAAGAAACTTACTGATCATATAGTGTCTTGAGCGAAGTATTATCATCCAGACTATCTTCATACAAGTCATAATGGTAAATGATCCACGATGTTCTGAAAGGCCACTGTTCAGTAATGTTTATCCAAGAAGCTAAACGGTACCAATTGAAGTCAATCTGGAATGCTTTTAAAAGTCTACCTGTAGAAATTATAGAAATAATATTAAAACAGTTTCTGTTTTTCATATATTTAAATATTACCTGTAACATACACTACATTCATAAGCCGTCTCATTGAGCGAGGATTAACATCACTAAAATAGTCATCGGTTAGTAACATTTTTGTGAGATCTTGAGCTCCTCCAATTTTATTCAAATTTGAACCTATTGAACTGGCCACAGATTCAGAAAGTTTGAGCTTTCTTGATCCCTTACGCGATGCATACTTTAGCTTCTCAGTGCTGGACATGAGTGCGCTACTTTCAGTTGACAGTCTCCTACTGGACAGCTGAAAATYTTTTCGATAAATCAGATAATTTCTGAAAAGCTCACAGAAATAAATTAGCAAAAAAATTTTTAGTTATATATTGTACTGAGCTTAGTAATATTTCTGATCTATTTAACTTGTGCTTACTTTGTCACCTTGAACAGAAAAATTGTTTGCTATAAGCTATAAACGTTAAACATTTTTGTTATGTATGAACATTTGAAATGTGCCTTAGTTCCCGCCAGGACATGTGTGGCACTCCTGAGGGAGAGTTGAGAAACCAGCAACATGTGTGACGCACTGGGAAGCGGTGTACATTCCCAAGTCCCGCAACATCACCAGTACTCAATAAACAAACAAAAAATATTTGTGTCTGTATTATTACTACTTAAATATACAACAATTTTTTAAAAACAAAACAAATTTTTTTAAAGTAATTCTGAATGAAAGTAGTAAAATATATATTTATATCAGTATGGAAACTAGAGAAGTTTATCTTCAATTTACGAGAGTGGTCTGAAAAGATTCCAACCTCAACGTAAAGATGGCAGCACTCGTCAATGAAAGCTAGTGAATTTAGTTGTGCATCTTTTGACCATTACCAAAGTTTCAGTCATTTTGGACATGCAGCTTTTAGTTGACAGTTGTTTGAGTGAGTTTATGTGTTTTTGTGAAAATGGAAAAAACTGAATATCAAGCTGTTATTAAATTTTTGCTTTTGAAAGGCAATACTCCTACGCAAATCAAAGTTGAGTTGGACTCTGTGTGTGGGGACTTTGCACCATCATTTACCACAGTAAAATCTTGGGCAGGTGAATTTAAATGTGGCCGTAAGAGCTTGGAAGACGATGAATGTTCGGGACATCCAAAAACTGCAACTACTGACAATAACATTGCTAAAGTCCACCAAATGGTGTTAGACGACCGCCGAATTAAAGTGAGAGAGATAGCAGAGGTTATGAAAATCACCAAATAACGTGTTTGTCACATATTAAATCAAGGTTTAGGCATGAGAAAGCTGTCTGCATGTTGGGTGCCGCGTTTGCTCACATTAGACCAAAAACGTGTTCAAATAAACATTTCTGACACTCTGTTGGTGTTGTTGGTGCAGGTTAGGCGAAATAAATGTGAATTTTGCCGCCGATTAATTACTGTAGATGAAACTTGGATACACCATTATACGTCTGAAACAAAAATACCGGCTCCAAAAAAAAAGAACTGTTTTTTCGGCTGGAAAGTAATGGCGATTGTTTTTTGGGATACTCATAGAGTTATCTTAATCGATTATCTTTAAGAAGGAAAAACCATTACAGGAGCATACTACGCGGTATGCATCATTACTTCACAGGCTGAAGGCAGAAATTGCGGAAAAATGGCCACATTTGCAGAAAAAGGAAATCCTGTTTCACCAAGACACCAAGACCAGACGGCGCTCACACCTCAGCGGTTGCCATGGCGAAAATCCACGAATTACGGTTTGAATTGCTTGACCATCCACCTTACTCACCAGATCTAGCCCAAGTAACTTCTTGTTGTTCCCTCATCTAAATACTGCGCTCGGAGGACAGAGATTTTTGTCAAATGAGGCGGGAATCACCTTCGTGGACAATTATTTGGCAGAGAAAAACGCCGAGTATTATTTGGAAGGGTTAGAGAGATGGGAGCATCGCTGGGAGAAGTGTGTATAGTTACAAGGAGACTATGTAGAAAAATAAAAAAAATGAGAAAAAAATGTTTTGTATCATAGTTAGGTTGGAAACTTTTCAGACCACCCTTGTACTCATAATTATGATTGTTGAGTAAAATGCATGTCTATGCTATGCTGTCTGCATCTCAACCAACTGGAATTGGTTGCAGCACAGACAGATTAGGTACTTGAATAATTAACAGCTCATTGTTTTATAAAGTTATAGTCACAAAACAAGTACACTTACTGATCTGCCCAACAAACCTCCTCCCAGAGCAACATTTTCATCCTGATCGTTCCAGTTTGAAGCATTACTTTTACGATGAGCTTGTGCCGTTTGCTGAGCAATTTTAACTTTACGGAGACCAGAGTTTTGCAAATAAAATGGAAGATGGACCATATTATTGAGATAGTTGTGACCACCAATGTTGCTCTCACTGAACAAGCGTCGACTATTCATTTCAACAGCCTGCAGAGATAATTAATATATTGCAAGATTCACAATAGAGCAAAGTAACAATAATAACAACAATACCAGTAAAATGAAACAACAAATTTGTTATTTTCACTGAAGTTAAAGTCAAAACAAATTCAACAAAAATATCAGAAAATCAAATCAAACAGTACATTATTAATATATTTATTTTTTTATCTTCAATAAGAATGTTTCTCTGTTGTCCTATAATATATGTAATATCAGTTATTAAGACACAAAAAAAATACACATAACACACCTAACAGTCAACTGACCTGTTCCCAAGCAACCTGCTCAAGTATAACCAAACATTATTAGCTAGTGAATTATAATATGTATTATAATAGCACAAACCTTTGCAATCACATGTGGATCAATTGCCAGAATAACAATGAAAGGACTGTTTGCATCTGAAAACAGCATATGAACGGCATCCAGTATCAAAAGTACCTTATCTTGTTCGCTGCTGTCTAAGCCGTCAACAAATATGACCAATCGGGTTTGTTGGCTACTCAAACTGTCTAAACATTTTACCATATCCTTCATTAAATTCACCTGTAATCATAAAATTATATTTTATCCAGCTGTACCGTTAATAAAAAAATTACTTCTTGTCTCAGTGCTTGAAGGAATCCTTCTGATTTAAGGGTATCCAACCTTGCTATGGTCCTCTGCAGATGTCGCCGTTGTGAAAAAAGTAGAGATCCAAACATTCGTGACCATGTGTACAAATTAGCAACTGCTGCAAGACCCAGTAACAAAGCAGTAGTGATCAAAATAGCATGAAGAGTTACTCGTTCAACGTCATATATCCTTAAAAAAAAGGATGTGTATCAAACAAGTTGGAAGTTTAACAGGTACCTAAATCAAAACACTGTAATTTATGGTACTTAGTAATGTAAACAAGAATATCTCTTTGCTTCAGTTAAACAACTTGTATTAATCTTCCAGAATAGGAGGTGTCTTATGGATACAAGGAGTCTTTATTTTTGCGATTATTGGATTGTAATTTTTTTATGTGCCCATTTTGATTGTTGTTTATGCCAAATAGAGTAAAGGTTGAATGTCTTAGATAATAATGGCTCAAACGACACAAAAGAACACATAGGGTTCTATTAAAAAAACAAAAAATTTTTAATGTCAAATCTTTGTCATAGTAACAGCTATGTTTCAATCATCTCAAAATAAATATCTTTTTAAATCCTAAGTTGCGTGTCCCTGAGTTTATGCTAATTTTTGCAAATAATCCTTATTTTAAATTTTATGCATTTTTTATTGACACTCGGTAAAAAGTAGTTGCTTAATACATTAATAAAAGTAAATAAAATCTTACCCACCCATTCACATTAGAGTTAAAGTGCATCACATACACAGTCAAGGCACAAGCTGCTAGCAGTAAGCAGAGGAACATCATTTCAAAAACAACTATATAAGGTAAGCAACACAGTTTTCTCAATTTCCAGGAAGACGACTTGGCTAAAAAATACAACATCGTAATTAGTACATAGCAATAAACGTTATACATGTATACTAACATGGCTTGGGCCTGAATGCTCTATACAGTCGGGTTGCTAGTGAACCATAATCGGACTCGATTGCATCGTACAAGGAACCTATCATTTGAACCACAGAATTCTCACCTCCACCTGTGCTGCTGACTCTCATATTATCAGTAAAATAAAACCTGTAAATTAAATATAAAACAGTAGTTTAAGATATTTCCATATGTGTACAATTTATAATATTATAATATTTTGCACCTTTCTATTGTAATTCATAGAAGTTTATAATAAATATACCAGTCACAACACAGTATTGACTCTTCAAAAGAATGTCTGTCTGTGTAATGCTATACGTGTTAGCCTAACTTTTGGCTCATAGATTAGCGGTACTTTGAATAATAATGAAACAAATAATGACTATAAGACTGACTTTTATAGTGTATCAGTTTTTCCTACAGAAGCGCTAAGTAAAATTGCTTCTTAGTTTGCAGAAAAGAACTACTTATGTGTTATATGATATTCGGATGTGGTTAAAAATACATAATAAAGCTATTTATACATTGAGTTATACCTGTTAAGCCACTAGACCATATAGCAGTTGAAATACTGGCATTTGGGTTCACCAAAAAATTAATTTGGATGTGGATTAAAGCTAGACTTTTATTATTAGTATTTACTAACTTCTACATCAATTTATAGGCATCCATGCGGCCATTTTTGACAATGCCGTCAAAGTTTTTAAACTTTATAATTTACACCTAAGGTACATAAATAAAAGTAAAACAACTTGCAAAAATAATATCACCTAAGCATAATCAGTGACAGAACAATAAACTGAAKTGACATCAGCAAGATATAGCTTATTACAGCAAATTTTAGTTTTCTAAAGTGAAATATTTACCCCCACAATCTGAACATGCATGTGTAGTCTTCAATTTAAAGATTAGCGAATTCACTTTCAGTTACTTGCATTTTGTATATCTATTCGTTTTTTAATTAATAAAAATATACAAATTGTAAAATGTATTAAGTTGCAATGTACTTTTTTAACATAACAAATATGCTTGGGAGCAAAATAATCGACTCAGCAGGGTGTTGAACCTTTGAGATAAAGTGCATCCACTTAAATAGTACTCCAAGTACAGATCGATGCAGTGTTTGACCGTTTTTCTGAAGGTGAATGTCTAATTGTGCAGTCAGGGAGTTGAAAGTTTTGCTCTCAAGTGTATAATAAACGGTAACAGTAGACTTTAGTTTATTTTATAATTATTAATTGTCTTACCTAGAGAAAATAGATGTTGTTTATTTCCATAAGCAGCTTGTTTTATATTTCTGCTTGAGTTATAGAATTTTACCAAACAAAATAATGTTTCGAGTCCCTATATGTTACATGAAAACTAAAAGACGAAATAACTGCGTACATTAATCTATTTTTATGCAAGTATTTTAAAACTAGCAATGCATGTAACAGATCTTAGCGAAGATGATAACTATTTACGAAATACCCAATTCTAATAGGCTGACAGTAAGATGAACTCAATGTACATAACAAAATTACATACATAACATAAACAAACCCCAATGTTTGACTGCATGTTTAAAATGGTTTTTTTTGCGGTTTAGTGCCATCAATATGTAAAAAAATTAAGTACCAGTATTTTATAAGAGTAGGTATAATTGGCCATTGCAAGAAACCTTCTGTATTTTGTTTTACATGTTTTACACATACATATGATATAAACGTGATATAAGTACTGAAATGCATGTTCAGTTAGAAAGTCGAAGTTAGAAAATAGCACTTTCAAATATGCGATATAGGGGTTAAAACCGGAAAGTATAGGTGTTATACAATCAAGGCCTATAGTATTCTACATTTTGGTATATTTATTTAAATGTGAATTATTAGCATTAGGAGACTGAAAACTGAAACAGGGATTATAATAGCGCCAAACACTGGAGTGGTAGGTACACGCTTTTTTTCTAGTTAATAATAATAATAATATAATTTATTTTTTCTGCATCGCAGATAAGTCAAAATACATGTAATATATGTATTATAGGATTTCCAGTTTAAAGAATTCCTGCATGGTATATATGGGGTTGTCCAAAAACAAACCCTTCAAATTTTTCTTTAGGGTTGGAGTCGTCAGGTCCCGCCAGCCACTAGGTAACTTGTTGTATAGCTGTAGATTGAGGGATTGTTTTTCGGACGTCACTAGCCTGTGTCTAGTTACGGAGAGGTTTCTGTACGCTCTAATATGGTGTTGGTGAGCCTCTTCTCTTCGCTGAAACTGGTCCTTCATACGGTGTATGGTTATTATTTGCCTAATTGTGTATTCTGCCGTCATTGTCAGTATTTGGTATTTTTTAAATAGTGGTCTGCATGGGGATGTCTGAGGAGCTCCTTCCAGAGCTCGAACGGCCTTTTTCTGCAACCGCAATATATTTCTTGAATGAGCAGAGTTTGCCCATGCTTCGATGATGTATGTTAAATTGGAGTGGAACATCGCATTGTATGTGATTAATGCAGCTTCCCAGTTGACAGTCTTTCGGATGCGCCTAATTGCATAGATTACTTTGCTGAGTTTACTTGCCAGTTCATCGCAGTGTGTTTTCCAAGTCAATCTTGTGTCTAGATGCAATCCTAGGAGCTTTGCAACTCCAGAGGGACCCATTTTACGTGATGATGTGAACGTGACGTGTACTGTTTTTGCCTCATTTAGTTTAAGACCGTTTGCTGAGAACCATATTTGTGCTGCTTTGTGATTTTCCTGAAGTTTGCACAGAGCTATTTCAGGATTTCTGTCGTGGGTAGCAATAGTTGTGTCGTCTGCATATAGAAGACATATCGTATTTAAGTTTGCAGGCAAGTCGTTGACATACAGATTGAAAAAGAGTGGTCCTAGTATAGAGCCCTGTGGCACTCCATAATGCATATTCAGTGATTGACTAACTGCCCCATTATGTGACACGATTTGTGTTCGATTTGTTAAATATGTTTTTATAATATTGTTGGCCGTTCCTCTGAACCCATAATGTTCTGCCTTTTGTAAAAACACTTCTTGTGACATGCAATCAAAAGCCTTGGATAAGTCACACATTTCAACTTGGCATGTGTGGTGCTGCTCAAAGGCTTCCGTTATGTAACGTAGAAGTTCCCTGCATAGGTCCCCAGTACTCTTTTGTTTTGTGAAGCCGTATTGTTGTATCGAGAGATAGCTTTGTTTGATGAGAAAATTTTGCATTTGTTCTGCTATTAATGACTCAAATATTTTACCAAAGACTGGCAGAATTGCAATTGGTCTGTAATTTATGGGCTCGCTTGATTGGCCTTTTTTGAAATCTGGACACACAAGGGCTATTTTCATTTCATCTGGGAAAACTCCTTTTGTTAGACAATTGTTGTAGATTTCTGTGAGTGGAATTATTATTGTGTCTATGACGGCTTTTACAAGACGGGTTGTAATTCCGTAAATGTCAGAAGAGTCTTTAGATTTCATCCTGCATACATGGAGATGAGTATCTTCTGTTGTAATTGGATGAAAAAACATAGTATTCCCATTTACTCTTACGTTTCGGACAAACTCGGCTGCACTGACTGGTTGTTTTTTAATTTCACCAACAGTTTTTAATGCAAATGTTGTGAAGTAGTTGTTAAGTTCATTAGCATCTGGTGAATCTTCATGACTTGGTTGATATTTTGTTTTCCCTGTTTCATGGTTTATGATGGTCCAAATTGTTTTACTTTTGTTTTCTGAATTTTCAAGTTTGTTCATGTTTCTGCATTGTCTGTTTTGTAAGCAGGCGTCTAAATAGAATTGTTTGTTTATGCCATCATACTCGATAGAAAGACCATTTCTATTATCTAGATTAATTAAACATATTTTATAGTATTCTATAACATAATTTCGTGGTTGATAACAGTTTTGCAGCCACAATGCATCAAAAATACCCACAGACTAATTCTATTTGCAATAAAATAACCCTTCACGTAGCAGCGTTTGTTTGTACACCAAATGTTGGGGTTGCCTACATTTAGGCATTTGTGACGTATCTTGGACATGCCCTATAAGATGAATTAACTTAACAGCTAAGCTTTCTTAACTGTCAGTCGTTTTTGGAATGGCTGCATACTTGTCAAAGTGAATGAGAGTTCTCAAGTTCCGACCCAATAACTCTGCCTACCAAGCGCCACGAGGCTTTGCGATAATAATACCAACCCTCAGTCATAGTGCTATAACTTCAGCACACATTTAGTCAATACCAATCTTTGGAATGACTCCCTAAGAGGGAGCGAGAGGGTTGAAAAAGCAGATATGCATGCTTGAGAACAGGTAATATAGGAATCTGTAATCGGTAATATATGAATCTGTAATCTGTAAAATCGGAATCTGTAATAGGTAAAATCAGAATCTATAATCGGTAATATCATAATCTGTGATAGGTAAAACCGGAATCTATAATCAGTAATATCGGAATTTATTATCAGCATCTTTAATCGATAAGTACAAAATCTGTAACTGGTAATGACAGAATTTGTAATCGGTAATTGATAAAATCGGAATCTGTAGTCGGTAATACGGGAATTGTAATTGGTAATAACGGAAACCAACAGTAATTACAGATAACTCCACTTAAGGATGATGATCTTTGCCATCCCTACAAAAATGGCCCTCTTTAGAAGAAGGATAGATAGAGGTTTCAAATATCACCGGTACATGGCGGCAACCTTACAAGGATATGATTTTTATATTTTTTGTCATCATATCAGAGTGACATATAATAATCATGCTAGAAGGCCATGACACAGGAATATTTAATGTAAGTTTTCAATGTGACCTAAGCAGTTATAACACGGAATAGGTTAGGTGCTCATTTTTTTTAATTAAGTACTATTGTACAAGTCGCATTTATCTTTTAAGTGCCTTGGGACTTACTTTAGTTTCAGGTACGCTAATTTATTGTTTAACATTCGATTTCACAAAATAAAGTCGCTTAGAGCAGAGAAACAAATAAATGTGTGGTAGTACATTAGCTTTCTAACTACGATATATGTTCTTATTATACAGTAATTTTATACATATGACGATAATGTCAATGTTTGGTATTTAAAATTACTTGAAATTTATTAAACTAAAACTTAATGTTTACCCATCAAACAGGAAATTGTGCCATATTGTGCCTAACTTAATTAATAATCATACTTTTAACATGTGATGCCACCCATTGGCAATCTGTAATAACTTGAATTCGCTGGCAAAAACAGGGAAGCTTCTGAATCGTTTGTTCGGTATCCTTAGTGGAGTTATCAGTACCGATAATATAGGAATGTGTAATCGGTTAACTCAGAACTGTAATCGGTAAAAGTGGAAGTAATAAGTAATACCATGATTTGTATCCCGCAAAATTCAAGTTTCTGCAGATTGAGCAGAAATTTCTGATAAGTAGACACTCATATTCTCCACTGGGACAAGTATTTCACCCCAATAGAGAAATGCAAAAGAGTAAATTATGTACTTGTACCATCAAATATAGAGATGATCATTTAAAAAAACTTGATATTCTAAGATTTGTAAAGGATGGTTCCTAGGATGTTCAGCAGTTCGCCAATACATTTATAAATACATCAAAGCTATACATTACTCAAACTTCATGGATTTGAATAAGTAGTGAAAATCCTGGACGAGTAAAAGTAAAGTGAAGCTGAAGTTTGGACAATAAGCAGAGAAGTAAAGAAAGAAAAATACATCCAGGATATCTATTCATAGTAAATCACACAATTCTTTTAAATAATATCCAAGAACAGATTAAAGAGATTTGGCCCATTAATGAAAATTTAATATAACACAAAGCCGAACACGAAATTATTAAAATGCATGTCTATGCTGTGCTGTCTACACGTCAACCAACTGCAGACAGATCTATTTCGCTGTCATTACAGCTCATCAGTGCAGTTTAATACTTTCCATCTCAGTATTAAACTGAACAAATACACATAATAATGTAATGAACGCTTGAAAAAAATATACTCCTACATGACATTTATGATTAGATAGGCACTCTTACATTACATACAAATTTTTGAAGTGCTTACCTAATTGGCTGAGCTGAAATTCCATCGTGTGTACCACTAGGCGGATGGCAAAATAAAATCTGCAGAATTAGTTTCAAGTTGTTCATATTCTTAGTCATCCTAACATTTAGATTATAAGGCCAGTCGAGATCATATCTACAACAAAATCATGCTATTATCTCTACTAAAAAATACATTATTAGTTTAGTTACCTTTTACTTGCAAACCATATTAATGCTAGGAAAGAGTAGCACAGCACAACAACAGCACAACCAACAGCGATTCCCACTATCCAACTGCCAAATGAAAGTCCACACACTGTGGCTAAAATAAGCGCAATGTGGAGAATGACAACAAAAAGTAAAGATGTGAATTGGAACATTGGATCTACCCACTCTCTGGCAAAATTTTTCATTTCATCTAAAAAGTAAGGATAAAAATTAAACAGAATGCCTAATGCCAGTTTATAGATGTAAAACGAGAAATATCTATTGTAATAGTAAAAAAATTAATTACCTTTAAGCTTTCCAAGCAAGAATGACTTCCCACTTCCCCATTTGGCATAAAGTCCTACAGTAATGGGCATTGATAATGATGGTTCACTTAGTATATCAGCTAAAGCACTACTATACAAATCGTAACCTAACATGTTCTCATTGTCTTCATTGGTGTTTATACGCCCTAAAATAAACAACACAAGTAAATTGTAACCTTGGGTTTAATAAAGTAATTAAATCACTGAAACTTTTAATAATATGAAGACATATTTGGGCATACTTTATAATGTTTAGAAACAGGCATATTTTAGCTGTAAACCAATTGATATGTTGTATGGGTATAAATGTATAGACCGTGGCCATTCTTAGTTGAACCCAGCAATAAAACGTCGCACTAACGGAATTTCGTCCAGGCCGTACCTATTTTGCTAATTTAGGGGTGGACGGTATGCAAACGGCTTAAAGCCTGACGTGGCCCGGCGTTTTAGGACGCTTGACCACCCTCTTTTACATTTGCATTTCATTCGCGATCATGTTGTATGCGGATGCGGTTGTAAGCTTGTGCGTTGTGTTGTCGTTAAAATAGCATAGATTTTCGCAAATTTATGTGGACAACTGGTTGGCTGTATGCCATTATAGCAAAATAAAGGAAGTAGAATACATGGAAAAAGAACATCTTCTCGACGAAGCGCTAGATGAACTGTGTTTTACAGTAAAAACAGGATCTTCTGATGAAGATTTTTCAAGTAGTGACTTCTCGGATGATGAATGTTAAGTCTTTTATCATAAGCAACAATTTTTATTCGTTAATCTTTTATAAATTGTATATACTATGTGAGAATTTTATTTTATTATTATTAAAGTACATTTTTTGTTCGTCTTTTGTTTAATATTCTACTTCTTGCTTTATTTGCTCTGATATAACTGAAGTACAAAGATTATCATATGGTGTAAAATACTTGTATTAAAATGTAGGTAGTATATGTTTTTTTTAAATAAAAAAGACAGAGGGCGAAGTAAAACGTCTTAATGTTATGCCAAGCTTTCGGAGATTATTGTATTTGTCAGGTCCTGACATTTATTAAATAAATAAAACCAGCAAAAAAGACTATATGAAAACAAACATAGACATAGAGCTGGTATATGTGCGACAATGCAATCAGCAGAGTGCAATTAATTTAGTTTAAGATAAGTAACTTTTTTATTACTAACTATTTACATTCAAATTAAAAACATACAATTTACAATAAAAATTTAACCTATTTATTCTGGTAGATATCTTACTTTTTATACTTATGAAATGGAAAAAATTTCTGATTTTAGCCTTAAAAACACAATCCAAAAAATTTCATATTCTTTTTATTAAACAAAAATTTAAAAAATATTAACCATCTAATTCATGTTAATTTTGTTTTTGCTGTGATAATTGCCATTGTTATTTGAAATTATGAGTGTATTTTAGTAATTCCCTACTTTAAACCTGCTTAAACTATCATAATTCTACACTGTCATTGTCTACCTGGATAGACCGATACCCAGTTATCTATATTTCAGTCATTATTATAACTTTATCGGTCAATATCTCTACCTACACTTCTATATAACAAGAAATATAGTACTAACCCGCTAATAAGCTTGCAGCGGCTGATTATCTTAAACATACCCACACTATATACACATATGAATTAATATATTAAATAATTCAATTATTTACTAACCGTACCACGCCACTGATCAAAATAGCTACTGTGAGACCCCAGTTACTAGAAAATTTACGCCGCCACTGACAGAAGTCACTGCGCCGCTCGCTAGGCTCCGCCCGGCTCAACTTAGAATGGCCATGGTCTACTAAAGTATGGTTAAAATGAAGCTTTTAAAAATAAGAGGTGCATGGATTTTGCTAGAGACCACATATTTATACTTGTAGTTCACTAATTATGTCAAATTACAGGTTGAATGTAAAATTACTTTATACAGATTTCTAAGGGTTTGATAGTAAAGCTATACTAACAAAACAAATTGCATTTGAAGTGAAAAAAAACTCAGGTACAGTTACATAAAACAAGTGATAATGTTGACAAATGTTAAATCAATAAAACTAGGAATATCTGGTACCAAAATTGTAATGTTCATTGCAAAAAAGATGTAAAAAGGTACAAATACTTTTAGAATAAAAAGAAACTATTGTACATTTGAGACAAGACCATTCATAATATTAATGTTATGTGCTTTCAATTTACGATGTAAATTATTCGACCTATACTGAAAAAAGTGGATGAACTACTTTTTTTTTGGACACACTGGGTCTGTTATTATTTTTCATGCTAATCACTCTGCCTGCTTGCATAATGCATGACCGTGTGCCCAAGATGCAGTCTGCTATTCCTTTAAAACATCCTGATTCCAATATATAATGTAGATAGGTATATTTCAGTAAACTAATCAAACACATATTCAACATCTTACAATAAAGTGCAAATAATACCCTTAATGGATTATTAAAAGCATCCAATTAACAAGAAAATTAACATACTTGCTCCGAATATTTGTCCTAGTATTGTCTTCTGATGATTCACATCGATATTGTATGGTGTTTCTCCTGCTCGGTTTGGCCTGTACAACAGCTGGCTGTGTTTAGGATTACGGAGTAATATCTCTACTATTGCTTTTGAACGTGCCCTCATTGCTATATGTAAAGCAGTGTTGCCTTTCTTATCTGCAGCGGAAACCTTTGCCTTTTTGTCAAGCAAAAGCTGGACGATTTCTGCATTCCTTGATTTGACAGCTTTCAAGAGAGGGGTGTCTCCATCCTACGAGAAGTTGTAAAAATAAAGTATAAGCCATAACTCTTATAAGGTTTAATAACATAAAGAAAAAAAATACTTACTTTTGTTGCAATTTCTAGATCTGGGTTACAGTTTAATAATAACTTCACTATTCCTACATTCTGTTTTTCTACAGCTACATATATAGCAGTTTTTCTATCTTTTCCTGGTATGTCAACGTCAGCATACTTTTTAAGAAGAGCTTCAACTATACCTCTATGTCCTCCCTTTACTGCATGTATCAAATTAGTGTCACCTGCTCTATCCTGAAAATAGTATATCCTTAATTACTTAAAATTATCTGAATTGTTCATAAAGTAGAATTCGATATAAATATAAATAAAAGCTATTCTTACCTGTATATTTATGTATGATCCGCTATCCATTAAAGCCGTTGCTATTTCATAATACCCTTCCTTACAAGCAATCATTAATGCACTACAGCCATCTTTGTCTAAGGCATTTATATTGGGTTTGTGTTCTAATAGTAAATTGACCACATCGACATGGTTGCCTTGTGTAGCTACAAGCAGTGCCGTCCACGAATACATGCCAGCTGTATCCACATTAGCACCTAGGTGAAAAAGTACAATGCCGTTACCAAGATGAAAAATGCATTTAACTTATCTTGTATATTAAATAGCTTCAAGTATGTATCCAGTTTATTAAATTTTTGGTAAAGCGCTTTCAGCTAATATAAAGCCATTATTAGTACCGTTTACGTACAATTAAAATAAATTTTACAAGAAAATCTGATGTCAAAAAGAAAGCAAACAGGCTCGACCTCAAACAAAAATTTTAATGATCAAATTAACAGTTTAATATAGGGCAACTAAAATTACAAATATCATTCAAAACTATTAAATTTTGGTAATTTATAATTTTCTTCTTTCTTCTGGTTTGTTCACTATAAACAGAACTGCATCTATGTAAAGAGTAGAGAAACTGTATACTCCTGAATGATTCAAATCTGCAATTTTGTCTTTATTGCGTACTAAGAGAGAAAAACACTGCCTACCACAGAAAAAATAATATTTAATCCAAACGCGGAAAATAATTCAAACAACTTACTGAAACTGGACCAGCAAACCTAAATTTTGTACAATTTTTGAATTAAATTACATCAAATTCTTTTTCAAAAGCAGCTAATTTATGTGTATAGGATGAAAAGAAAACTAAGAAATAATATTGTCTGTGCATGTTGATTTTTCTAAAAATTCTAAAATAATAAGGAGAAAATTTGCTACCTAAAAGTAAAAAATCTAAAAAAAAAATTTTCCAGCTTTCAATCATTCAGGACTAAAATTTTTCATGTTACGATTGAAGTTTCGTTTATAACGGACAAACCGGAAGATCTTTTTCAATTAGAGAAACTGAACATCTTAAACAGGTGAAAAATATAAAAATTCATAGAAAATTCATCGCTTGCTAAACTTTTATTATTACCCAACACACTGCTTCCTTAAACAATTTAAATTCATTACAACTTTATAACAAATTCTTAAAAACTAAATTATTTAGAAATTTTGGAAACATACAAAATAATAATGACCAAAATTTAACAATTTTGAATGATTTTTAAAATTTTGGTTGCCGCTTATTAAACTGTTTATTTGATCATTAAAATCTTTGTGTTGTTGACATGTAGGCCACTTTTTTGCTTTTAGTTTGACATCAGATTTTCTTGCAAAATTAATTTCAATTGTATGTAAACGGTACTGATAATGGCTTTATATTACCGAAAGTGCTTTACCAAGAATGTAATAAAGTTGATACATTCTTGGACCTATGAACCTATAATCGTTGTCTGAATATTATTCATATATAATCATTAATAGCACTTAGAAAAATTGATCAGTTTTCTACCTTAAGAGCATTAAACAACCATCAACTTTTTTAAATATTTTAAAACATCTGAACACATTATCATTAAATTACAGAAGCTACTTTTCATTTTCTAACTATTCAATTTATGCAAAATATTTTCCAATATTTTTAATAAAAGTTGATCAATTTTAAGTCCTAGTATAATTAATCAAATGCATGTGCATGAGTTAGTAGATTGTAAATTTGCAGTATTCGATAAAATTTACTTTCTAAAGCCTATTCTGCACTAGGTTGTTCCTTGGTTGTCCACTTAGGGTGTCCACAGTCATTAATACTGTTAGTATTTCAATTGTCTATCTCAAAAATATAAAAATAAGTGTTAGAATTCTTGATTAAAAGATATGTTCCAGCTCCTATATTGGCAAAGAAGAGCGCTGACTTGTTTCATATTTATTCATGTTCATTCTGTCTCATGATAATATAAAGAAAATTCAATGTTTGTCAACACATTAAATTCATTGCTTATAAGTCCCTGTTCAATTATTTTAAATTATACAGTGTATATTAGAATTCTACTACCTAATCAAAGTATCTTTCTTACTAGTTCTTACTCGAGATTGTCATTCAACTATTAAAGAATGTAGTAAACTGCATCTTTTGACTTACCTGATCTTAACAAACAATCTACGATCTCAGTGTGTCCTTTCCTGCTGGCCCACACCAAGGCTGTAGTTCCATATTTATCGCCTACATTAATTTTTGCTCCATGGCTTATCAGTGCTTGTACTATTTCCAAATTGCCTCTGCCAGCAGCCCACAACAATGAAGAAATGTGAAAATTTCCATGTGCATTTACATCAGCACCTCTGTCTAATAAGAGGTGGACAACATCCGTTCGACCTTTGTACGTTGCCCACATAAGAGGTGTCCAACCGCCCTAAAAGAGCAAAGTAAATACAATAAACTTCATATTTTTTTCTGAATAAGAATCTCTGTGGTTTACTTTTTCCTAAGTATGCTGATAAAAAACAGTTGCGACTAATAAAACATTTGCAATAAAGCAGAAGATATATTTGTGGGAAGCTGACATAATATAACTTTTTCATTGCAGTAGTTTTGTTTAAGACTCAAGGCAGTAAAATAATGAGTTAACAGTTGTATCTTTTGAAAAACTAAAATTTGTATTAGCATAAATTGTTTTTTAACTTATGTACAATACTCAATTTTCAATATCAATACTTCCGAGGTTAAAGGAATGGGATGCTCTAGGAGTAAAGTAAGAATCATTAATGACATAAATATTTAATATTAAGCAAGAAGCACTGATTATTTAGTTTGCAAAATAAAATATTTACAATACTGTATCTACACATTATTTAGTAAAACCTGCCACTGTAAATGTCAATTTGTAAGTACTAAGTTACAGGACTATAAACTCTGAAGAATTAAAAAGTCTAGCTTATCACAGAAGTTTTTTGATTCTAACGATTTTTAATTAGTCGTTCTTATGAATTCTAATGACCTTCATTGATATCTATAGTTCTGCAATCTAAATATGCAAAGAGGTTTTTTTGAACACTGCGACTATCAAAGATATTTTTATTTTGTGTATATTTTCACTACTTCCTGGTTTAATGTTTCTTATTGGTGGATGATTGGTACCTTAAAGTGAGTTATTATCCGACTATCTGCATGGGGGTGATAATTATTTTGCATTGAAGAATTATAAAGTTATCTATATTTGTCATGAAAATCAAAATAATGGTAAAAGTCAACTAATCTCTACATACCTGTAGAAGAGTTTATGATACAATTAGATGAAAGTACTGTGTGAGGTAGTAAACCAGTATTAATGGCTTATGTCAGATACATAAAAGATGTAAATGAAAGAAATGTTATTCAGCAGACACAATCACTGATAGAAAAGGTAATGATGATTGTTTAAGGGCCTATTCTGATCAAAACCGCATTCCTTTCATAAATATAATAGTCCATGCAACAGATGGTGTTCCTTGAATGATAGTGCAACACTTTGTTGCAAAATCTATTGATGGGGATTACAGAAAACAATGAATCTAGTAATATCACTATCAACAAAATAAAAACACACACATTCAATTTCCTTTACTTCGTATTGAAAATGATGAGGGTTATGAGCACCTATTACTAAATACAGGTCAGGTGGCTATCTAAAGAATGTTGCTTCAATATAATTGTTGCAAAAGCAAATGAAATAATTTTCAAAAATAAGTAAGCAATGTAAGCATAATTAAAGTGAAAAGTTGATTATTGACATTACAAACAAATTCAGTCTCTATTAAAATAATATTGGTAGGAAGGCTATTACATTATTTTCCTAATGAAGCAAATTAAAAAGACACTGAACTTATATTCCTAATTGGGTTATTAGTCAATTATTCCTGCTAATGTAGCTTATTCACATATGCATGAAATGTTAATACATTTGTAAATAAAACAACTTGGAAGTATTTTGAATCAAAACAGTAATACACATTTGAGCCAGTGTGAATGAAAATTAAAGTTTGAGGTTACAGTGTGTTCCCCAAATGCTGAAAAAAAAACAAACAAATCCCTTAAAAATTTGTGAACAAGATGATAATATTACATCTCTCAAAACTGGAACAAAATATTAAGCTCAGCCTTTAACATTTAGCATCTGTCTAAAAAATCAAAATATTTCAATTGTAACAAAATTTGGTTTGCAGCCTGCATAATGCAGGTTTACTATACCAAGGAGGTGGAATCTTGTAAATAACACAATCTTTTAATTTGTCGTTTTCAAGTTATTTAAAAAAAAACAATTTTTTACGGATTTATTTAATTTTTTGCAGGCTAAATAATTCAAATCAACTGAAACAATTACCAGACATCTAGATATACATATATATGTAATCTTCAGTAAAAATTTTAGTTAATTTAAATTTACCCATTATCAGAGATGCAACATTATTTTTTATCTATTAGGAGGTCCATAGCATTCCCATAGCAGTGACTAGTTTAGCATGGAATCATAGCTATTAAAAGAATATTTTTGCAGTTTGCAAGTGTAAGGGTGAAGCTTCTGAAACACAGGAATTTCACCTTACATGTAGTATAGATTTCTATGAATGAGATCGTTGCGCCCTGCCTCAGCCACCGACAGAGATTTAGATAAATTTTTATTTGGTGTTGCATTCTACCATGGAAAGAATGGTGTGTCAGGTAGGTGACAGATTTTGTGGATGTACAGTGCATGACGTCATCTTGAGCGCAAAATGCAAAACTGATGTACAGTGCATGACGTCATCTTGAGCGCAAAATGCAAAACTGATGTTTGTCTTGGACAAAGATTATTATTAACTTTTGGCTTTCTGTGCGGTTTTGAATCGCAATTCTATTAGCTGGTAGTGATTTTATCATCATTTTACGATACCAAGCTGTGCAGTAGCATAGTGCACAAACTGTTGGAGTACTCTCCGAGAATTTGCTGCAACCTGAGGATGCAATTCTGGCCTAATTTTATCCAACTAAGTTGTGATTTAAATAAGAACGTTTGTAAACATTTTATTTGTCCAGTACCTACGATTTTTGTGTATGCCTGTTTGCAAATTCACAATAGTTAATAATAATGTTCACCCAAGACAAATAATGTTAGTTTTGCGCCCAAGGTGAAGTCATGCGCAGTAGATCCATAAAAGCTGTCAGCTACTTGGCACGCTATACTTTATTCTAGCCAAGGTTTTCCACAAAATATGAGCATTGTAGCTGCTTGTAGCATCATGTACTCCAAAATCGATGCGCTCCTTGATAGATATGTACCAAAAACGAGATTCCACTGCTCATCTTACCCATCCTAGTTTACATGATCTATAATCTCTGATTTGAAGAGGAAGAAAACACTATGGAAGTTATAGAAGAAGAGCGGCTTGGAGTACTATCTGCATCAAGTAAATAAGCTTCGGAAATTAATCCGTTATAGTATTCATCTTGAGTTTACCAAATACATAAGTAACGTACAAAAGGAATGTCTCTGGTCTCCCTTCAATAATGCGTTATCAGGATAATCTTGTGTCGAAGCCAACGGATATTGTTTGAATTTTTGCTGACTTTTTTGGTAGCCTTTACATAAAAAACAGTGATGATGCACAGAGTCAAATTAATTTAAACTAGTGTGGTGATGTGTCCATTGCTGCTACAATGCATTTGTTCTGCATTTCGGATGAAGACATCATTGCGGCTGTGAAGAAGATGAAGCCTAACTTAACTGCTGGGACGGACAATATACCGTCATTTATTGTGAAAGATTGTGTTTGCTGTTTTTTGAAGCCGCTCCAACACATTTATAATTTATCTTTACAGACAGGTATTTATCCAAATGTCTGGAAGAGTTCCAAGGTTTTTCCGGTTTTCAAGTCCGGAGATCGAAGTAATGTTGAAAATTATAGAGCAGTAGCCAAAAGCTGCAATTTCGCCAAAATTTTTGAGTCTATTTTTGCAAAGTATCTATATAACCATATGCACATATTTATAAATGAAGGTCAACACGGTTTTATAAAGGGTAAATCTACTGCAACCAATTTATGTGAGTACACGCAACTGCTTTCTGATAATTTAGAAAGTAAGTTACAAACTGATGTTATTTATACAGATCTATCAAAAGCTTTTGATGTTGTCGATCATCGCATTTTATTGTGGAAATTACAAAGTTATGGCTTATGTGATTCTTTGATATTGTTTCTTAATTCTTTGTTGACAGCACGATTTCAATATGTTGAATATTTAGGTTATAAATCAAAGCCATTTCAAACATGTAGTGGAGTAGTGCAAGGTTCCAATTTAGAATCACTTTTGTTTTTGTCCTTCTTCAACGATGTATTTTCTATATTTAAGTCGCATGTATTGGTGTACGCTGAGATTTGAAAATTGTAAGATGCATAAAATCTGTTGAATATTGTACTACGATGCAAAATCATCTAGAACAGTTTTCTCTCTGGTGTGCAGAGAACAAAATGAATCTAAATATTGTTAAATGTAAAATTATTTCTTTCCATAGGATTCAGAATCCGATTGTTTTTCATTACAGTGTTAATGGTACTGAGTTGGAACGTGTATCTCAAATAAAAGATTTGGGAATCACTTTTGATAGTTCTCTCTCATTTAACTTACATATAGAGCAAATGTGTGGTGATGCTATTAGAGCAGTGGGGTTTATTAAGCGGCAAACTAGGGATTTCAATAGCATTTCTTGTATTTTGAAACTGTATTGTGCATTTGTGAGAAGTAAACTAGAGTAATGTTCAGTAGTTTGGTGTCCTGGTTATGCTGTTTATGCTACTCAAATTGAACATATACAAAATAAATTCTTTAAGTACTTATATTATAAGAAATTTAACCTATATCCCCATTTTGATTGTCCGTCTTCGACTCTGTATGCCGAATTTGAGCTGCATTCATTAAGTTTTCGGCGAAATCTTTATGCTACAACTTTCTTGTATAAAATTGTACATGGTCGCATTGTTGGTACATTATTGTGTCGATTAGCTTTCTTAGTGCCAAGAGTGAATTCAAGATCTTGTGTAACATTTTATGTTTGTCCTTCACGGACTAGCCATCATTTTCACTCTCCGATTGTACGTATGTGTAGATTATATAATGAAATATGTAGAAGTGTTGATATTTTTGTATCGCCATTTGAGTCATTTGTACGTAGGTGCAAGAATTATGCTTTGTAACTATTATTATTCCTTTGTAGACTTTATAGGTCTGTTGGAATTAAATTTACTATTATTATTATTATTATTATTATTAAATATACTATCATCATCTATCACGCTTGAAATAAAATACTGAAGGCTGAAGGCACCTTAATAAACTTTGTAAATATTGCCAACCCAAAGGTTCTCATCAAAGCTTTAAATTTCATTTGCCCAGTTTTTCATTTGAATGTTGCATTAAAATTACAGTACATATTTCAAGCTCTTAAAATGAGCGTTTGATACACAAATATTGAAACATTCTGATCCATTTCTTACCATATCTCGATGTTCCAGTTCAGCATTGTGTTCCAGCAATTGCAAGCAAATATCCGCATGACCTTCCTTCGCTGCACACAAAAGTGCTGTCCAGTTATCACTGTCTTCCAGATTTGGGTCTGCCCCGTGAGCCAGGAGCTCACGTACAAAGTTTGCTTTCCCCTTGGAGGCGGCCACCATGAGTGCTGTCGTGCCATTCTGAAATTAATAATGCTTTAGCAAATCTCTAAATTAATAACTGAGTAGGCTTACTTCATCCCTGTCATCCACCACAGTCTGTTTGTTCTCAAGGAAGGACTGTAAATCCTGGAGATTGTCATCTTGAATGAAACCTATTAGTGTTCGATAACATAGGGACACCATGGACTCCGAACGGTTCAGAATCTGAAAAACAGATTATTTGAAATTACGGTGAGGTGCTAATAAACGTGGGCATTTATAACTGTTATCAGAGACATAAAAACACTGTATCAGCAACAAAGTCAATAAAATTACTGCAGCAAATAGTATTACAGTCAGTAGAGATTAGAAGCGTGACACACTGTGGCAAATGTTGACAAGATATGTGGCCTTGTACATACCCTCCCTCGTAAGATAGAGGACCTACATAGGCTTAAAAAGATTCGCTTCCCGCTTAATTATTCCTTCTGTTCTTTGCACTTATTTGATACCTCTAAGATTATAACTGACGACCTTGGTGCAAAAATCGGCCAAGTCCTAAATCAGCAATTGTGGCAAAATAAAGAAAAATTCTGAACTTTGTAATAAGTTTGCAACCAACATATTAAGTTCTTCAAACCCTTCAACATCCTCTCGATTTTTGCAATAAATGCTCAGGGAGCACTAAAGGTGAACTTGGCCTGTTTTTGCAGTCTTCAATCTAATAATAAAAAAAACAAAATTACCTTATAGGAACTTCATTCTTGCAATAAAAACTGTAAAATATATCTATCTATCTATATCAAATTATACTATTCTAAGGGTTGTAATGTATCCCATACACATCATAAATGAAAAAAAGAATTGAATCTCGCAACTGAGTATTTGTTTCAAAATAAATCATATTATCTAATATTTTAGAGCAAGTTAATAATTTATATATGTAGACACTAAGAAAAAACTCTTGTAAAATATGGATGTTTAGCTTTTTAGTATTACACAATCTACAATACAATGAACATACAACAATCCAACTGTTAGTGTTGTCCTTCAACATTTATTTTAATTAGTTTGTTAGTGCTACATAGCATGCCATACTCTTTTAGACGAGTGAGACTATATTTTGAAAGAATCATAGTAATACAAGATACCTACTTATTTAAAATGTGCAACCAATATCTTCAGTTTTCATTCACATCGACCTAAACTTGATGTTGTTAACTCATTCATCTTATAATTACTGTTAGATGAAACATTACGTAATATTATAAAGAAAAAAATAATAAAGCAAAATCCAAAAGAGGATCACATTTTGTAAAGAGAAAACAAATTATTATACGGCGCTAAGCAGATTTTTTTAGTAAGGTTTTTCCCATACATTTGTATGTAGTAACCTGACACACAATCTTATTTGTCATCCTTTGTAGTGGATATTAAATAAATACTTTTGAATTATTATACACATTACTACTGATGTTAAGGTTTAAAAAAGAAAGTTTATTACATAAAGTATACTTATAAGATTTTTATATAATTCCTGGATGTATTCCATATACAGCATGCTTAAAAGTTAGATGGCACAAATTCAAGTATTTCAGATGTAAAATAACAAAGTATATGTTAACATATTTCTGGAATACGTAATCATTTCTTATATACGGAGGGTGGAAAATTGACAAAAGCTCCTTATTTTACTAATACCCAGATAAACCACTGTGACATAAAATGACATTCACAGTGCAGTGCTGTTTCTCACAGAGGTGGTGCTATGTATGGAATGCCATTTTACTTTTCATTAAACACAAAGTCCTGTTTATCATTCAAATCATTATATTTTTATGTTTTACTACATAATGTAAATTCAAGTATTTCTCTTAAGTAATATGGGATTCTTACTCAAAATTAAAATAAGAATACCAATTTAATGTCTATTATTAAATATGTAGCAATTTAAGATAACGTAAAATTTTCCCTGAATATTTTTTCTCGCACAAATAAATATGATTCCCTAATATTTTGTTTGTTAAAATATGTTACTGTTTCTCAATATTAACGTTACCTGATTTTATCTGACACTTGAAACATTGTGTACATCATTTATCTGTCTCTCGGAGTATGTCGGCTAAATTTATTTGTTTCCTAATTTTAGCGTTGCATGAATTTATCTGACATGTGCCCATAATTTTAATTCGCTCTCTCTATTCAAAAAGGGAAATGTTGCAGTAAGTAACAGACAGACAATTTCCATTATGAACATCAGCTAGTCTGAAGTCAGCCTGCCAGACTGTTTTTCTCGTTCTAACTGCAGTGTTTCATTATTTAAAAAAGAAACCGCAAATTAAATTTTGTGGACACATTATAAGTGTCGGATAAAATTAGAAAACAAATAAATTAGAACAAGGTTCAACAGGCAAAATAAATGATGTGCACAACTTAAATAAATAAACAGATGGTGCTGAGGGCATTAGCTCTCCTTACAACAGATGCACACAGTGTTTCAAGTGTCAGATAAATTCAGATAACATTAAAACTGGGAAATAAATTCGAGCAACATATTTTAAGGGATGAAATATTATGGAATCATATTTACTCGTGATACACAAATAAAAATTAGAAATTATCAAGGACGGTAAAGTTACAAAACCTTTTGATGTCACATAATTGAAATGGCAATTTTGAAGTTACATCTAATTACTATTATAATTTACTTGTTCCATTGAAATTAATGTCTTATGATAGTTAAGTATCAATTTAATTGGGAAACATTTTAAAAATACATCAAGTTGGTGTTACAAGTTCAAACTAACACTGAATTAGAAGCTCTCATAACAAAAACAGAAATTTAATCAATCAAATGAATTACCCTTTCATAAGAAATGTACATACAGTGAATTGCGCACATATGTACTTGATAATAAAAATGAAATTAGTATTCTTATTTTAGTTTTAAATATGTATTATTTGACTTAAGACAAATAGTGAAACATAAAAGTAGAATGATACAATTGCCTTTGTGGCTAATAAAAATTAAAAGGGTGTTCCATAGCTATGGAAGTGGGTTGCCTTTTGGCAAAAAATTTAAACCGAATAATTTTAAAAAGGCAGTGTTTCTGTCACAATTTATAAAATAGTTTTTCAACACCGTGCATACTGGATTAAAAGCATTTTTAGACATGTTTCATGCATCTTGTATGTAGAGGATTTATATTATGTAGAATCTTGAAAAAAGTAAATGTTTACATCTAAACATATATGTTACGGAAAATAAGAGTGTGTAGGTGTGAATATAAGAAAAATTGTAGGTAAGGTGGGAAAAATCAAAATAACATGGCATTGTGCAATAACTCTGAAGAATATGCTTATAATCAAAATAAAACTATTTCTTAAAATATCCAATTGTAGAGCTACATTATTCGCATGTGTCATTTTTATTTCACTTCACTTTAAGTAACTTTTCAGGCAAAGATCTTGACACTTACTTATGTTTTAGAACAAAACAAATTAAATGGAAAATCTAAATAAAGAACATGGTCCAAATGAATGTATTCTTTTTTTGGATTTTTTATTACTGTAGCTTAAAATTATTTTCAAAATTCTGGTTATACAGGAAATGCACACTAACTTTTAAACTAAAACATATAGAACCATCAGGCTTTTGTTATTTTAAAGAATATAAAAATGCTATCACTGCAAATTGGACATTTTTTGACTTGAGGTGTTTTTTTTATAAAATCCAAGAAATCATGTTTGCATCTCTCGTAGCTTATCACTTTTACCTTCCATTATGTTGACTTTAAAAAAATTGTAACGCTACTTTTCCTACATTTAATCAGGCTTGAAAAACAGCAGTATTATTTACAAGCATATATTGGCTATTTTAGTAGCTATTTTAAAAACCGTGAACCTCTAAGCCAAAATGATACATCATAAATGAAGAATGAGTGCGAGAATGAAAGGAAATTCGGTGTTCAAAGAAACTGTTAAAAATACCCTCTTTGCGAAGACGCAGCTAAACCTATTCTTCAATATTTATCACAGTGTTCTCTGTGTTCTCTAAAAGCAAAGATTGGATTTATCATGTCTTCGGCTGGCAACTGGAATATCACATAATAATCCATCCATTCTTTTTCTCAGAAACAATGCAAAGGCATTTTCAGTCTCAGCTATTACGGTAAAACGTGGCACCATCATAAAACAGTAACATATTAAAATTATTCTTGGTTTTTTTATATTTCTCTAGAATCCACAGATAAAACACTAGTTGAGTTCAACATTGATTAATAAAGTTGTTATAACAAAAGCAATGAAATGTAATTAAGAAACAATAGAAAATCAACAAGAGATGCAACCACAATTTCATGAAATGTGTTAGTATAAAATTATTTAAAATGTTAGATTCAAACTATCAAAATTTGATAGTTTGAATCTAACGTTTTAAATTTATTTAATGTAACAAAATTTGATGTCACATTCGACAATGGAAAATATGTTTCCATAATATAAGAACAGAGAAAACCTCAACAATCTATCTCTTTTGGTTATGTATTTTGATTTTTCGTAGGCATCGCAATCGTCATTTCTTTCAAAAAATTGTTACTTAATTCATATTATTGCTTCTTAAATATAATGTATAATGGACAAAGGAATTTTGTGTTTGTACACATTTGTATATCTATGAAAAATGGTATTGCACAGCAATCATTCTATACATTGGCGTTAGTATAAGCTACAACACTCGGCATTCCAATATCCATGTCCAACTAACAGTATGAGAGTGCCTTCTTATCCCCAAACCAGCGAAACTGAACCTAGAATTTTGGTCACCATCAGGTGTAGTCAGCGTGAACGTGGGTAAATGAAGGTGAGTTAAAGAGCCCCTCCAGGAACCTTCTGGTATATGAAGACGAGGAAGGAAGGACGTCCTTCTCGCCGCAGGCTGTGGTGGATCGCGAGGAACAGAAATMCTATGACGAGCTTGCTTTGGGATCTTCGATGGGTCCATGGTAGAGCTAACGATAAGGATTCCAGTGACAAAAACATCGATTTGTCATAAAAAAATTAAGAGTAGGGAGCGCATTTTTAGTTGCTGCATTCAGTTTTGTAATTAATGAAAATTTTTTCTGCTTTAAATAGGATACATGCCAAATAAGATCCATTTCATTACAAATAATTTGTATTCTATGCTACCGTTTTTCATTTGGATACTGTTTTAATGCCTGCTTAAGAATTAAACAAGCAATAAAGAATTTGGTTTGGTATGGCCAGTTCGGAGTTTGACAAAGTACAATGTAAGAATTATTTTACTTTGGATCAATAGCTGTGAGGCATGGGAAGCATAGTCTCATGATCAGTTAAACAAAATTTAAATTAATAAACAAAAAATAAACTATTTTCATGATAATAATTTATAGCGGGCGCAATGCAAGCAAGCCATGTTTTCTTTCTCCCGCGAACATAATGTCTCGTGTAAATTATTTCGTGCAATTTTGATTTTATGCATAGGTATTTCACATTTGATGAATACATTTTTTGTGATTTATTATTCTAGGAAAAAGAAAAAGCACAAATACATAACATCCACAAGCTGGACCATCGGGGCTGAGTGGAAGTTATCTTTACCCAAGGTCTATTCGACTTTTAGACTTAGACCTTGATTTATACCTTCTACGCGATTACTGTCTTATTCAACTTAACTCTTTTGGTTTCTGAAGTGCGGTTTGATTTTTTACTACACTTTAAGTTGTTTGAACAATTTTAAAGTAGGTAAGAAAATGTACCAATTGTTTACTGTAGTGTTCCATCGCTTATCCAGTTGAAATTTTGCGTACCCCCAGAAAACGACCTCTCGAAAAAGAATCTGAAATTCATTTCTTGCGGTCACGTTTTGAAAAAAGTCCGAGTTTATACATGGAATCGTTTTACAAAGAGCGATGTTCTTTCGCATGTTGCAAGCTGCCACTTTTCTTTTAAATGTTGCATCCACGATCTATGAACCTAAAAAATTAGCTAGATGTGCAAGTTTTGTGAAGTTAAAATAGTATCAAGACGTTTCTAAAAAATTCGTTAGCAATATAAAATTTAAAAATATATTTGGAATACAAAGGTTGTTGCTTTTCAATATGATTTAAAAATGTATTGGGTTAATAACTAAACATCAATTTAAAATTACCGGGCATAAATACTTAGTACAACCAAAGAGAAGGGATCGAAGGATCCCTTCTCGACACTTGAAAAAGAAACCCATATACTTATTAACTGAATATACGGCTCACATCCACTTGTTTCAATGTGCAAGCTTGGTGGCCATGGTTGTTGTCATCTGCGGCGCTCTAGTGTCGGGTGGGAAGATCACATATTGTCAACAATAAACAAAAACAGTGATTTCAGTTCGCTTGGTTGTGTTTATAAATGTGTGAAATGGCGGAACGTGGAGAATGCAGTACTTGCAGTTACAAGAACTGCAAGCGTTCGTATTATTCATCAAAGACAGATGCTGAGAAGGTTCGATTTGGATTTATATCGCTGATATTTTATATTTAATATATTCTTTAAGATATTCTTCAAGCACGATACAGTAAACTGATATCAATATCAAACAAGTAGGTAATGTATCTTCAGTTTTTTGAATAGCAAAAATCTAACAGAGATTATCTTTTGAATCCCATAAATACCAAGTGTTTGTAAAACATTTTTATAAACAAAAAATTTAAATAATAATTATGTAACATTACTCTAAATATTGATTTTAATTTTTTAATAGCAACTTATACAAATATAAATAAAATATTAATTACTTAGTTGACAAGTCAAAATATAAAGTACGAGCGTTACCACTATTACATTTAGAAACAAAAGTTGTACCAGATACAACAGGACACCTTAAAAATTAATGTTGATTAGATGATAACTAAGCACAGATTTAAGAATTTTTGGAATAATTTCATTTGTTTTGCTGTTTAATTAAAATTATCCACAAATAATGAAGCTGTGAATAGGAGTGTTTTTCGCAAAATGAAGAGATCAGTCGACGAGTCTCGGTCAGCGGTAATACGGAAATTTGAATTTCGCGCCGGTTCTCACTCAGATTTAAAGGGACGAACGCGTTCGAGGTCATTGGTGAGCATTTCCAACAAAAAGGATTTTAATGGAGTGTCGCCTCTTGTAGGATCCTTCTCTTTGGTACAACAGGAAAATGGCAATCTTTTTATATACATTTGGCTAAAACCTAAAACATGTTGTCCGCTCACTGTGTCGCCACACTGTGCTTATAGAGTTACTGTATAAAAGGCATATCAAAGAAGTCAGGTATAGAATGGCGTAACAATAATTGTTGATCACTACAATAATCTCCAAGCCTCCCTCTTGAAATGTGTCACCGGCCGCCAGAGGTTTGGATCAGTATTTGATTGGTTCCACTCTTTTACTAATAATAATGTTCCCATTCCAGTATAGGCGATTAATGCCACCGAGAAAGAGACTTTACAAGCAACATAAATTCCTGTTGAACATAATGATGTGCAGAAAAGTGAAATTTTAAATTCTGTTACATTGATATTGGGTCATTGGGTGTGGCAGAACTGATTAAGTGGTTTTGAGGTTTTATAAAAAAAAAACTCACGCGCAAGTGTATATAGATAAAAATTACCCGTTTAGTTTTTAAATTTAGTACGTACGTTTGACAACATCTTAAGGAAAGTGGTATGGAAAAATACGAAAGTTTTTAAATTTAGAACGTACGTTTGGCAACATCTTATGGAAAGTGGTATGGAAAAATACGAAAAGAGTTTCAAGTCTGTTACATTGAAAGGTACATAAAGTAAAAACTGGTTATAGAAATATGAGTACAGCAGTGGTAATACTAGCAAAACGTGAATCCAAAAGGAAAACGATAATAAAAAAACAGAAAGTTACGAGCGCCCGGACTCTCGGCTATTATGTGTTATCATCACCGTCGTGCCCCTGTGAATATACGAATGAAACAGAAAGAAACTAAAAGTGTATCACAACACGTAGTGGTCTTTATTCGCCGTAATGGTGCTTGTTCTCTTGCATACAGATAATAACATGCAAGAAAGAAAGCACAATAAAGGTAAAAAACAAATAGAAGGAAAAATTCATTCTTATTTAAATTCAACGATGCCCTGCCAAATGCACTACCAGTGCGGCAATAGCACCATATTGATAAAACGAAAGCTTGGTGCATCGCAGTGCGTTGTCGAGTGGGCCAAGCTGCTAATGTTTCGAAGTGCCGAAATTTATTGTACCCCGTTCCCGCTGAACATGCTTACACATAAAGAAGGAACTAATATGATAAGGAGAACGTGACAAGGATATACTGAAAACGCAGAAAACAACTCGAAAGCTTTAAATAGTTATTATACTTGCACAAAGTTAATGGAAAAATGGCAGAAAAAACGATTGATTAAAAAAGTCCTCGGCGCTATAAAAAATGCATCATTAACTTAACGTTGAACATAAGCAAAAAGACCAAAACACATAGAAGGGAAAGCTGGGTGCTGAATAACAATAGTAGTAACATGACGGCCAGTTACAGAAATAAAGTATCTGATATGTGTTAAACGTGTAAGTAGAATGGATAAATAAGAAATAAAGGCATTCAAGAGGCTCTAGAGGTTGAACCACCCCAACAAACAATCGAACAAAATGAGCTACAATAGCTTGGGTAGGTGTAAGAACGAAAAAATAGATGGGGACCAAGAAAGACATAAACCATGACGGTAGCATTGTTGCTGAAGAAAAGGAATCTGATAGTACACGTCAAGACGAGCAGTGAAGGAAGATAATGTTAAAAAGTAATAGAAAAAAGTGAGTAAATTATCACATAGTATGTAAAAACCACAATAACAAATGCTGTAAGGATGCTTCATCCTGGTCTACATTAAATGTTGACTGTTGATATTACACCGAAAGTAAGTGTATTTAATCAGTAAATTATATTTCCTTTTATTTCTGTTTGAAGAAAGAAATGTTTAAAAATAATTAATTGCGCGGAATCCGTCCATTTTCATTGTAATTTTCTAGCTACAGATGATACCGAACACGTTAATGTAGTTTTTGGTACTCAACAATTTTAAAAGATTTAAATGTGCTTATTTCAGATGGAATTAAGATTTTGCATTGGAAGATGTTAGTTAAGTGTTTTGTTTGTTTATAAACTTCAGTTTTCCTGTTTGTTAAGTCAATGTCGCCTTCGGTATTCTTAAAGCTTTATGTTTTAAGCAAACATATTATAAACTTAGCGAATTTTGACGCAGTTTGATAAGAATATACTTTAACAACGCCAAACTTGCAAATAAAAAAACTTAAGACATAGTCCCTTTAGTAGTATCACAATTCCTATTTACGTTATCTTTCCAAAACACTTTAGTCTAAAACGCAGACACAGTTCAACGAAACAGGTCTCTAAGCCATCACCAACATATTACCGACAGATATAAAACCTAACTAAAATGAGTTACCTACTTTAATAATATACCCACCGAAAGACTACGACTACGTTTCCTGAGCTCCCGTATCATTATTGTATCCTTTACACAAGCAATCACAAGTTCTTCACCAATTCGTCAATGTGCTATTAATCTACACATGTGTCTGTCGTCATACGGACTGTACATATGTTTGCTTGATAAAGTCGATTACCGATAAAACAAGTACCAATTCAGATTTTATCACTAGGATAAAGTAACAAACGAACTGTAAAGTAGCTTACCTATATCAGCAATAAATTATGCTAATAGGCAGTTATATCAAGTACATTATAGCTAAGTTGAAACAAAATTACGCGACGGAAAAAAGAACGTTTAAATAAAATTGCACTTTTTGTATACTTACTGCTTTAAATCCAACAGAAACAAAAACTGTGTAAGCTGATAGTTAAGCAAGTTAGATGTAGGGCAATTTATAGATCATAGTAACGAGTGACGAATCGGAATGAAAGACAAGTCACAGTAAAATAATGCCACATGATAAAAATGAGTCAGGAGAAAACTTGTATTGGCAGGAATAGTACCCGCATCTGCCTGCGCATGCTGATATTTCAGGAGTGAAATTGTAAAACTGAATGTTACCAAATTGGCTACCTTCTCGCTAAATCTAGCAATATCAATGCGTAAACTTTAACAGCTTCCTTAAAAGCGCAAAGCTGAGCTGTTGAGAAATATAGCGCCAATCACCAATCGTCAAGTCCAAAGAATATCAAGTCTCAAGTGTGCAATTGATTTCACTTTTGACCTAACTTATTCTGTGAATATAATTAAGCAAGTAATTCAATATGAACAAAAGAAGTAGTTATTTTAGCAGCTTATATTTTGGTAAATAGGATTATAATTAAATGTATAATACATCAGAAAACACTTGCAAGTCGCATTTAATTTCATAAACTATGCAGATAAGCTTAATTTCCATTTTAACTCGCAATTAATTTAATTAATATAGTTTTTTTAGTAGAACAAAAACTTTTAAATCAGGGTACGCTATATATTATTTAAATCTAAAACATTTTAAAACTTGCCGTAACCACTAACATCTTAGATATCTTATGTAAGTATTATCTAGACGGCTAAATCTTATGGCATGCGCGAGAAGATTCTGTGAGGATGCGTAAATCGCCATAATGTTCGTTCGTAGGGCATTGAGTCTGCGCAGCGCAGTAACTCGGAAGTATGACCGAGTGATTAACGATTGGTGTAGAGAAGTGTAACTCAGGAGTGAGCTGCATCGAAGAGCCGACTCTTTCAAAAGAGCTGTTGAGGCAGCTCACTTATTTCAGTAGATGCAGCTCTCCGGCTCAGCGCCGAACTGAACTGAATTACCGAGTTGGCTGACAACGTGACAACTGAACGCAGCTATCGTACATTGATACGACTCCGGCGAGCTGCTCTATCCCTTCTTTTTCCCCAACATGTTAAGTAGGTACACTGGTACATAGTTACAAAATCTATGTAAACGACATGAGCCAGGTAATTAATAACTGAAAGTCAACGTTTTAACAAACTTAAATATATGGGTTTGCAACAAAAGTAGTATGTAACAAAAAATAAAACATCATTATGCAAACAACTACAAAAACACAACTCTACAATTCACAAAAATATATCAAATTAAAAATATTATTTCTTTCACTTTGTTGCTGGACAGATGAGGGAGTTATCAAGTTTACTTCCGGTTTTAATTTTAAATTTGATAATTTGGCTTGTCCAACAAAAACAAATACGTAAATCCAGACCTTAAGTACGTCTCTGATACGAGAGATCTAGATCAAATAGTCGAGACTGATAGAGAGCCGTGACGATATTCATAAGACCGCGACCCGTAGGGATCTTGCAGCTCTTTTGAGCCGACTCACTGAGTCAGCTCAGTTCAAAGAAGCAGATGCAGTGAACTGACTCACCGAAAAGAATCGAAATGCCCACCTCTAGATTGGTGCAATGGGGTGTGGCAGGTCCTGTTTGATGTGACGTTGCTATGACATTCCCATATAATCTATACAGCGCATGGGTCTGGCCAGAACGTAGGTCGTGGTTTGGCCCTACTGCGCGGGGATCATTTGTCACAAAATATTATAACTGCTTTAAACTTCTAGGTACGTGTGCATTTCTGTTGCCACAGCTTGTTGTAGATCGTCTTTTGTTTAATGAAATGCTAATTGCCTTTCCGTATTTTGTGGCACAACACCACTATTCTGATTAGATATTGTAGCGGGTATCCATTGTAAAAAATCAATTCGCTTTCGACCTTGACATATTATTTTACCGCATATCGTTTCGCAATAAATAATATTAGTACACACAGGGTGTCCCATTTTCCTAGTAATCGGTTCGGATATTGGGGTAATGTTCAATCTTCAGTATTTGTGAGATTCCACCACGGCCAACACCGGTCAAGTCAAGTCAGTTTATAGGTCAGGTCTGACCATCCCTCAAGTCTAGCCAGTGTAGAGGCCATGTCTGACCATCCCGCAAGTCTAGTCAGTTTATTGGTCAGGTCTGGTTACCCCCTAAGCCTAGTCGTCAATCCATCGGTCACGTTTGACTAGACTTCATATCCTACATGAAAGCCGTGGTGCAATTTTGACGCATCAAAGAACGTACGTACCGAAGATAGAACATTACTCGAACATCCGAAACCTTACCAACAAGTTAACGTTAAGCAGTGCATTGGTTAGTTCCAAACGAGCAATGATTTTCATTAGTTACACGCATAAATTAATTACCGACAAAAGAAACGCATGAACATTTACGAGTTTTAAGTATGAATGCAAATAGGCATATATTCTTTTTGGCAGATTAAAATTTTAACTAAAACTTTCACTGTTACTGTCTCTTTCCATAGCCTCCTGGGTGTAAACAAAAAATCTGATTTGATTAAAAAAATGGAATAATGGGAGAATTAAGTGTAGGTATTTAAAATTACCTAAAATTGTATATATTTACTTAGTTATAAAAAATACAGTTTTTGAGCATAGTAAAGCAAACTGTTTCCATTAAAAATGCAGGTTTGTTGTATCTCAAAAATTTGCCCCTCTAAAAAATCTGAGTACCTATGCTACTGGATTCAAAATAAAAATATATACCAAAAATGCCCTTCCAGTTTTTTTATATCTACATTCCAAAGCGAGAGTAAATAAATGTAAGGTTATTCAAAAGTTGGCTTTATAACGAAAGACGATATAAAAATGTTCAATTCGCAACACAAAGGTGATGTCCAAACGGTAACCAACCCTCTAGTACCAATAGAAAAAGGAACACCCGTGTACTACATGCAAAAGTCCATTAGAAATTCTTTTTTCCAAAACACTTCGTAAATTGTAGAAATTGGTCGCTGTGGTTTAGAAATGATTAAACTAAGTGAATATGCGCCCCAGTTTTTGAGAAATAGCCCCACATCAAAATAAAAATTCGCAGTCTTGGACTGGATTTGATAATGGGGATACGTGTACAATGGCTCGTTTGGAAGCTTGTATACAGAATAGGCATTTCGAATACTTGTGTCCATGAAAATAAGCCGTGATGAACAGACTTTGCACTCGACGCTTTGATAGGAAAAAACATGTTGAGCTACCAAAATAGAATTTCGATCAATTAATACAGGGATGATATTGACAGATTGTATTAATAGTAAACAATAAATAAAATCCCTTTTACGCGATGCCACCAAATAATAAGAAACTTCATGACTTTTTTGGTTAACACCTGCTATAAGTAATAATGCGTTGCACAGTTACTATTCATAACTGTATTGCTGTTAACATTTAATAAATCATCAAATGCATATAAAAGCAAAATGTGTTAAACGTGATGTACATGGCAATCCCAATTTGGGTTTTAGCATGAAGAACCACACTCATTTAGGTATACCATAATCGAAGACTTGGGGTTTTGGCAAACAGTATTTTTTAATAAATAGAACACATAGACTCATGGGCGTACCGAAGGGCGGGGGGGGCAGCTGCCCTTTCCTGGACCTGGACCTGGACTGCCAACTCTGGGTCCTTCCCACCTTCCATACATTTAGCTGATTAATTAAGTATGTATTTACGAAATTGTTAATGAAGTAAAATTTATAGACAAGCGTATTTCACAATTTTCATTCAGAACTCATATTTGACCTATGCAAATGACATTCAATAAATCGTTGTCAAACGATTTCCAAGCTTATTTTGATCAGAAGTCATAATACGATTTCTACTTTGTTCAGCTCTTCTATGTTTTCTTATTGGAATTGGGTGTTTTCACATTTTTAGCAATCATGCCATGTGTATAAAAATTTCAAAATTATTCTAGCACAAGTTTTCGAAAAAACCCGTTCTGAAGTTTAAATATAAAAATTGACCACACAAACGCAGTGTCTCGGGATGGAGACGGTGTGACGTAGCATCCGATGTAAACAAAGAATATAGGTTATGTTACCTACGTGCATTTCCTTGTGCAGAGTGAAACGAGTTGTTTTCTTGCTTTTAACGGACTCCTCCTAACAACTGGAAGAATGTTTAAGCATGACAAACCAGAATCTAACAGCAGATGGTGCATTGTGCCAGTGTTCAAATTTCAAATACATCCGTCAATAGTCTCAAAAATATATTCGTAAGTGTACCCGGAGACTACGCACGCAAACGGAGATGGTTTAAAGCAGCCAGAGGGGGTATGACCAAGACAAAATCTACATTTTACTGTTGTGAGACTTGGAGTAACTGTATATTTTTTTGCACGAACTTTGTGTTCCGGGCATATCTTGGACTGCAGTATACATATGGGCCCCTCTCGCTCACTTGAAAATAACCTATAGCTGCATCTCCGTGTTGCTCACAACTTGCACTAAAAAAAAGATGCATTTTGTTCAAAATATCAATTATCCATAATGTATTAAATTGCAGATTAAGCTGCTTCATTAATTACTTATACTGCTGCTTTAGCGCCTTTGATTTCGGCAGCATTAAAACGTGGGTCGTTCTTGATAAATTCGGTGACTATAATGACTACAGCCGGCACCAATGGTTCGAAGACGCTTTAACAAAGCATTCCGACGACATATTGTTGAATTTATAAAAAAGAACAAACGAGAACACTCTCAAACATAACCAATAACGCAAACGAAATACGGAAAGTAGCGGGCGCTATCTTGTTTACATCGGGTGATACGTCACAGCCAGTCCTAGTCAATTTGAGCGTGTCTTAAAACTGCGTTGTTGCCACGTTGCGCACTGAGAGGTTGTAAACAATTTATTTTTGTTAAAAATTTTTTTGCAGCGTTATGGATACAGATACACACTTAATTAATTAAGTACTCTTTTTTAATGCATAAAAGTTTATATTTTATAACTAGTGAACACACCCAATTGTTCAACTATTCTGTTATGTGGAATACCCAGAATCGGTCACATATTTGTATTTGACGGCAACTCCGATCTTCTTAGCTCCAAATTTCAAAATTAATACAGAGAAACAAAATCTTTCAAAAATATCAGTTATTCCGAGCAAAAATCCATCTGAACTAAGAGTTATGAAAGTCTATTTAACGTAAGTTTTAGGAATCCAGTAGTATTATAATTAAGCACGAATTAAAAACCCGGTGTGCCGTTAAATGCCAGTATACAAAAGACTTTTTGAAAAACGGATTAAATATATCTCAGTTTATTTAAATGATGCTTATTAATTGGTTAAAATATAAAGCGCTGGGTTAATTTTTGGAAGCAGTGGACTGGTGGACTACGGAGGTTGGCTGAACTTAAAAAAATAATATCTAAATGAAAAATGTGATAATCAAATAAACCCAAAGGTTCAGTCTAAATAAAAGATGTTATATTCTGTACTGTATTCATAACAAAGCATGTCTCGCATAATTTTATGCTAGTATCTAATTCTGCTTTTGTACGGTACCTGCTCATAATATGGACAAAGTCGTCGTTGTAATATGCTATCACTTTACCGATGTGTTGCGGTGTCTGGTTATTATCTAGCATTTATATAATCGACTCAAAAGCACTCTTTTCGATTTATGCCCTGATCATTATTTTAGCCAAAGAGCAGAAAGAAGTACTCACATTTGATCTATTTAAAAAATCAGAATTTGCTAATGTCCAAGTTAGTGGAGTATCAGCGATGAGCTCATATTCAGTTTCAGATGACGATATTAAGCGCTTTAAGCACATAAACTATATGCATATATGATTAAAGTTAAAAATATAAATTACTTTTATGTCACATAAAATTGCCGCAGAAGTAACAATCGAAGTATAACTTACATTGCCATAATAAGATTAATTGATCATAGAAGATCATAATTTATACTGTGCGTTTAATCGCTAATCCCTGCAGATTTCAGTATAGTCAAGTAAATTCAGTAAAAATTTTTAACATACGTTTTTGACGATATTGAGTCATATTTTGCAAATCAATGACACGTCAGCAAGATGAATATAATACATGAAAGGATTTTTGTAGCTTGAGAACAATAACAAATGGTGGTTTTAAACTTATGCAAAAATTAGAGTAAAATTAGATGTATGAGTAAAAATTGTTAGAGATAAAACGACCATCAATTTAAGGTTGATTGGTGGTGTTTGACCAGCTGACGCATAATGCTGAGGCTTATAACTTGTATTTTTAAGTTTAACTAAGATTAACTAAACCAGCAGCTTAATTCATTACAGTTTTAGGTACTGTTTCACGACCAAGTTCTTTCCTCATTCTCAGTTTGATATTATTGTTATCTATACTAGCTACCTATTCAGTCCTAACTTAAATTTCTAAAGCTTTTAATGCGAAAAATTGAAACTAAAAAGCGCATAGGTTAATCAATAAATACTTGATATGTGCAAATTCCAAATCATAAAACGTGGTTCTATTAGTAGATGCTTAATTTATATTTCTTTAGTACTTCGTTTAACATTACGATAGATTATGTGGATCACGGATCTTTATTCTTTCAACTAAAATTTATCTATTTATCTTTTGTTAAAGGTGATAGAGATGCAAGTGAATACGCTAGATATCGCCTAAATAATATCATCAGTAATTGAATTAGGAATAAAGGAGCTTTTGAAGATCAGTATATATAAAAAACATAAAAGACTTGGGTCTTCAAAGAAGATGTTTTAAGTCACCTTGCAAAAAATCAACGAAGATTGTTTATGAAATAAATACTTCGTTAATTACTTAGGTACATATTCCGATAGGGGCACATTTTTATTTCTGTTCAATTATTCAGTAAGGAAAATTCCCGCTTTGCCCCCCCTTAGACCAAAAGCTGGGTACGCCCATGCATAGACTGCATTGTAAACTCTGCATATTCGCTTGTTCATTATTATACACAAACTGCATACCTTTAACTGATTCAAATGCGGAGATTTATTTCCCAAGTCCATGAGTCTACATAAAATATATTAACATAAATTACGGTAACATTCCAGGTGAATATGTAAATGACGAATACTGCAAATTAAATAAAAACTAAATATACGTTTCATTTTACATTACCTGTTCATGGTATTGAAGTATGTGAAGCCTTCTCGCCGATTTCAACATCACTTACTTAATTTTTTCACAACTCTGTTCGCAAACTCACACGACGCTCGACGATATTACTGTAGCATTGGATAATTCAGTTTCGTTTTCGTTAAGTATTATAGAAACAATGGGAGTCTCGTGAACGCAATCATAGCATTTATTACCCGTATATTACTTTGTGTGACGTAATAGTTGGAAAACAAACACTCAATATACATTGCACTTCATTAAACGACTAGCGGCGCGGCTACGCATCGCCAAACTGTCTCTTGTTAATGTATAGTGATAATTTGCACCGATCGCGGGTAAAATTTGAATTAGTTCCAGCGTTTTAAAATATTTTTTGAGTGAAAACTAGTAAAATCAATAAAGAAGAGCTGTTGCTTTTATACTTGTAAACAAAACAATTTAATTCAATTATCCTACACTTGTGTACTTTCTAATACAGCATATGTTTAATAGTCAGTGGAACCAGTCTAAACAGTAAAACAAATGTCTACATGTTTTAAATKTTTTAATGCTGAGCTCTCTCATTTAAATAAAAACCWCAGATAAAAAAGAATGATGAACACAAACAAAMGGTTTGTTTACGGCAGAAAKAGAACACAAACACKAGTAAATGCCTTTTTTATATTTATAACGGAATAAATTCCCGTATTTGTCAGCGCACACTGCCCAGGTTACTTATAGAAAAATATGAAAACGTGCAAAGTGTAAAGTATGCTCCAAATATCATTGACCAATAACTCTTTATGTTGGCTCAAAGACAAAAGAAACACTCATTATGCGAAAAATTCACGGACCTCAGACTTCCAGCCTAAGCCTCTGCAACATATTGAATGTTCATAGGAATTATTATTTTATTGCCGCTTCATGTTAAGCTTCCTCTGTTCTGCACTTTGCGTTTCGCACTTTTTAATTCATTAAATTAACAACACCTTTATTTATTTCACTTTTTTCTTTTGAATTAGGTGGTTTGGTAAAAAGCTTATTGCTTTGAGTGTTCTTTGACTTAGAGTTTATCAGATAACTCTGACGATCGTTTCGACCTAATGTCTCAAAGAGCACCTCAGATGTGCAGAATTTTGTTTATGTCCCTTATTTTTACAGGGGTTGTTAAAACTTCGACTTCATCATTTCGGCTATATAAAAAATAGTTTGGACGCGGAAATTTCCTTTTGCGCATTTGCCATGTTTTTTCTGATGTTGTTTTTTAAATTTCTAAATGTTTAAGAAAAAAATTTTATCGATAACTTTTTATTATTCCTGTACCTATAGCATACATGATGTTTTAAAATGCAGGGAGTTGTACAAAAGCAGATTTCTTTGGTCAGCTGACATTATGTGAAATAGTAGGTACTGAAAAAATAATAATTGAACATGTATTACAGTTCTACCACAAAAATGCAGGTTGTTTGCATTTTGCAGTTTTCAGAACCTATATAATAAGAGGTAGGTACAAGTACATCAAGCGTTAGAGGCAAATGCTAAAATGCATTACTTTGGAGACAGCGTTTAGATGATTATTTTTGCCCTATCGCGCAGTATCCCTCAAAGAATCAAGAAAGTATACCATTTTATCTAGTGCTTCCTACAGTAACTACAACGAACATAAGGTTGCCTTCTTAATGTTATGCAGGGGCAAAACGCTATCGTTTCCAAATTCTGCAATATCTTTCATTGCTAAAAAATGTATGCGATACGAGTAAGATTGTATAGATATTAAGTGCATAAATTATCATGTTGCAGACTAAAATAATGGCAGCTCAACTACTTGAAATTCCGTATATTAAATAGAACATCTCGTAAATTTTTAATTTTTAAATTGTATGTAAAATTCTGATATATGATATGTATATTTTAAAAATTTTCAAGATAAAATAGTTTTTCCAAAACTCTTGACAACTGCGTCCCATTTGCCGTTTGCTACACAAGAAAATTCGAATTGAGACAGTTGCCAACGATAGTCTAAACTAAATTTTCATTAACTCATATTTTGAAATTCTGTACGAAGCAGTTACAGCGTGACGCCATAGTCACATAAATCAAGATATAGTCAATCCCCCCCAATAAATAAATGTAATCCCCTTTTTTATGTTAGTTTTGGATTCTACTTAAAATTTGAGTTAGGGTTTGATTTTTGATATTTAACATTTTATGTGAAATTGTTGAAATTGCTAACAAGTGCTTTGGACTTAATTTGACAGAAACTAAAACAAAAACAAACACATGTGACAGGTATTTGTAATTATCCAGCTGATAAAGGTATCTATACAAATTCTCACATTTAGTATATTCCAATAAAAGTTTACTATTTATGTATAATATAGTAACTAATAATACAAGCTCTGTTTCAGCAATAAATGACATTCCTGAAAAAATTCCTCTGCAACGAGAATGAACTGATTGTTCGTATTAATCTGCTTTCTTGTATCACTAACTTGAAGAAGACCCGTATTATGGCGTCGAAACGTCGTTTTTAAATATAATAAAGTCGTTGTTTTGAGAATTGGGACGTTTTACCTACATATATGTATATGGTATGTACAAGGAGTGGGGTAAAAATTAATAGAGGAACCCGAAAATCTAATAAAAAGGAKGAGTTTAATTTAAAATAACTAATTTAGGTTGGTTTTTCGGTATAATATGATCGGAAATCGACAATTTTTGAAAGAGTAAAWTATTCAGCGTGAAATTACGYGTATTTTGATATATTGCAAACGGTTTTCAATTTAAACTACGCTTTGGTGCAACACCTTATATGCACCTTATATGCAACTTAATGCAGGCCTCCGTGTACAGTCAGCTTCATGTTTAATGAAACGGCCCGTTAGGAGCGCGTGGCGAGTTGCGTCTCATCTCGTGAAGCCGACTGTAGTTACTAAGGCAAAGAACGCTCTAAAGCACTTGACTTCGGTTAAGGTTTTTATAACGTATATCTATTAAACACTAATTAATATATGTCTATTTGCATTCTGTACACACTGCTTGTGTTTTTCCGCTTTTAGATAACTAGCAGAACATTACGTGTATGTTAAAATGATATTTTATAAAAAATTTCTTATGTAACTTTTGAAAAATTAAATGCACCCTAGTACATAAAAATAATTTACCGTTTCCACTTCTCCTGTAAGGTTTCGTACATGTTGGAGGAAAAACTTAACCAACCCACCAACGATGAACATTTGTAAGCACTGAAGGCACTACTGCATTCAAAACTAAACTATTTCGGTAAAAAGTAGTTTGCATCATCTTATTGAATTCGCGGGCATTCATTTGAAATACACATAACAGTAACGGTAGAGATATCAAAATTTATAATTGAAAAACGTTATTGCATAACTCGTATATATTATACACAACAGACAGCATTATTTATGAAGCGCAGCGATAAAGAATTGTTAAGCAATATTAAGTAACTTTCTGGAAACACCGTGATAAATTAACATTTACTAGTTATTATCAGCAAAATTAAATGATAACGAAAATGAAATACAAACTTACATAGGTATTGCCTACAAACTTGCAACGTGTGTTTCCTAAAACGTGTTCACCACAGAAGCCGAAGTAGAAAGTGAACAAATTAAATGCTCGATATATTACTTACAACGCATATTGCATTTTCCAGTTAATTTATCCAAATACATGACAAAAAACTAAATATTCGATAAAAATAGTAGACGCTCGATAAATCTAATGAATACTCGATATCAAATTTTCACGCAGGTTAAAATAATAAATACTCGATAAATATCATAGACGCTCAATAAATGTAATGAATGCTCGATATAAAATTTTCACGCACGTTAAAATCATAGACGCTCGGTAAAAGAATTTAAAGTTCGGTATAAATTTTACATGCATGTTAAAATAATAAATATTAGATAAATACAATAGACACTCGATGAATGTAACGAATGTGCAGTAGCAAATTGAAATGTTTCCTGAATTATTAAAAATATTCGTTAAATAAATAATAGATGTTCGATTAATTTAAGGAATGCTCTGTACCAGATTCGAATGCTTCCTCAATTAGTAAAATTTTCGGTAAAATATAATAAATGCTCGGTAAATCTTAAATGTAAAAATGATGGTGACACAATAGGTACTTGCCTTCAATAAAAATGGCCTCTCTATCAACTTTTAAGCAGTAGCTGCACAGCAACCATGAAGATTGATAATAAAATGGTGAAATAAAATAAATATTTAATTGACTAAACAAACACATTTTTTGTAACAGTTTACATAATTGGAAAATAAAATGCACTCGCAGCAAAGAACTTAAAATATTGTTTGGTAGGTACACTAACAAAACTTCAATCTGAAATAAAAATAGCATATATACAACATACATCAGGGAAATATTAACCTATAGCTTACCCATTAAACTAAAAGAGCTCTTTTAAATTTGGCTGATCGCCTATGCGGTCTCTTCCTTCCAATTGGAATTACTTTTACTTTTTGCACCGAACAGAATAAGGATTAGCGCTGGAAAATATGTAGACGCGACAAGTGGCTGTTTATTTGTGATGCGATATAAGGCATTTAAAATAATTATAATAAAAAATTGAAAACTGATCCATCTTCTTTAAGTGGGGTTATTAATTAATTCTTCTAAAGAAAATATTTTAAAGTGAACTTCCACTTTATTTTTCAATTGTAAAGCGCTTTCGGCTACATGTTAGCCATTGTCAGTACAAAAATTAAAAAGAAACTAACAGCTTGACAAAGTCAAAAATCAGAAACAAGCAAACTTGACTACAAACTGAAATGCAACCCACATGCCAGTAACTCAAACGAAACATTAATTTAGATCAAACAAAGAATTTAGAATAGGACAATTGAAATTACAAAAATCATTTAGAATAGTAAAATTTTGTTCGTTAATAATTTTATAAATCTCTAAAATTTCAAAATAATTTAATTTAGATGATTTACAAATGTAATGAATTTAGATTGTCTAGCGTGGGTGTGTGTTTAACTAGAGGTAAAGAACATTTGAAACAATTTGAAAAGTATAAAAATACAGATATTATTACAACAAATTCTTCGTTAGCCAACCATTTATTAGTAAATAAACACACTGCCACGCTAGACAATCTAAATTCATTACATTTGTGTAGTAAATCATCTAAATTAAATTATTTTGAAATTTTAGAGATTTATAAAATTATTACCGAACAAAATTTTACTATTCTAAATGATTTTTGTAATTTCAATTGTCCTATTCTAAATTCTTTGTTTGACCTAAATTAATGTTTCGTTTGAGTTACTGGCATGTGGGTTGCATTTCAGTTTGTAGTCAAGTTTGCTTGTTTCTGATTTTTGACTTTGTCAAACTGTTAGTCTCTTTTTAATTTTTGTACTGACGATGGCTAACATGTAGCCGAAAGCGCTTTACAATTGAAAAATAAAGTGGAAGTTCACTTTAAGAATATTTTCTTTAGAAGAATAATTATAATAAGTAAATTTGATTTAAGAGTGCACATGACTTTCGAGCATTTACATTTTTTATAATGCATTGCTGTAAAACGCTAAACTTAATTCAATAGTGAACGTAAATTATCGAGCAGTTATATATTTTTATAGTGCATGTATTTCAGTAAAATACTGACCAGAACTTAGCGTACTAATAGGATATTTTATATTGTGATTTTATAAAAAATATAAGGCGCTGTCTATTCTTTTATCCTGTATTTTTAATTTTTTTTATCAAACATTTAGTATTTTTTTTAATCTGCAGACTGCATTAAATTACCAGGCGTTAATTACAACCCAAGTAGAAACAACTGTTTTTTCCCATTAAATCTGTATGATTTGACACAAGCAGAAATTATAGAAATAAAATTTCAGTTGTGGAAACAGATCCTCTTCGCGATAGTCAGCAATGAAACCAGTAAAAAGAACTCTAGTTCATCATCTGTAGATTATAGAAATGCAGTCTACATGTTGGCTTCGCTATTGATAGTTAATAGAAATCAACTACTCGTCCGGCAATGGGTGAGGCTGGTTTTAATAATATAGAATGTATTCTATACTCAAAGGTACTAATAAATAAAGATAGCAGTGATATCTTTCAAATATGATGTTAAAATGACGTAGGTTGGCTAGTTGGGAAGTAATGTCAAGTATGATATTCCAATTTCAAAAGGTTCATCGCAGTGATTTTCGGTTTTTTTAATATACAGATACTTGAGAGCTCGAGACTCGTTTGCAGGAATATAATTTCGCAATGATTAAATAATAATTTCAAAAGATGAACACAATACACTTGTAAAAATATGTGGACAAACTATAAACACCACAAAACAATGTATAGTCATAGAGTGTCATAAAATGGACTTGATTAGATTGTGCGATAGCCAAGGGAATTAATACCTACGTACATATAAGCACATTGAAGTACTGATATCAAAAATTATTGCAATTAGAAAATTAGAAAAAGAATAGATATAGCAGAGATCAAGGCAGACTGATAAGTAAACAGCTAAAAGTCGTGTTGTGGAGAGGGTAAGATGCAAATAATAACAAAATGCCCTTGTATAAAATTACAGTTGAAAGTTGGGTAACATGGGGATTAAGCGTGAGCATCATGTATGATTAAAGATGGACTAAGCTGTGATAATGTCAGTATCAAAGAATATAGCAGTACCTGTGACAACTTATAATAAGCTTCCTCATAGCTTTTCTAGATGAGTAACAATGACAAGGAAGCAGCGAGAAAAAATTAACCAGCAAAATCTAAGCTAGAAGTCAGTATGATTTAAATGTAAATCCACGTGAAGGAGTTAGCCGATATGATTTACGGCTATCTCTTATCGTGGTTTATGGTGCATAACTAGCACGGCTCATGTAAAGTTGGTTGCATAAGATAGGATGCAATAATAGAAATCTGTAGCATGCTATAATAATACCATATATACCATATAATAAACTCATATTATGCTACAATTTCTTAAAATATATATATATAAAAAATAAAATTCAATAAATATTTATAAATTTTATTTTGGGAGAGTGATATCCCAGAGCATTTCTTCAGTAGTCGTCTCTGCTTTAAAGCGTTTCAAACATCATGAAAACAATATCTTTTAACACCAATAGCGCAAAAAGGGCGTATTCGTGGTTACTGTATTAATAAATATAAGGTTTGATATTAAGCTAAGACATATAAGACAAAGAGATTTAAGAACCTTTATTTGGCTTCATTCAGCGGTCTTAAAGCATATTTCCCTTTCTTATGCAAGCACACTACCTATTATCACGTAGAATTTTATGAAAACTGGTATAAAATTTAATCAACATACAAAAAATTATACTGTGTGTTACCTGTGTTGCAGTTCCTGAGAAAAATAGGACAAGACGAAAAGTTGAATTAATTCGTAGCGCGAATCTATGAATGATGAGTCATAATGGTACTAAATGCTTGTTTCTGGTCGAAAATGACAATAATGTAAAAATAAAATAAGTTCGACTACATAATGGCACCGAAAATGTAAATCAGAGAAATGACAAAATTTTTCAGTCAATGGAATTGCGACAGCAGCCAATAGTTCACCCGTGGGAACAAAACGGTGTAGCTGAAAGGGCGAACCAAACAATAAAACAAATGACGAAATGTATACTACAGCGAGATGCTTTGAGCAAAAGCTTTTGGGATGAAGCAGTTAACAAAGCTAGAACGGCGTGTACTTAAAGAAAATATTGTCTCACATAAATGTAATTTAAGCATATCTGTACTAAAAGACATGCCAATTTACAGTACTTGGTTGTATTGTTTATGGGCATATCTGTAACAAATGCTTTACGCATAAAATTGGATTGTGGTTTCTGTGTGCCATATTTTTAGATCTTAAAAAAGCTAGGCATGTGATGTAACGTTATTTATTGGGAATAAATTCATAAGCTGCGGTAAGAAACTGATACTCGCGAAAATGTGTGTTCATTAACCACTTCTGAAGGAAACAATGACTATGAAACGAAAATCAATATTTGCACGAATAAAAGGTTAAGAAGACACTTCAAAACATCATCAGAGCTTGCCAAAAAGTGAATGTACTAGAAATGAGATGAATTTAAATGTAAGTACAAAAATAAAGCTATATTCAAATACACCGTTTATGAAGTGCATGATTTTCGCTATTTATAAACCAGTGAAACGTAAAACAACGAGAATGCTAAAAGAAGCTAAGAAATACCTACTGATAAAAGATACTGTGAAATGTGCGATATAAGAGAGTAGCGCAAGCTGTAAAAAATCAAATACATATATCACACATAATTACGAAAATTACATTTTTTCAATACTGCGAGTTAACTCGAAAACAAAACTTGATATCACCTAATGATTTCATTCCAATGTCTTAAGTATGTATGTATAAATCAATACAAATATGAACATATACACTGATGACAACTTGCCGTCTTTTGGTATTAACAAGAAGCGAATATCATTAAAAACTAAAACAGTTATAGTTACTGTCTATAAATAATTTACGTTATAATTACAGCGGGATAAAGCGGTATAAAAAAATTTTGTCCTTGGACGCCGTGAGCGCAAACAGTTTCATTCTGACTAAGTATGAAGGACGACCACCTTAGCTAACTCATTATCAGTGTAACTTGATAAGATTGCACTGTGGCAATACTATCTGCTTATTGAGAAATAAATATCTATTGTTAAGTAATCAAATAATTTAAATCAACGTGTGAAAATAAGCAGGATACATGCATTTTAAAAAATAATGGTAGCTTATCAGAAATTTGTGCTGAAACCGCCACTTTAATAACTGAAGCAATGTTATTACCATACGAACAGAAAGCAAATTTGACTTAATAAAAGTTTAGTTGTTCGATTACATTATACGAGCTATCTAAATGAATTATCAAAATCAAATCATATTAGAAACCTCCAAAATTATACCTTATTTAATGAATGATGCTACAATCGAGTGTTCGTTGAATTGGCTAAATAAAGTTATCGTACCTATGGCCAAATACATCGTTCTCAATATCTATTTCATTCGCGAGTCAGATGTTCTATCTCTCTCACCTCTACTAATGTTTTTGAGGGAGTCCTAACGAACTGATAATAAGGAAAAACAGCTCCGTAACTTCTGCGCAACGGTACCACCAAAGGCGTCCTCTCTGCTAATCTGACATTGTACTGTGTACCGCCACTGCTACTTCTTGACGACTTCATAGCAAATTTAACAAATCACTAGGGCACAAACACAGATTCACATTTTGACAAACAGATCGAACTGAATCGTCGGAAGACGCTTATTTATCTCACTTGGCGATAATCTTTGAACCAGGAACACTCACATATATCCCGTATGTGTTTTTGATTATCTGCGGATTTATTGGTATTGGTATTGGTTGTTTGAGAGGACAGCGTGTAAATCGTGGATTCGACTACCTGTTTTTCTGTGTTCAAGACGGTTGTTATCAGTCACTTATCGTTCGAACTAGACCGACAAGGATGAATCAAATCCAAAAGGCAAACAATATCGAACGACGGTTCAGTAGGCGATGCTAAGCAATACGGAACTGTTCGGTTCAGCTTTATGTATTATCATGGGGAAAAGCAAAGATTCGAAATTGAGTTACATGCTGCATTTATTTCTTACAAAATATAAGGTTTTTAGCATGATCTTTAAACTAATTTAAACTTTGAATTGAAGTAAAATATTAGATATTTCGGACACAGGAAGTCCACCACTACTAGCTTTAATATAACGCATAATAGAGGTCCATTTTTCTATGACTTTTTAAAGTAGTAGTCGCTTGAATTCACTGGTTTATCTGAATACACCAATAACTACCATTCTCCGCAGAACATAATAAAGGCGTCAAGTCACATGACCTTGGTGGGTACCTGGCGGGTCCATTTCTCGAAATAACTTTATCAGCGAACGTTTCATCAAATAAATCCGCTGTTTCATAATATCCTCAATCATTTAACCTGGCAAATGAAGTAGTTTCATGATGGCTCTTTAGCGTTCGCCAATGAAGTAGTACGATGATCGACTACATTTTCCAAGAATAACGATCGAATGACCTTCTGCAGCCCTTCGCACACATGAAGCAGATAATAAAGGTAATGGCTTTTGAAAATATATAGGTTCTCTTCACGTCAATACGACTATTTTGCTTGAAGACAATAGCAAATGAGCCAAGAAGAAGGCTCTAAAGTTTGTGAGGAAATAAGCATCAATTCGAATTTCAGTCCATGCACGCAGTACAACTTTTAACACGCTTAAATCAGGATACCATAATCGCCGAAGGATCATTTTTTGCGCACTGTGACGAATCAAGGTGTCGGATCTTCTCTGATATTGTATTTGACATTTGCGATACAAATATATTTTCGTCTCACAGGTGAGCGACATGAAGTAGCATAAAAGATGTGCGAAATCGATATGACAGTAGTGAAACTGTTACAACCTGTATCTAAGTTTCACGAACAAAACTACGATTTTAAAAATTAATCCTGATGATCTGCAATCGTTGCTTTGACATCAATCTGTGCTTAATGAAATGGCAACCATTACTTCATAGAAATGAACGCTCAATTTGTAATAACTGGTATCATGAGTCGATCAGGTGTTCGAACACGCAAAAAAAACATCTATTACATTTTTCTTACAAACAACCTCTCTTTCTTCCGATGCTATGTACCTTCGAAGACTTCTACAATGAAAAATGACATACATGAGGGACGATTTTCTAGGTTCGCAGCTATCAAGAGACAGAAGATTTGCATGAAATAAATTATATCCCGTACATATCCCTCATTGGTAGTTTCATTTTGCAAGACCACGGCTATACATAATACTGCAGTAACAAAATTATCCATCATTAAACAAGATCGGTCACTGTACAAAGATTAAATCAGGAGCAACAGCTCTGCACAGGGCAAGGGGTGTCTCAAAATCATACCCAACTTTTAGTTTTCCCAGAAGTATTTGTGGAATTTGCGGTATTTAACTAATATCAATTTGAAATAATTAGCTTAAGTACTACAGCAATATTATTTCCTAGGTAGACATCCGAATGAAGTCAAACGTGGTGGTACGTACCGATGCTTAGCAACTTGGCACKGTGGCCATACGCMCAGCGGACGCCATTTTTGCTCCACATTTGGTTGTAAGCAAGTGTATGCCGATTGTTGCAGGCCCGCGGTTGGCGAATGAAAAAAGATAGGGCGGTTTGCACAGTTTTATTCAAAATACCCGGCGCGTCTCGTCGTTCTAAATCAGTTGCTCCGGGAGTTCGGTTATTCTGAATCAATATTTTTATGTCAACATAGCGTTTTGAATATCGATAGTTATTGATGAAATAAGTAAGAAAATTTCCGAAGTGGTCGGGAAAACAAAATAAATTTCACCAACTTTATGGTAAACGCTCGTATTTGACCCTTCCTAAAATTTATAATACCTACGCGTCACGCTGATTCTAATAGGTCTTCCCCAATTTCGATATATTAAAACTGCAAATATTACGGTGGGCTAATTTCAAACGGTGTACGGAAACGATTGTGAATAATTCTCATTTTGCCGACGATTTCCGAAAATTTTCTTTACAGATTAAAATTACTTCATCAAGAACTATCGATATTCAAATTTTAGTTGCAGAAATTTGGAAAGTTTTGGCGGTTTTTATTAGAGGAACCAAAAGATATATCATAACAAACTACTAATACATATCAAGTTTCATCTCAAAATTTAAATAAAGAAAACAAATTAAAAACTAAAATCTAGCCCGAATTTTTACCGCAGCCTTATATCGGACTTAAAACTCAAAATCTCGATTTTTAGACACAAGCGTGTGCAAACCTCGCCACTATCAGCACGAAAACATAGATTTCTATTTTAATTTGCGTTACAAAAAATCGATCCGGAATAACCGGGACTCCCGGAATCCCAGAGCACCAGAGTATCCGGAATACGACAGTGAAAATCGCAGATCTCTATTTTTTTTTGTTCGCCAACCATAATCCTCTGAAGATCGGCATAAACGTGTTTACAACCAAATCTGGAGGAAACATAGCCATAACCACACTGTGTTTTGTTTATAGGATCACTGCAGTGTTGCCAGGCCTTGCTTCATAAATTATGGTATTAACTTCAAAATATTATGGTATATGCATTATCGTTGGTTGACGATCAACGACATATACAGGGTCCGCCACCCAAAACTCCCCTGGCTCGTATTTTCTTTATTTTTTTACATACAACCTTAAGTTATATGTCAAAGTGTAGGGCTTTTTAAACTCTTTGAAGATAGCTTGGTGAGMGTTCAAATTTTTTTTTTGCAGWTTATKGTATTTTGTATTTAAAATTAATTTTTGTAAATATTTTTAACCTTACCTCGTATAATAAATATTGCTTTACAGTTGAATGCCGACTTTTGTCTTCTTCAATTTGTGTCATTGCCATGTATGCGTAATTTTTACTCCTTCTTAGTGAAAAACAAGAAATACTTGTCGCCGCCATTTTCTTTAAATAGGGTTGTTCAGAATTTTTAAGTGTTAGTTTAGCAGCTTATTACAGTACAAGTTGTGCCTACATACCCATCGCTGTACAAAAAACCCCAAAATTTTAAGTTACTTTTGAATAAATCAAGTACAAAGTTCGCTCTAAAGAGAGAGAGGCTAGGAAATGAAACCCCGTGACGAGGCTAGTACGCGATGTAGAAAACCAAGCTTGCCGTGATGTAATGTTTATGTTACAGAAAAAAAACTGAAATTGACTCTGTGCAAATTATGGTATAATGTGGATACCATTATAGTTTATTATGGTATATGGTATTTGTCATACCATTATGGTATATATACCATAATTATGGTATGGATGGCAACACTGGATCACTGTCAAAGTATGAGTTACAAGTGCCATCTTTGAACGTCCATACTACATTAATGATATTACCAGGTGCGACCGATAAATCCGGAATATAAAGCTGTGTAATTACACATTCAAATTGTTATTATTTTTCACATCTCATTATTCGCGTATTACATCATTGTTTGCTCCCAGTTGGATGTAAACATGCTGTAAACGCAATACGTTGGCATTAGCCGTGTTCCATTATCGCAGACAGCGATCTATGAGTCATAACTGTCTAGTCTAGTGAAACTGATACTCTCATAAGCGATTTATATAGACTGCACATTCTTCGTATTCATATAGTTAAATCTTCCAACACTTCAAACCCGTTTTTAAAAAGATTTATTTAAATGCAATATTACAAACTAATTATTTTAGCCACAACGAATAATCGATAAAGGGCTTGTTACTACTATCAACTACAATGCTAATCTAATGTCTAACTCTAACTAACTGCCCGTGCGATGTTCGTCCCGGGTGTTGCACGTTCAAAACGCCAAGTCGGCAAGACTTGGAGGACGGTGACATCTTATCTTTTTCAATGTCACGGGAATGCATCTCCTAACTCCTCCCCCGTTTTGGTGTGAACGTCCGCGTTCACATTGGATTTTTGGGAAGTTTTGACGAAAATGATCTTCCTTGGCTTGCACAGCAGGTCCTGTAGTCTCGCTCGAAATTTGAGGGCTAGCACAGAAACAATTATTAAAATTAAAACAATTACAACGGTTAAAGTATAATGCGTGAATTGCATTAGAGGTTCCAAGTGAATTGGATGGTTCTGGAGTTCTTCAGCTTCCCGAAGTAGATCGGTTGGATTTTCCAAGTGCCGTAGTAATAGTCCTGATTGTCGGTGATAATTTAGGGACAGTTTCGAGATGTTATAGGTAGATATCTCGAAAAGCGGCATGGTGTTGTCAAAAGTTGAAGTACCGATAATTATTCGGCAACGGGAGCTCAGAATATTTGTTCCTTTCAAAATCCTCTTGTTTATTTGCCCATGGCAGTCTTCTAAAACTTCACTAAATTCCTTAGAGATCGTCAGAAGCTCCCTGTTCTTCAATAAGTGCGAGATTTGGTAGTCGTTGGTAATTTTGGTGGTGGTACAACCTTCGGTTTCTTGAAGTGTGCAATTTTCATAAGACGGTTCTTGTAAACATATTGCAAAAGGTTCCACGGCCTGACAATCTTCATCGGTCCAGTAATTAATGTTATTGATCTTGACTAGAAACCTTTTGGGTGGTATTATTGCAATATCTTGGTGATTGGGCAATGGATAAATTTGGGAATAGTTTGCGAGAGTGGGCTTCAGTATTGGTATTTTAAGGAGAAAAGTTATTGCCTGATTGGTTCCGATTACTACTAGTCTTGTCATTTGTAGAATTTTAAACAAATGTACGTTATCGAACGGTAATAATTGCTGATCGGCATAAATTTTGGTCAGATATTTATGGATTTCAATTAATTCGTTTGCTGTCATTAGTTCTAAATTTGGTGTGTCTGTCCAGGACATACTTATAGTTCTTTCAATCATTTGAAGCTTGCTTAATAAAATTTCGGATTGGTAAATTTCGTTTTGTAGTATGATACGAATTTCTTCCGCTTCACGTACGCTATTTAAATAGTTTTCTGTGTTTTGAATGTTTTGGGTTAAAATTTTGAAATCTTCGTCATACCTTTTGGTCAAATGGTTTGCTAGCGAGGTCAACTTGTTAATTCGTATTAATTCGGAATTTTGGTTTTTATAAAGGTGATCTAAATTTTCATTAATGTTTTTCAAGTCGTCCTCATCGAGGTTGCCTGTTATGAATTTAATAGCTTTACCCAGAATGTTAACCAGTGCTCTCTTAGTTCTGTAATTGAATTTATTTATAAGATTGCTAATTTGAGTGATTTTGTTTAGTAATTGCTGATGTAAATTATTAGTCAATTTATCGATAGTGCTTCTTCTTCCTAACATTTGTGCGTTATTGACCAAAAGTGCGAAATTTTGCTCTATGTTTGTAACATTTAGATAAAATAAAAAGTTGTGATAGTGGTCCAGGACCTTTACCTGGTTTAAAGGTTCCTCGAAATATCCATTGCTCTTAATTGTTTTGACCTGAAGGGCCTGGAACGGCGGGATCTGAATGATCCACAATATCGGGAGTCTGTAAAGAAGATGTGTGTCTTAGTCTTTTTATTTTGCTAGCATGTGCTGTAGTTTGGTTTTGTTTTTGCGTTACGCCTATGAGTTTACTTTGATTTTGGTCGTTAACAAGTATCTTTTCGTATGGAGGGTCTACTTTACGGGGTCTATTTCTTTTTAAATAGATTTCTTTATTAATTAAATCAGGGGGATCACTTCGATTTTCGTTCCTTTTGTCCAAAGTATGCTGCGCTTTTTCTTTATTTTTCAAATAAACTTGGTCGTAGAAAGGTAAAATTTCTCGTTTTCGCTTTTCATTATACTGTTCGTAAACTGTCATACTTATGTCGAACTCGGGTAATTTTTCGTACGGACCGTAAAGTAAATTAAAGGGTGAGAACCCTGTCGATGAGTGTATGGATTGATTGTAAATAACTACAGCGGATATCATTAAATTACATGGTTGTTCATTAGGGTTTTTAAGTTTTAGGACTCTTAATTTTTCTATAATCGTGGAATGAAAACGTTCAATAGGCGAATTAGAATTTGGGTTGTTAACTGTCGTGAAATGAAGCTCAATTTTGTGCAATTTACAAAATTCTTTAAATGTGTTATTTTGGAATTCTTTTCCTTCGTCGCAAACTATCTTTTGTGGTACGTTATGGTGAGATATGTAGTGCCTTAATTTATTAAGAACTGTTAAGGCAGTGCCGTCCTTAATTAAATATGCTTGTCCGTAACGCGAGAACAGATCTATTATGGTAAGAAATTTTGACTTTGAGAAAGAAAATGTGTCGATGTGGACTACTTCGAAGGGTCTTTTAGCTAAAAGGGGACCTGAAAGTTTTAAGTTGTAAGGGTGTCTCTCGTATTTTGCCTGTAAGCAGATGTCACATAAATTAATTACATCCGTAATGGTTTGTTTCATATTCGTCCAGTAATATTTCTGTTTTAGGTGATTGTAGGTTTCGTTTATTCCATTATGAGTGCGTTCATGATATTCAGTTACGATTTCTTTTTGATTTTCAGAATTTGTTACGTCTTTACAGCAATTGTTACTTATAAAAATCTTAATAGAATAATTAAACAGTTTCTTACACAATTTAGCGAAATGAGCTCTTAGTGAGCTATCAGTAAAATAGATACAGTACGACTGATCTGGTTTAAAAATTTCTTTCATCAATTTTGTAAAATCTTCGTCTTGCGCGTTAATTCTGATAGTTATATTATAATTATTTTTATTAAAGGGTTTTGTGTATTTACAGAGATATTGCTCACCTGGGCGTATTATGATTCTATTGGGAAAGACGTTTATAGGTTGTTCTGTAATAGGTAGAATTTTCCCGCCGTCCTCATCTACTGAGTGTGCGGTTCCTAAGCTTTCAGATTCATTGAATATTAAATTTTCCAAACTGTTTAATGCATTATCGTCAAGGGGTGGTACTTCGTTTAATTCCGCTAATTGGGAATTAACGATTTGTTCAATTTCGTCTTCTGTGATACTGGGTACTTCTGCGATATTAGCAATCATGGATTCGGTGTCGTAGGAATCGTTATTATTGATTTCTATTCTCGAAAGGGCATCCGCTACTTTGTTTTCTTTACCTTTAGTGTGAATTATTTGAAAGTCATACTCGTCCAATTTTAATTTCCATCGAATGAGGCGTGAATTTGGTTCCTTTATTTTATAAAGCCAGACAAGAGGATTATGATCGGTCTCAATAATAAAATGTTGTCCAAATAAATATGGTCGGAAATGTTTTGTCGAATCGAGTATTGCCAGCAGTTCCTTCTCTATTGTGGAGTAATTCCGTTCCGCCGAATTCAAAGTGCGCGAGTAATATGCTATGGGCCTATTTGACTGAGATAAAACTCCAGCTATTGCAATATCGGAAGCATCAGTTGTTAATTTGAATTGTTTATTGAAGTCAGGATAAGCCAAAATAGGTGCGTTTATTAAAAGTTCCTTGCATTGTTCGAAAGCCGAAATATAATCTTGGTCATTAATATTGATTTTTGCTCCCTTTTTCAAGCATTTTGTGAGAGGTGAGACTATTTTCGCGAAGTTTGAAATAAATCTACGGTAAAAACCTATCAATCCCAAAAACGATTTGATTTCTTTTGTAGATTTAGGAATTGGAAATTTTTCTATCGCCTCGATTTTAGAGGGATTCGGCTTTATGCCGTCGGGCGTTATGACATGGCCTAAAAACGCGACGTCTTTTCGAAGAAACTCGGACTTATCGAGTTGGACCTTTAAATTAAATTTTCTCATTTTCTCAAAAATTAATTTTAAGTGGATCAGATGCTCTTGGAGTGATTTTGAAAATATTACAATGTCGTCCATGTAGACGAAACAGAATTTATGTAAATATTCGCGGAGGACATTGTCCATTACACGCTGAAATGTGCTAGGTGGATTTCTCAAACCGAATGGCATCCTAACATACTCGTAATGCCCGCTATTTACCGAAAATGCTGTTTTTTCTACCGAATTGGGGTGCATCTCGATTTGATGGAATCCCTGGGCAAGATCGAGGGTTGTAAAGTAAGAACACTTTCCTAGGTTGTCTAAGATCTCGTCGATGCGGGGCAAGGGGTATTTATCAGTAACAGTCTTTTCGTTCAATTTCCGAAAGTCAACGACCATCCTAAATTTCTTTTTACCGGACGCGTCAGTCTTTTTCGGTACAATCCAGACGGGCGCGCTATATGGCGAAATCGATGGACGGATGATTTTATTGTCTAATAATTTTTCGATTTGATTTTGAATTTCTAATTTCATGGTATGTGGGTGTCGAAAAGATTTTACATAGACAGGTTCTTCATCTGTTGTCCTAATTTCGTGTTTTACAGCGTTGCTAAAAGTTAAGTCGCTACTCTCATTATAAAATATATCCTTAAATTGCATGCAAAGCTTTATAATTTTGTTTTGTTCTTCCTTGTTTAGATGGGAAATCCTAAGGTGATCCAAAAGTTTAAAATTTTGACAATTTCGAGGCGGATTTGCAACGTCGTGTTCTAGTAGAGGCATTACTTCAATTCGTTCGGAAAAATTAATTTCTACATCTGTCTGTTGATCTATTGGTAATATACAAAAACCTTTTTTCGCAGTTGTTATTGATTCGGGTATCGATAAATTTTCATTAATTTTTAATTCTGGAAAGACAATATCGCCATTATCGATAGTCACTGGAATTTTAACAAAATTATTTACGTTCAGTTTTATGGGCTTTAACTTTTTACTAGTATATTCGAGGTGAAATGGCAGGCTAATATTGCAAATTTCTAAGGTATTGGTTTTATAATCAATTTTAGCGCCCAATTTTCGTAAATCGGAACTACCAAGTAAAGCGTCAAATTTCTCGTGCCAATCCACTACATGAAAATGAATCGGTTCTTTTAGGCCTATTTCTTCGAACAAGGGAATGCTTATGTTATTTTTGCAATAAATTTTGCTTCCTAAACCGGATACTACAAACGGTTTATTGTAAATAAAATCTGAAAATTTGCCGAAAGCAGGTTGACTATTAATTACAGAATTTGATGCGCCGGAGTCTATTAAAATTTTTAAGTCAATATGAGGTAAATAAATAAATGGAAGTTTTGGCTTTACTTTTATGGAATTTAAATCAATTAATTTGAGGTCTCCGAGGCTTGTATCTGAAAATTTTCTGGATCTTCCGCGTAAAATTCGTCATCAGCTTGGTCTGCGCCATTTTCAGGGCAGAAATTATTTTCATTGTAACTTTCTTCAGCGAGGTCCGTCGATTCTACGTTAAACAGCTCTTCCGATATAAAGTTTGGTTTTTGTTGATAATTTTGAACTGGTATTTGTTGTGTTCTGACCCGACTTTGGACAGACATCGGGGTTGGATTTGGAAAACTGCTTGGACCGGGCCTATTTGCAAACGTTTGTTTATTTGGGAATTGTCTTTGTAATGGCTGAGTGGATCTATTTAGTGGGCTTCTGAATCCCGGATTAGAATTTTGATAGGGAAATGGGCGATTTTGGAAATTGTTCGAATTTTGATTATGAGAATTATTTTGAATGCGAGCTTGAACCGGAACATGTGGAATTTGGGGTCTTTTTGGAATATCTTGTGATTTTCGGAGAAATTCACAGTACTCCCACTCCTGTTTCCTGTTATCATAAAATTGGCATTTATTTATGCATTCTTCGACAGAATTTAGTTGAAAGTGGCTAATGTAGCTTCTATAGGGTTCAACAAGACCAATTTGGAAAGTTTTCAGCGCAAGTTTATCGTAATTGGCGAGCTTGTATTTTAATTCCAGGGGATCTGTTACATTTAGTGACACGTATTGCAATAGATCATTACAACACTTAAGTAGTCTACCGTAATAGTCTAAATAAGATTCGTTTRGCTTTTGTACGCAGTGGCTTAAGGCKGCGCAAAGTAATTCTTCGCTTCTCTGGTCGCCGTATTTACGCAGCAGAGAAGATCGAATATCCTCCCATTCTATCGCGTTTTGGAACGAAATAAAATCTCTAGCGTCTCCTTTTACTTTATTTCTAATGGAAACGTTTACTAAATATTTTATATCAACAGTGATTCGTCCATTTAAATGATTTATTAGATTATCTACTTCACTTATGAAGATCGATAAATTTTTGCCTGGGTAATATTCTGGGATAGCATCCAATAAAAGTCGAATTTCACTCATTTCGACAGGTACGACTTGAGTCTGAACCTGATGAACATCAACGTTTTCTGGTAAACTCATGTTTGTATTGACAATTCCGGCTAATTGGGGATCTTTCAAAATTTTACGCTTTTGTCTATAAAAATCTACTTGTTGTCTTAACTGAGCTAAGTCTAATGAATCTATGTCGTCAGCGATTATTTCCGCTTCGCTTTCCGAAGAAGAGTCAAACATTTAAATATAAAATTCAAGCAGTAACTTAACACTATTGATAGGAAAAAACAAAGGACTTACGTCACCAAGATTTGCATCCTATAGTGGGCTCGTTCTTAGATGTATTTCCAATCAGCGGTTGATTCGTTGGGAAGAATATCGCATAAGGACTTGAAAGCCGCCTGAATCTCTGTAGCTTCGCCGAAGACAGAAGTCACTTCCGTGGGTCAATCTTCACCAATGGATTTTACAGAGTCAGTTGCGATATCCTGTTCGCAGCGCCAGTTAAATCTTCCAACACTTCAAACCCGTTTTTAAAAAGATTTATTTAAATGCAATATTACAAACTAATTATTTTAGCCACAACGAATAATCGATAAAGGGCTTGTTACTACTATCAACTACAATGCTAATCTAATGTCTAACTCTAACTAACTGCCCGTGCGATGTTCGTCCCGGGTGTTGCACGTTCAAAACGCCAAGTCGGCAAGACTTGGAGGACGGTGACATCTTATCTTTTTCAATGTCACGGGAATGCATCTCCTAACTATATTATCTTTAGATCTTTACCGTATTCTGGTGACTAGCGCCCCTCGACTGGTGGCTTCAGTGGTTTATGAAGCGGCGTTGTTTTGTGTGCAAAGCATCGCAAGGAAGCCAAGTGCAAATGCAGCTTATGCCAACAACTTTTGCTTTCTTCTTGATATTTTACCCGATTATTTCGCATTCAAAAGGTTGTTGGCACAAAAAGCCATCATGGATAACCTTAAATTAACCGTATGATGGCGTATATCAAAATTTCCATAGTCAACTGTTTTTCTTATTTGTAATACCAATACCACGTATTGACATGGATATGCCTGGTCTTTTGTTTTGGGATACGTTCCGTGAAAGTTACCTCACCGGCAATGCCATCTAGCGGTGCCAATATGCAACACCATTTAGCGGTAAGACTATAGCTCTCTATATAAAATACAGAGACTTAAGTAGGGAAATAGGTAACCTACTTCGGTAGCAAGAATTCATGGAATGTATAATATATATTTCTCACGTTTTTATAGTCATACAGGCACATTTGAGAAACACATAGATACTTTTGTACAACTTTCATTATACTGACATAATCAAGCCGAAAGAAACACGTCCGAACTGAACCGAATTCCATATTCCTTGGGATTTGGTTCAATTCGGACGTGTTTCTCGCGTTAAGTTTGCACTATATTCCATAGTCCTCATTCCTGTCCTGATGATGCCCCTTAGAAGTGCGGGCGAAACGTCGACCTTATTCCGAAATCAGACGCAGTCTAACCCCAAAATACTAAGATTTCAGTAATAAAAGCAGTTTGTGATGCACATCCTAATCTGATATTAGACAAAACTCTTTTTTTGTGAGAAATATTTGAAAGAATCAGAAATATCGCTGCATTTCATGATACGAGTATGAGGCGCAACTAATAAATTTATTTAATTGGTATAACAATATTTCTGTAATAAAATTTAAAAAGGTATTAAATTAATACATTGTGCCTTCAAAGTGAACTCCGTTATGCTACACACATAACTCTCCCGTTCTTATCACTCCCTGAGTGCACATTTTACATCGGCATTTTCTACGGCAAATCAACAATAGATTACTTAAATAGCGTTCAGAAATTTTTTTAGTCTTAATATTACTTATTATTAAGCACTCCGAAGCATCGTTTTGGAAATACGTGCAAATGGCTTAACACTTTTGGACAACAATAAGGACGGGATGTGAGCTTGAAGGCTGCAAACAGTAGTGAACCGCTCATGAAATTCATGTGATTTAAATTAAACGGCATACAAATGTCAAATGACTTCATATAGTGAGGATTTCCGCGATAGTCCATTAACCATCTACATGTTTACATAGTAATGTAGCTGACGCAGAATTTGCATACACGTCAGTTGAAATAATACCTAAGTTTTGATGGAAAAATTCTAAGACATAAAACATTTTATGCCTTTTTTATGTAAAACAATAAACTGATTGTTTGGTTCACAATAGGTTACCATTTAGAAACTTCAACACGAAACAAATGCTATTAACATTTACTTTTGCTCTTTAATGTCTTACAAAATTCTAATGTTAAAACTAAAAGTTAACCAACCAACCAACGGCTACGGTTTTCGTTTTTGACAAATTGTTTATATTTGAGATTCTTTACTAATACAAGAGTAATTAAAAATAATAATGAATAATATTAGCTAGTTATTTAGGTATTACAGATTTCAAACAATAATTCTGCGTTATCTGCAGTAATGTGAGATAACGCAGTGATACAAACGTTAGCGATACCAATAATCATTAGAAAACAGTTCTACTTCCGCAGTTTCAACTAGGTCATTACCAAGTCCCAAACAGAAGGTCTTATTTCTTACATTAATCATGCTTGAATGAGTATAGGCCGCCTTGATAATTAATTTAAATTTTAAACAGTAAATTTAACAGCAAAGTGCAAATATTGAGTTTGATACGATCGATCATTTGTATTGTAAGGAAAGTGATAAGATTATATGTGTTTGTGAAATGCATGTTGAAATTCTCAATAGACTGTGTGATGTTTCATACAGTTATGTGTGCCTGATGCCTTTCCGAAAGTAGAATAATTCTAGATCGCTAAACGCAAAAGAAAATTTAACACTGAACACACGTGTGACTATAAAATAAACAGCTTTCCTACAACGCTTAGGATACTAAACCAAAGCAGATTTCATTAAATCTCTACCTCCGTTTTCTTCTGCAAGCTACTATCCTGATGGTTCCATTTCACCTTAATATCCTTCCATGATACACTAGGCACTTGCATGTACTTTTCACCGCCGTGTAAACGGACCTGAGTTCGGCGTGACATTTTTCAAACACTCCCGGAGACCTCCACGGCGTTTATGAACATTTTTGATAAGAGTCGGCCACATAGAGCGAACAGTTTCGAAATGTCACAATTAGCACGCTGTATCTAAAATGCTCGTAATGCACAACAAACACGTTGTGGTGTTCAGTTCGTAGTCACGTAACTGTGCAGATACACACGAGACTTATCGTTAATACCTAGGCTGAAACTTTTAGTTATGACGTAAGGTGGGAATTATCGCTATAGCGAAATCGATTTTTTACTTTGCATAGCGGCAAACTGTCTGTTACATTTTTAAACCATTGCTATAAATAGGCTGAAGTTTTCAGGAAAGCGATGAAATGTATCTAATCCTTTTGCTATGACTAAACAGCAATGTACATTTTGCTAAAACAGCCATACTACTAAATATATTCAAGTTTCCGTATTTTTATAAGACAGAGACATATTTTTTTGTGTTTTGTATATTGCTGAAAAGCTAAATTCACTAAATAGTACAAGGATTACCTAATACTCTTGACAAATTGCATCATTTTTAATATATCGATCAATCCAGTAGTGGCATTTATATTTCATACATTAGAAAACTCAACATATGGGTATAGTTTCTCTATTTTATCTTTATTAGACCATGCGACTAAATATTTAAATAAACAATTGTGGCTTAAGACATGGCAAATAAACACCATTCTATATTTGAGAAAGGTTTGTACCTTACATAAATTATAAAAAAGTACATTCGACAAATAAAAATGGAAAAACATAAAACTGACGACAAGCGTAATCGGAAAAATCTTAATAATACGAACAATCTAAATAATAACGAAATTTGGATACCTAGAGCATTCTAAAGTGCAGTTGTCAAAGTTCTGCAAGAATTACGAATAATATCTACAATCCTTATTTAGGGACTTATCTAGGGGCAATTAACGGCATTATCCACCTGTCACTGCGGGGAACCAGTACACTTAATTTTGTTATTGTTATGTCAAAGTTCTGTCAAATATTGAAAAGTATGTAAGCTAGCATATGTTAGCATATTATGGCAAAATGAACGACAGTTTATTGGAAATAATACAAATATTTGATAATAATAGTCGGGCAGGATAGATAAAACACTAATGGTCGGATACTATTTTCTCTATTAATCATGGGGTTGCTATTTCGTCCAATAGAAATAGTCTGATTCCTATATAAAATATTGGAATTAAGTTTTTTCTGTTATTCTAATATCGCATAGAAAGTTTAAATCTGAGTTTTCAACCGAATACGGCCGGCGCATAAGCGGCCTGGACCAAAATCGACGCAGAAGCGGCCAGACCCTTTATTACCTGTTGACAACTTGTGCATTAGCGGCCATCAAATCAATAGATGCTGAGAAGGTTAGAAGAGAATGGCTTAGTCAGCCCAACAAGCAAAATTATTTTATAATTTCCAAATAGCAAGGCATATTTGCTTTATTGTTGTTTTATTATTGTTCCTCGACGTCTATTTTATTTTATAAGGTATTCCTCTACGATTATTCAGCTTCAGTATACTAAATTGTTATATAGTTTAGTGTTAGGAATGTTTTCAGAGCAAAATTATAAAACAGTGTTAAGCACAGTTTTATACTCATTGTATAAAGGTTTACATAACTTTTTATAGAACATTTTCCCAGTGGAAACAAATTATTTTATAAAGGGTTTAAATATGTGTTATTCAACACTGAATCGTCATCTTGTGAACACCTATAAAACTATTATATTAAGTCTTGATTTGACACATGTGAAAAACAGTTTGTTATATAGCAATTTCTGCTGTGACAATCATGTTTTATAACGAGGAAGCCACATTATTATCATGATTATAAGCACGTATATGGCCGCCATTGCGTAAAGCTCACTAAAAATTATTTTTTTTACAAAAAAGTAATGTACAAAGGTTATGTTTCTAACAAAAATGATTATAGAATGCGGTTTATAATCAATGCAGATAGGTTTAAGATGCCACATGATTAAAAACATTTTTTGTATTTTGTCAATATTTCTTTCAAATTGATGAAATACTTATTATTTTTGAAGCGCTTAAAAATTTTGTACACATATATGCATATGTTTCACAGAAAATTTTGTTTGGTAGTAGTTTCTTGTGACTACAATTCAATACTACGCATATTTTATGTCATCTGGTACGGTATATATCTCGGTCTGAGGACATGTTTTATTTTACAGAAGAGGAATAGGGGTTGCAACTTTACCCAATCGTTAAGAAATAAATCATTCTGCGCCAAATCAGTTAAAATACCGAAAGATGCCTTTGAAGATGCTGAATGCAACAGAACTGTCGCATAATAGATAATGCCGTAACATTTATAAAACTGTTTTATAATAAATTGCTATAAATCTGTTTTGTAACTGATTTATAGTAACTTTTATACCACCTCTGTAACTATCTACAAAACTGTTCTATAACACCTACTAAAACCATTATGGGATACTGTATTAAACTAAGATGTTTTATAAAGATGCGCCTTTTTGCATCTTTAAGCATTCTATAAACGTTGTGACAATGTTTACAAGAGTACCACTGTTTTATAAAAATTGTTTTATAAACGTTTGCCTAACCATTATAAAGCTGTAAGTTACTAGTTGGGAGAATATAGAATGGAAGTATATACCTCCAGCAGCTCCACATATGGGTGGGTCATGGGAATGTATGGTGCGATCCGTAAAAGCAGTTCAACAGACAATTTTAAAAGATAGTGCACCACGACCAGAGGTTTTACACAGTGCACTATTGGAAGCTGAACATATAATAAATAGCAGACCACTAACATATGCGTTATCAGAACATGGAGATCATTATGTCATTGGGACATCGAGTTTATTAAAGCCACCAGGAATTTTTGATCAAACCATAAACTTTCGCATGCAACGGAGATTATCGATGGATAAAAGAATACTTAACAGCTTTGATTACAAGATCAAAATGGTTAGAAGAAAAAAGAAATCTGTATGTGTGTGAAATTGTAGTTGTTATGGACAACCATTTGCCAAGGAATAATTGGACTTTGGGTAAAGTGGTATCCACAGAAGAAGGATCTGATGGAAAAGTTCGAATAGTTCAAGCACAAATGAAGTCAGGCATCTACAAGAGACTTGTGACAAAAATTTATCCTGTCCAATTTTTGGAGACAAGTCTCGAAGATTTGTGAACTCATGAGGGGAGAAAATGTTAAGAAAATATTAGAAAAATAGATATAGCCACGAATTGAATTTGTGTTTCAGACATTAAAATTTAAAAAATTAAAAACAAATAAATATATAAATATAATATAATAATATAATATAAAGAAATAAATAAATAGAAGTTTTTTTCTGAATAAAGTTAATAGCAAATAGCATAAACAAGAGTTTATTTCGAACAATATTTTTAGATAATTATAAAAATTTTTTAGCAGGTATATCCATTTCCCCGAATTTTTGTACGAGGCTACTCAGACCGCTGTTGCGCCAGTTAGCAGCAGGTAATAAAGGGTTCGGCGGCTTATGCGTCGATTTTAGACCGGGCCGTTTATGCGCCGGCCGCTTATAGGCCCACACCTTTCAAACACCACCTTTACCGCATCTTGCATTATACCGCATTCTATCAAAAAATTGCTATGACCATTTTTAAAGATTAATATATTCCTACTGAATAAACCAATGAGATCTGACATTTCAACCAATCACAAGCGGTACTGAAGTTTTGTAAGTAAACCTCCACATGCGATTAAAAGTGAATTGCTACATCAGTCTAGTAGCTCTAAAGTTTTGAGGTATATTCCCAAATAAAATAGCAGATGCCCTTAGTGAAAATGTTTAGGTATTTACGTACATTTTGTCTAATGTAGTCTTTAATATTTCCAAAATACACTCTAGCTTAATTTTTTAGCTGGATAAATATTATTTTGACGAAACTTCTGATTGTCATGGAATATTTTAAGATACAAATTTCGCTCTTGTGTAGTTAGAAATGTACATATATATATTGCCCTTTAGCCATTCATGAATAATTAAAAAATGGATGTTAAAAATTTTGATTTGCCAAATATGTTCTTTTTCGGCAGTACCACCGTAAAAACCTACAAATGATAGTTGTAGACCTCGGAATACTCAAGAATTTTATCTAGAATTTTTTGTAAAAGCGACAGTTTTTTTGCAGCGCGCACTGTCGCGTTACCTACAAATTTGTATATTTAATATTTTAAACACGGATTATTCAGCAAGCATTTTTTTGCCGAATATTCTATTACTTGGGAGCACTATTGCATAACCTACAAACAAAAGTTTTAGATCTCTACCATTTTACTGCAATAGTCTTTTTTGGTGGTGACTGACTAGCACCATCTCGTACTGTTTAAAATATGCAACGTCGCTCGGTAGGTGGCGCTTAACAACCAGCGCGCTAAACTCGTTTAACAATTTGCCATAAATCGAAATTTTCCTTATAAATACAATAAGAGTATTAAAAAAAAAAACTTCGAAGTGTATTGGAAATAACGTGCTACTGTGGATTTGTAAAACTAAAGTGATGAATAARATTAGGGCATACATACATACTTCGCTTGCATTACAACATTACAAGTATAGTTGCTATATCTTCGTATATAATGCAAATTTGTCGCGAAATCGTAGTTCTCATACTACAATAAATTTAAAGAAATGCAATAACTAGAAAGTTCGTTACATAAATCTGCCTACATATAAAATTTTTTTGTTTATTTACGATTTAACGGTCTTGAACCGTGATCCTAATAATAATATAACGTGCGCACTATAAATAAAACAGCTTGTGTAGATAAAGGTGGTATTAAATTGGGTACACGTGAACACATGCACTATAAAGATTAAAGTCATGTGAGATTTTGTGATAAATTAAAAAAAAATACAATATAATAATTCAATATAATTCAAAGCATACAATTTTATTATTCAAAATGAATGCTTTAATTACAACCTACGAGTATTTGACAGATTCACGAAAAAATATCTCTTAACAAATAGGTACGTAAGTGAAAATTTTCGTCTTTCCAGATTATTTTCTCGATCTTTTTTCATGTAGCAAGAATTCGAGAATCGATAAGAGAAAAGTATTTTAATAATATTTTCACCTCTAGATCAATATCGTTTTTTTTCTTTCCAATTTTGACTAAAACACAATTTATAATTCGATTAAAGACGCAGGTATCTAAATTGGTCACAAGCAAACATACATTGTTTATACCGTAAAGTTATATTGAGTTGTACAACTTTATATGCACTTTTTCTTTAAAATAAAACCCCGGATTTTCCCATGCTTGATTATTTTATCAGCACGAGCATTACTGTTTTAGAGAAAAAAAGCTTTTGTCGGCGGTATCTTTTTTTTTAAAATTCAGCTTAGGTACATTTTTGCAATTAAAAATAGAAATAGATGTGTACCTACATAACTGAGACAATGTGGGCTGAAAAGTCTACAGAAATTTTTGGTGAAATGTTCATCTGCATCGCTATCGCAACATACGGGGAGAAATCAATTTCTTTTCCAGCATGTCTAAGTCTGTTACAGTGGCGGCACCTCAGAGTAGGCAATAAAAAAATAATAATTAGCTATAAATTCAAAATTTTTTAATGCAATTTGTTTTAATAATCAATTTTAATCTCAAGTTTACCCTCCAGTTTAACCATAAAACTCAAAAATTACGGACCGCGTTATTACAGCGAACGTTTAAATTGGGAATAGGCGACACAACTAGACCACCTGTGAAATTCAATTMTATTTATGTTCACGTCCTTCAGAATCTGCACCGTTAACGACCGCAGTTGACTGTTAACGTAGTAAAATCTTCGCACATATAGATGCGCCTCGGGCGGAATGATCGGTCGTCTACGACAAACTTTGTATGGACTCGGGCTATACGCATTGCGCTTGCGCATTTCATTCACTTCAACAAAAATGGCCGTCTTTTAGAAAGAGGGAGATAGAGGTTTCAAATGACACCGGTAGATGGCAGCAACTAACAAGTGTAAGATTTTAACATTTTTATCGCCTTGTTCAAAATGAACATATAATAATAATCATACAATAGGACGTGACATAGGAATATGTTATATAAACTTTCAATATGCTCTGAACAGTTACAACACGGATAAGGTTAGGTGCTATATTTTTTAAATTAAGTACTGTTTCAGAAGTTTCGTTTACTTTTTTAGCGTTTTGAGCTTATCATAGTTTGAGTTTTGCTAAATTCGTTGTTTAACATTCGATTTGGAGAAATTTCAGGTCGCTTAGAGCAGAAAAACGAATAAATGGGCGCTGGTATACGAATAAAAATAAATGATTAGCATGACCATTAAAATACACATATTCCAAGATCGAAGACAATAATAACAAATGCCTATGCTATAATACGAGTATAGGGTGTCGCCTACCCTACTTGAAAGGTCTCGACCCGCCACTGGTCTGTTAGTGTAATAACGTGTTCAAATACTTCGTACTATGAACGCATGTAACATATGAACCTACACAACTTCAGAACGGCCAAGCAAGAACGTTTTCTTTATAGTGAATTTAATTTCAACTTCGAATGACGATGTTGCCCGTTTACTAGTATTTTACACCGTCCGTGGCTAATTCACACTCAGGTGCAACAGGATGAATAATATTGGAACAAGTAACATCTTATTTGTAATTTTGGTAAGGTATTAATTATTGTTTGCTGTTTAAATATGCACTGCGGTGGGAAGTGGAGTTTTTGTGGTATCGAGTTCTACGCACAACCGCAGGGTTCCTTTAAAGTGTTTAAAGTACATATGAACAACTTTACACGGATTGCAGACTTATTTTTTAATGATAAGTTTTGTTTACACGGAAATTATAATCTTTTTTTTTTGATCCATCCAATATTGCATCCATAACTAAAACAACTTTTTGTTATAACGTTGGCCAGAATGGTTTTTCACAGTTTCAATAAGTCACAAATACTCCTAATAATATCTTAGATCTATTGCTTTTTTGTAATGGTCTTTGAGAACTGTAGCTGAATGTTTATCAACTGTTTCGGCTCTTGATTGCAACCATCTATCGTTCACATTCAGTATTCATGATTTGTTTAATCTGTTTTGCATCATTCTTGCACATTTTTATACCACTTTTTCAGTTTTTCCTATTTTCAGTACGAAATCGTGTGGTTCCTAGATAAGGAAAGCTAGGGATAGGTAATTATAAGGATTTGGCGCACATACCGAAAGTGTTACAGAAAATGACGGGCAACCATTTTCAACGGAGCCTGGCAGGATTCTAGTCAAGCACCGCAGATAATGCCCGATATCATGGAATATTAAACATTTCTTCCCAAATAAAGGCAGTGGTGCAACCTGATATTATGTGTAGCTCGTATAGGTGTAAACGTTGGGGAGCTTCCGCAAGTAAGAATAGAATTTAATTTATGGCATGCTTTCAGTCTCGTAGGTCAATACATTATTTTTGCTAGCTAAATACAACAAGAGTCTAGGGAGACATGGTCTAGTTTGGCTCCCGAGCTTGCGCATGCGCATGATTACCTACAAATGCGTTACGAGACGAGATTAATTCAAATTCGAAGGAGACAAGGCACACTAAAACACATACATAGTTAGCATGTTACCAATGTACAGGGTGATCATTTAAGAGATGTGACCGATCTTATACCATATACGATAAGTTCTAGAGCTTTGGGGAAAAATAATCAACTTAAGTGGCAAAGCGAAATTGATAAAATAATTTCTATTTTCGGATTCGTAAAACCACCAAAAAATGTAATAAATGTATGCAGCAATTTTTTCAAATAGTAAACAAAACTGTCTGTTTTGAAAACAGACATTGTAAACAATCATAATTTATAATCAGGTAAAAATTAGATTTTAAATTCAATAATTCACAACCTTAATTCCTATATATTTAATCTTTTGCCAATTAAAAATGGTGTTTCTAATGCATATTATGTAACAATTATCAACATATCCTTTACATATAAATGACCAATATTGTTAGAAAAAACGTAAGTCGTTTAAGTTACACATTTGAACTCCTTATCATATGGGTTTTACTTTTACAATTCATCCGAATAATTAGTGTTCAGTTTTACTTTAATTTACCATCCTATGATAAGGAGTTCAAATGTTTAACTTAAAAGACTTTCGTTTTTTCTAACAATATTGGTCATTTATATGTATAGGATACGTTGATAATTGTCACATAATATGCATTAGAAACATTTTTAATTGGCAAAAGATTAAATATGTATATAAGAATTAAGGTTGCAAATTATTGAATTTAAAATCTAATTTTTACCTGACTGAATTATGATTGTTTACAAAGTCTGTTTTCAAGACGGACAGTTTTGCTTACTATTTGAAAAAAAAATTCCGTACAAAATGACAGTTGCGTTGAGATAACCTTTTAATGTTAATTGCTGCATACATTAATTAATTTTTTGGTGGTTTTAGGAACCCGAAAATAATTTCTATCAATTTCGTTTTGCCTCTTAAGTTGATTATTTTCCCCCAAAGCTCTAGAACTTATCGTATATAAGATCGGTCACATCTCTTAATTGATCACCCTGTACATTGGTAATATGTCAACTATGTATCTGTTTTAGTGTGCCTTGTCTCCTTCGAATTTGAATTAATCTCGCCTGGTAACGCATTTGTAGGTAATCACATATGCTAGATACATATTATAGGTAAGTACAACATGCCCTGCCGATCGGTGCCATTGTTTGGCAACACTGTCTTATTACGTGCAGCGTCTACCTTCCTTCCTTGTCTAAGGTATCGTTACTCACGATCATTTTGCTGTATAATAATATCAATTAACAATTACCTCTACAAAAAGTTAGAGGCTCAATTAATAGCTAGGTAATTGACAATTTATTGGCTAACAAAATAGTGAGCATCTTATGTTGTCAATTGCTGCTGTAATTCCCATAAGCCGCTAGAAGGGCAAGCATATCAGTTAATTTTTATGTCAACAGTGCAAATACAAAAACATGCTATTTATAATACAGAAAATGACAAATTTCTGGTTGATACAGCGCAGTTTGAAGGTATAAACAATTGGGTTTTATCACTTTTTTTGCAAATTACGTTAAATGAATCTTGAAGTGCATATATATCGTACGCCATGTTAAAAAAAACAAAAAAATATTTGTAGGTAGAGAATTTCAGGTTTGAAATTCGAATTTTAGGAGTCACCGCCAAAACGCTTCTATCCAAGGTTATTCAACTCGTGACGTCAAGTATCATGTAAACATTACCTAGGAGCGTACTGTTTAATGGTGTAGTATCATTCTTGAATTGGAAAACCTTTTGTGTGGTGTTTATTGAAAGGAAGGTGTAAGAGGTCGCACCAAAAAGTGATTTGTGTAGTTTTACAAGCATCTATTATGTATGGAAAACAAAACAAGTGTTGTTTTGTACATGGTTATAAAAGTACTTCAGTCAGTACAACTAACAAAATTTTTGTAACCGTTCCTCGAGATTATCAACGTATGAAAAAGTTGTTCAAGGCCCCTAGACGTGATATGCCGAAATCGCAAATTTTTTTTTCTTAATTCTTACTGTAAGTTTTATTATTCTTTTTGGGGTTATAAGTGTTTACCATTCAGTTTCCATTTTGTTATAGCTTGAAGGGGATATGAAAAATTCAATGCGTTTTAAGTTGATAGAGGGAAATGTTATAATAAAGAACGACGTTGTTCCCCATATATTCGACTGTTAGCCAGACCGGAAACGAGCCGCAAGAGCCCCGAAAATAAATGGCAATTTATATTTTTAGGGTACATTTTTGATTTTTACGTTTTTATGTTTACAAATAGTATGTTTCCCAAACCACTGTGATCAAACTATCAATGCTAAGTTAATTTGATAAAAAGTTCACTTATGCTGTTGCTTTTACGTTCCTCATCTCCGCTGTGTTGAACCGCTCGTCGCTGTACACAAATTCCATAACAATGAACATGCCTTCAGAAGTCATAAGTATTTCACTTTTTCTTGGCGTACTTTAATTCGCTTGTCACAAAATGAACGCAAACAACAAACTTATAACTTGACGGGCTGAGGCCACAAATCTTTATAAATAAAAATAAATAAATTATAAATAAGATATCTGTGGCTGAGGCTGACGCGTGACGCGCTGACCCCAGATGTAAAGAAACGGCCATTTACAAGACACCTGACGTCACGGCCAATAGGTTCGCGTTTTGGCGGTCCCTTTAAATATTCACATTTTAATTATTAAAAATACACCTTATGATCCATTTTTTTCGAATTTATAAGCTGTCAGAGCTGTTTTGTGGATTAGATGCTGCCTATTAATATGCAATTTAATAAAATATAAATACATGGCAAATACCCAATTCTCAGACATCAATTGTTCTGCAGTGGTGGTGCGCCCAAAGGCCACTTATCAGTATTGCATAAAATGTGGCGTCAAACAGAAATTTAGGGGGCAGTTTTTTTTTCTTAATCGTGGATAAGTAATGACTTATAATAATATATTATAATATAGTAGTTTGTACTGAAATACATCTAACGTTTGAGCAGTTCACACTGTGCTGGATAAAAAAGAGCACTCAATTTTCGAGTTAACAATAAATTTTTATTAGAGTATGCATAATTAGCGGCGACTGGAAAATGATGTTCAATAATGACAATACTCCTGAAGTCCTGTATTTATTTCAGTACGTTATCAGTCAAATTCAGTAAGTTTTCCAAACAAATTTTAGTCCGAAATCCGGTGTCGTTGCGACAGCACTGCCTATGGAGTAGCATATCAGTCTGCATAGTAGGAAATAGCGCTGTCAATGGTTACGGTTAACCAGTTATGATAACACAGTATTAAGCGTAATAAGAGACCCTAAATAGCCGGTTAATAATTAACCGGTTATGAAATATATTAAAATCAACCGGTTGTGAAACAAATAAAAATTTGACCTATCCTAAAACCGGTTGAAATAACCTTTTATGTATAGGTAAATGACACACTCAGGTTCAGACGAGAAAACTACCACGTGCGCAAAACCCGCCGCTAACGATAAGAACTACAGATTTTTAATATTTTAAATCAAATTGTCACCCAGAGGAGTTGTTAGTTCAGTTCAACCAGAAAACCGGTCAATATAAACTGGTTAACCGGCGGTTTGATCAGTTTTATAAAAACCGGTTAAATGTGTTGTAACCGCCAAACCGGTCACATCGATCACTGTTCAGACAACGCTATTGACATCACTAGTGGGAAGTCAGAGAGAACTACTAAGAAAAGAAGATCAGCTTTACTGGATGGACGTCCCCGGACTACGACAATCACGTATGCTCTTAATAGGGAGCTCGTCCTAAGTATGTAAAAACTACAGAACTGTTACAGTTAAAACAGGTCTCATCTAAGAATAGTAATCGGAAGGCTTACGGGACACTACTGTTTAAAGAAACATCTAGGATTGGTACGGCAAATGATTCTACATGTCGAAAGTGCTTGAAGGAGGATGAAACTCCCTACCACATAAAATTTATTGGGAATACAGAATTACTGGAGTAACATAGATCCTAGAAGGTACCACGGGGCACAATAAGCTGAAGCTCCAGTGTGCTGGACACTCAGCACTCTGTGCAACAATTATAATAAATATCGCCTGCCGAGAACAAACTGTAAAAATAAACAATAGCTACTTCACATATTCTGTACATTGGAGTTGCTCTAGGTTGGCCAATCCTATTTTCTATTTTTATTAACAACATCAAACATGTAAAGAATAGTTAATTTTATTGTTTGCTGATGATTTAAAACAGTTCAGAACAGTTGACATTATGTGCAAAAATAAACATTTGCTCTTTCTCGCTTAAATATATCGAGTGGAGCTAATTGATATTGTAAAGATCTTGGTGTAATCTATCTTTTTCTTATCACATCGAAAATATAGTTAACAGAACAAACAGAATTGTTGGCTTTGTTCCAGAGTGATTATTTGTTAGTGCGCTCCATTCTTGAGGACAACTCAGTACTTTGAAATCCTTATTATTACATTGCTGTCGACAGAATCGAAAGATACTTACAAAGAAAATTACGCATTGTATTTAAGTTTCGAATAAACTACTCTTAGGGCCGTACCGAAACCTATTACTTGGAGGAGGGGGGGGGGTAGGAAGTGGGGAAAAAGCCAACTCAAAAACAAAAAGAAATATTTACTTTAGACAACTAGAATACCGAATAGCGCATAGACATTCTAAAAAGGAAAAAAATAAGGAAAATATTATTTATTTAAGTAGCTCAAAACAAATTTATATTCTAGAATACATACAGGTTGTGTCACGACCAGTTTCCTATTAGACTTTTATAGGGAAGCGGCCAGAGTAGAATTATGAAATTCTGCAGTATCAAGTTTTCGAATGTGATCTTTTTAATGAAAATAATTCAAGTGCGGCTTTATGTAACACATGATATATTTTGATAAATCAATTAGAATTTATTGATCTGTTATATCCTGTTCACTTTTAATACTTATATATGAGAGAATCAAATCGATTATTTTTCATAGTAGTTCGCAACATAATTTTTACAATTTTGTCATATTTTTCTCGATGTAAAAGGTAGTTGTAAAAAATGTACTAGATATCTGTAATATATGTACTAGATTGTGGACTCCTATCTGACGCTAATGTCGTAAAACAAAAAAGCTTGTTTTTATAAGAAAACTTTGTGGGCAACATAAACTTATATTCCTCGAGTAAAATGCAACTTTCTGTAAGGTGCAACCAAAAACGGTGCAACGCAGACCAGACAGTATAGTGGGGCTGTTCGTTGGGCTACCAACAGATGTTTTGCATGTTGTCATGTTATTAACATTGACAAAATATTGAAATACATTATGAGTCATGCGCTTATATTCATTGTTGAAAATTGTTGCTAATTTTTTAGGATACCCATAAAAAATTATTCCAAGAAGTGTACTAGATTTTAAAATAATGTACTAGTGTACTAGACTGGCAATACTGGCGCCTGCCGAATCACAGTCGATCATCATCATCTGGTGACAAGACGCGAGGTTGTGAAAGCTGCGACTAACAAGTAACGACTGCTACTACTCGAGAAATTATTGCATATTCGCGGATGCCGTGAGGAAGCTAACATTATTTTTACACCACTTTCTTGATTTAACTTTAATTATGTATAGTTTTTTTTAACAAATTTGACTAACCTATTTTGAAGGCAACTGCGGCAGTTTTTAACCGTCATAGCATTGGGGGGGGGGGTAGGCTACCCCCCCCCTATGGGCCCGGCCCTGACTACTCTTGGGATAATGGGATAATTATCATATGTCATTCTCATGTAAGTACCTACTTTGCTTATCACCTCTTAAAATGTCTTAAAATCAGAAGGCAATATTTTGATATTTTATTTATGCATAAATTTTTCAGTGGTTTAGTAACTTAACTATTTAGTACAGATGAGGTTCTGTAATGATCGGATGGCATATTAGCGGTCTGAACTTGCAAATCCAAATTTCTTGGTGTCTCTTATGCATTTGGTTCCAATAAGCTAACTCGATATAAGTACGCGACCAGAATTAAGTTACCTACTTGTATTTTCGATTATATTGTATATGTACTACCTATGTTCTTAAATAGTTTATTTCGAAAAGGAATAAATAAACTAAATTGCTAAAAAATGTATTAGGTTGGTATGTCGATTATGGCCACGCGTGTGTGGAAGTTCAGAAGAAAAAATCGGTTACTACTTACTAGCGCAGCTACTCCCGAAGTTCTCTATCAAAACGTTAATAATAAAACTGAACTGGAATACATTAGGTTACAGGCAACGCACATTAATACATAAATACACGTATTATTATCTAGGATATTTTCATCACACCTTAATTAGCGTGAATATATTAAGGTGTAATAACCATGTTATATACCTGCTCAATACTAAACTAAATCATTTACAATGTTTCCTTAATAGTTAAAAACCAAAATCGCATACGTATTAATTAATGCTGGTCTATCTTCACAATACCTATACCATTCCAATGGTCTTCTATTGTTAAATGCAAGAAGTAAAATTAGGTAAATAGTTGACTTATCTATGAAAACGAGCTAAGCTGAAATAAACCCATATTTATTTTTCAATAGAACTTGGTCATTACCCTCATCAATATATAATAAATTTATTTTTACATGATGACAAAATTGCTAGGTTATATTGACTTACCTACCCCTAGAGATTACCACCAGCAATAAACAGCACACTGACCGTAATGCACCTTTACGAATATAATATTAATTATATTAAAATACAATAATTTTAAACACTATCAATGCCTTGTCAATAACATTTTATTATCACAAGAAAACCTATATCCTAAAAACAATTTGATTTTGACATTTGGCTTGTATCCGCATGTCTCATGTACCTCCACCTATTGGATATCAGACAAACTTGGATAATAGCTGTAATGTTTTGCGAGTATAGGAATGTACAGTACAAAATACACAGTATGGTTCCGTTTGTACTAGTTTTAAACTAGAGGGCACCAGGAGTATGCTTGCCAAAGCTGAATCGAATCCCCCTTCAATACTTTTGCGGTTTTCCCTTCAGCTTTCGCTAAATCATTAGTCATTACATCCAAAGCTTTTTATTTTTAAGTAATACCAAAACAAATATAAAATAAACCATGTAGTAGATATAAAAGCTTTTAGTTTTGCGTATACTTTCGGTTTTCGGACGGTCACTTTATTCTTATGGATGTTTGATAGGAAAACTACACATGTATTGGGTGGTTGCAACAGGATGAGCACCATCATCCGTTAGCAGAATAGTAATTCTAACTAGTCAGTTTACCATATCCAAATTGCTTTGCTTTGCCGATAGAGAAGGAATCAAGTGCGTGAAAAAACCCTCCGATAGATGTTAATGTTTTTTGAGTGATTTATAGGTAAGTTTATGCAACCATAGGTAAGTGATGACGCTTTTGAATCTTATTAAAAAATTTTGGAAGGGAAATTAATAAGTTAAATGAATGTATATTGTCTTTACTTTATATGGACAACGTACGGACCTACCAACCAATAACGTGCTTTAGACAGAAAATTTATTTTACCATGGTATACAACTGTATTTTTTTAAATAGAATTGTTTAAAAAAATAGTAAATACTTCAATGTGTGTGCAATTTAAATTTGGATGACAAAGATTTGCTGTAACCAGTGGCGTAGCCAGAAAAGTATCTTGGGGGGGGGGGGGKAAAGCTCCAAACACAAGAAAAATATTAAGTACAAACAAGAAAAAACAGAAGTGGTGTGACTTATATTTTAATGTTTAATTTGCTAAAATGTTTATTATACAACAAACCAATAGTTTGCAACAAATTTGTACTGTTAAATGTAAAAAAGCTGCTATTCCATTATCAAATTAATTTAGTTCCTGGGGGGGGCTGATTCTAATAAATAATCCTTTCTAGACAAAATTTAAAAATATATTTTTTTTCTATAATTTACATATCAACACATTTACAACTTATAATAACAAATAACAATAAATATAAATCTAAAAAAAAAAATAACAAAACATGAGCAAAATTCAGTCATAAATTATTGTGTATCTACTTAAACATACTACTAAATAGAACACTGCTGTTAAATGTGTTTGAAAGTTTAGTGGGCATGGAGGCAAATTTTTAATTGAAAACGGTTTTAGATTTGACCAAGAATCAAACTCGGGCACTCTAAGTATACGCCATAGTGTGTGGATGATTAGACAATCAAATCTAGGCTAGGTAGATTAAAACAGTCAAATTTGATCTAAGGCGCGCCTTTCAAAATATTCAACAGCATTTACATACTGGCAATAATGTTTCTTCCTAAAAACAAAGTGTTAAAACTTCAGTTATTTATCAGGCTGTATATAAGGGTAACATTATAAATTGCCAGAATATCTTAGCTTAATAGGATTAAACTGCTTTACAACACAGATCAACTATAAATTATAAAGCAACTCTATCCTTACTATTTTCTATGAGTTACCAATAATCGTTTTTATGGAGAAGTCTGTAAGTTTTTTGGGTTTGGCAATGTTAGTGACATCTGGAAGGTTGTAGAAGTCCGCCGAAAAAATTTGGGTTCGGTAATATGGACTTGGAGTATGCCAGTTAATCCCCCTACAGCATCCATACTGGCTATAATGTGGATAGAACACTGGTGACGCTGGATGCGGCGGTTGGTAGCCACAAGGAACATAATTATTGTAAGTTAGTGCTGGTGAGTAGCTGGAAGGCGATTCTAACACTTGGACATCAGGTGAAGACGATGCTGAAGACGTACTTTCATCACCCGAATCGCGTTTTGGTGAATCAACTCTGGCTCTCTTGGAGTCGCTATCGTCACTTGTGTCGTTCTCGTTTGAGCTAGTCCTTTTTCTTTTTGACTTGACCGACTGACCGTTCTCACGGAAACCTTTGGCAAATGGGTTGTTGTCGATTTTCAGTTTTGTGATTTTTTCGTTCTGAAACAGAGAAATGTTTTTTTTTAGAATAATTCGACTCCCAGTAGTAAAATAAGATTTAGATATGCGACATGATTATAATTACATTTATATAGCGGTACAAAGTGATAAACTTTGGGATGGCGTATATGAGTATAAACCTTGAAAGGTCCATCCACTGTTTATGATTATTTTAGATTTGTTTGAGTAGAAGAACCTTTTATTATGATTGGACTGAAAAGTATCCAAGTTATAAATTAAAACATTGATGTCTGTTTGTTACTTATCACAATTTTTGTTATCTAATCTAGTGTTAATGCCAAATTATGCATTTCCTTAACATCAACAGAAACAGTATTCATCATACTACCTATAAACATAAAGAAAGGTTAAAATCTGTTTAGTCACCTCAAATCATATTTCAGCCAGGTGTAGTTATTGTTTAAAATATGTCAGTTGTGGTAAAAAACCGCTGCAAATTGAATCAATACTTCCACATCCAATTGTCAAAATGACATTTATGTTTTTATTTCTTATACTATACGATTAGTAATCAGGTTTTGAGCATTTTTTCTCTCTACACATTTTTTCTGCGACAAACAGTCCTCGTGATATTAGCAAAAATATATAAATTTTAAAATCGGTTTTTTCTAAATAACTCTTATATTATTAACTTAACAAAAAAATTACAAGATTGCTTTCTGATCAGAAATTTGATTTTCTATATAATACCAAAATTTAAAAAAATTCGTACGAGCAGGGTCCAAAATAGGTTTTTTGGAAATACTTCGAAAATGTCAAAATTTTGAATAAATTTTTTTAAGACACTTTTTGTGAGAAATTTTATTTCCTATCTGATGGTATTTTCATTTTTTGAATATATTAAATATTTTCGGAGATAATTAGGAAAAACCGTTTTCTTTAAGTGACGCTTTTTTGCTAATATCTTCTAAACAGTTTGCTGCACCGAAAATTTATAAGAACGAATAATACTCGCAGTTATACTACTAATCACATACTAAAACGAAAAAAAAATAAAAAAATAAAAATTTGCAAAAAGGGTAGTTACCCCTCAATTTCGCCCCCTTACCGATACCCTACTTACCCCACAAACAATAGGTCGCTTTGGGTAGTTGAGTTTTATACGTTTGCCAAATGTCAAGTTCATATATTAAGTCTCTCGAAAGTTATCGTGTCCACAAACAATACCACAGACACACAGACAAGAAATTATTTTTTGCGCAAATTTTGTTGTTTTTTTTGTGTTTTTGACCATTCTAAAGCGAATGAGCAAATAAAAATTTTTGAATCTTCAAAAAAGTGACATCACAAAACGTAATAGATGTGTTCTAGCTGAGCATATATTAATTAATGATCATAGGGTTGATTGGGAGAATGTTAAAGTTTTAGACAAAGAGCAACAAACCAATAAAAGATTAATCCTTAAAATGTACCATATCAATAAAACCGAAAACACAATCAACAAAAAATCGGTATTTCTATCCAAGCCAAGTTTTAAATTGAGTACCCTCTGCAAGTTATGAAATGGACTAGGAGAAATTTCGCTCGCTTGATAAATGAGCATAAGATACTTCCACTACTTTCACAAACTTACGCACTATGTTGGATTTTTTAACAAGACATTTTGAAAGCAAGAATTCATGTATTGGAAACGCTTACTGTTTATCAATTTACAGTCTAGTGGGCTTCTAAACTATATTTTTATAGGAAGTGTTTACGTTAGAAGACTTAATATAATAAATTATAAGCTTTCTTATAAGTCTTATATTTTTAATAGATTGTTTTTTTACACGCCACAGGCGAATTAAATTATGTATTTTGCGTGCAATCGATACGACGGTAATGAGCTAAATTTGACTTTTGTTAATCGCTTACAAAATAATACTTTTCTGCTTGCAAAGTCGGCGGTGTTTGCGGATATTCAACAGGTTGCTGTTGTCAATGTCTGGGGCTCGTTAATCTCGAAATTTCACCGGCTTGTCAAACTTGGTGTAGCAGCATGCAATTAAGCAAATGCGTGCTGCCGGTCGGCCGAAAGAAACGCCTGGCGCCGGCGCCTACCATAAGGACCCCCAAACTCATTTTCAGGGCGATACAAACAAGCCAATTGTCAGTCCTTCCGCAGTCTAGACAGTCATGTTCCACCCCGGAACACTTCCTAATCAATTAGATAACTTTAAGCAAAGACTAGCTGCCGAGGACAACTGGACAGAAAAATGAATTATGAAATGGGACTGAAATTAATAGTTGTCTCAATGAAACCGAAGTCATTGATTATCTTGCAAATTATGCAGAACTGGATAAAACTGCAATAAGTAATATACGCTATTCATTAAGAGTGATTTTTTTTGACGACTCGCATTTAGAAACCGTGACATGATTAGACTGAACTGTAAATAATAGTGAGTAAATTGTAAAAAATGCTGTTGTAGACAGCTTTTTAATGAACACCACATGTTCTTAAGGTTTTTCTTAATTTAATCGCAGTACGCGCTAGTGAAGTTTGTATGTAGTCGTACATAAACCCAGATGTTCCGATTAAGTAACTTGTTGCAAAAAATCAACAGGCAAAATCTTTGATTGATTTATCGAAGTGGTGTTTAATTTCTATGTTGTCAAATTTTGAAACTGAAACATTTGCACTCTACTTACTGTTAACAACAGGGTGTTTGTGCTTTTAAAAACATCGTTATTAATTCTTATAGTTTAAACTGAACTAAAAACATCTTGTATCTTTCACAATTCGATATTAAGGTAGAAATTCATATTTTTATAATTTCAAGTTAAAAACTAAAACAGCGCTGCCATGCAGCCAATAGGAATTGAAGCTATGATCGCAGGTTATGATTTCTGAATAATCAAGTCGTTTGCTATATTCAATTCAACACGTCCGGGCTAACATCATAGTACGAGCGACATCCGAACCATTGTAGTTAATTTGCAATACTTGCAGCATGAATCAAGGTAGAGTAAATATACACATCGAAAAAATTCATTCCTTATTCTATATGTCGTTCGCTTACACTACCCATCTGTCTTATTTAACGATACAAAGATACCTGGAAGTTGCACTTTTTCGTTACAATTTCTGAAAAGCTCGCAATGCATGGTTTCCCACCTCTTGTGTCTACTTATGGATAACTTATTTATTTGAAGAGCTGCAATGAAGGCAAAATTGTTAAATTTTAACGTCGATTTTTTATATCGCTTATTGTAACTTTTTTGTTTGACTTTTTATAATTCCGATAAAAGTTTATTAGGAAAACTTTAAATAGTTTCAGATACAAATTCTGTTCTACAACATTTCGGAAGCTTTTAATTATAATCAACTTAATTTTTTCTACGGAAGGTTAATTTACTTTTGAATTTCTTAAATAACTTTTATCTGGGTTCTGCGATACGTAAGATTTCGTATTTTACTAACGGATTACATTGAAAATCGACCAAGAATAATTTTGTATAGGTAGTTGCTAATTTATGTAGTGTAGTAAGCATTGTCGCAGTCGGCCATGATTAAACAAATTGTATTTGTTGTTCATTGGAACAGCACAGTGCAAATGCAAAAATTAGCTTCAACTCAAGAAAAAATTTATATACGAGTATTGTCTATAAGTGCGCTGTCTTTATAAAAAATACAGAACTAGTACTAGCAACCATATAAAACTCATTTTTTGCAATTACATAGTTTTTCACGAAAACGGTAGTGTAGTAAACCCAGAACCGCAAATGTAATACTGAACAAAAACAACAATCTGCATCAACGCGTTTTCACCTTGCAGGTATTTATTTAATTTCTTATACAGGCACTCATTTTTGTAAATAATTTTAGATTGGTGAGAAATCAACCCATTCCGTTTGGCGAATAAAAATGTGATGCTGATCAGCAAACAGGAACAACAATTTTTTAAATAAAATCGTTTGGATGGACGAATCACATTTTACTAGTTGTGGAATATTTAACCGAAAAAACGAACACGTGGTCAACTGAAATTCTAAGAATAAATCGTGAATCCCGGCCACAAGCGGATTTTCACTGAATGTGTGGTGCGGAATATTGGCTGACCGATTTTTGTCAGCGTACATATTCGAAGAAAATTTAAGGCACAACTTATATTTACATTTCTGGGAAACAGAATTTCAAAATGATATGAATAAAATTCTACTGGGGATTTACAGAATATGTGGTTCCAGGAAGATGGTGCATCACAATACAATACTTTTTAATTGACAGTGGATTTGAACACAGGGCCAGCTCACTCACCAGATTGGAGTATTCTTGATTTATCTTTGGGGAGTTAAAACTTTTGAAACTAGGTAAAACAGCATTGCCGAATTAAGTCAGAATATCCTAGTTACCTACAGAAGTTTATGTCTCGCGATATCCCACGTGTAGTTAACAGTATAAGATAAAGACTGTGTTTTTGTCTAAAACAGAAGAATCCCTTATTTGAACATTTACTGCAGTGACTGCAAATTATCGCCACTATTTAATATCAAATTAACTGTTCTGATGTTTTTAATGTAATTTAATAAATAAGTTTTATGTGATTGCTTTCTGTGTATAAATTTCCTAGCATATTCGGCGGGAACTAGTATTTTTTTCGAATTAAATGTTTATTTGTAACGTCAACTTTTTCTTTTCAATAGGCTAATTTAATTTTCAAGAGAAAATTGTAATATTGCAGCGGTTAAGCAACATTTAACATAAAACCGTTGGTTTGCCAACCATGGCAATGTCAACCGATATAAATCAACGACTATAAAAAAATTAATTCTTAGTTAATTAAATAGTAAGTTCAAATGTATTAGAAAAAATTATATCTGAATTAAAAACTACTTAAAACGTGTTTAAGAACGTTTTTTCGGAATTATAAAAAAGGTTACCAGAGAAAAAAATCACTATATTCATTTTTTTAATATCTTAAAATCTGTTGCAGATAAGTTAAATTTGAAAACGTAAGTATTATTTGCAACGTTGCCTTTTATTTATAACATCTTTTGTATCTCTTTAAATAACAAAGTTTCCCATACGAGGGCCGAGGGATGGGACGCCCTCTGTACAATAATTATTTTTGATCCATTCTTCAGAAAATCAAAAATATAGTAGTAAGTAGTGTCCCATTATTGTTTCAGTTACATCATGTTAAATTTTCATTCAAAGTGAGAAATCAGAAAATATGGTAAGGTAGACGAACTTTGCAAGAGGAATCTAACTTTTAACGCGCCAACAGATTATGGTTGCCTGGCCAAGTGCCGTAGTCTTGCTGTGTAAAATTTAGACCCAAGTACATTAGAATAACAACTGAGATGTTCAATAGGGTATTGAAAATACACTCGTGGAACAAAAACTTTGCTAGAAGCATTGATTGCAATGAAAAATAAAGATGTTAATCATTGGATAAATAATCATTTTTGTTCTTTCTTGTCCTAGACGGAAATGAATATGTAGATAATATTAACTAAAAAAATAATTGATTACAGTTTTGTTTAGTCTTCTTTTAATCAGGTAGCTTGATATCCTTATGAGACATTTGAGTTAGATCTAAAATTTAGTAATTAGGTGTCATCGTGCACAGATTAGATTATTAGTGCCTACAGTTGATATTAGTTGGCTTACGTAATTACTATGCTTACACAAAAAAAGAAGCAGAAGAAGCGAAGCTTCTCACCCCACTCATTTCGACGTTCCGCTGCAGTGTTTGCGTGCGGTGCATTTCGCCAGAACCGCCTATGCTTCCACAATTAACATGTCATTACTTGACCTGATGTTATCAATATTCAGATAGTTTTCTTATATTAAAATTTTTAAGCAATAGTGTAGGTATTTCTGTAATGTAGAGGATTTTGCACTGACGAACAGAAACAGTAATTTTATAGTCGTGAATGCTTTTCAAAATTTCATTTTTAACACGTACCCAAAAAATCATTCTTTAAGTACATGATGTCCCAAAATAATGAAAAGTTATGAATATTTACTAATTAGATAGATACTTAGGTATTAATAGCAATGTATGTGAGACAGTGATGTCAATAGTTGTTGCAATAATACTTTGAACTCCATCATATGAAATAGTAGAGTAAGGTATCATATACTCGTATAAGAGGTGCATTGAATGGTCCAGATAGCGAGTGTTGAACTAAATGTTTTTTTTTTCCTTTAAGTGCTAAACTTATTGTGAAAATAAATCAGAAAGAGAAGAGATAAACTAGTTTTCTGTGGTTGAGCGCAGGACAATAAAATCCTACAAGATGACGTACGTGATCTATGACATTGTTTTAACTTTAGACCTGCTTCACCAAGAGATTATAATTTCCAAATTCTACCATAAAAACATATACATCAAGAAATAAACATCTAATTATTATTCGTACCTGATAAGCCGTCACCGCTATAAACTGAGTCTCTTCGAAACTTATGACGGTGCTGGGTGCCCACGCGACGGCTCTAGGATTCGTTGTCTTCGCGATGATTATCCTGGGTTGATATTTGTGCATTGACGATAGTACCAAAAGTCCTGGAGGTGGGGCGGGCGCATTTGTCAACTTTACTCTTCCAAAGGACACCTAAAACCAAACGGACGGTCATCATTCAATTTTATATTAAATCAGTTGCAGTTAGCCCGTAATTTTTTGGCTTTCTTCTTAAGAGTCACTTGGACTTTAATATAGGTGCGTGAGCATTATAGTGCAACACATGTCGAATAATTACCACCTGACGGGATGTGAAGATAAAAAAGTTTCGCGTTTCGTGAATTTTCTTTTTTTTTAAATTAACTTATGGCACACAATAAAAAAAGTATGTCTGAATATGAAAAACACTTAAAAATTAAGACTGTTTCCAACGGCATTTTATAATAATGTCCATTCAAAAATACTTCCACGACTAAACTTACCGGCTGAGACATCCAGTGTTCTCCGCTAGCAGGTGATTCTAGATGCAAGTATAATCTGTGCGGACTATGCGCTTCTTCGTTTCCTGCTGCTGTCCAGCCCAAGGAAGCCGAATACTTATACCTACAGTTGGATGCTGGAACCATCTCCAGAAGTACGCAATAGTAAGAATTGGGGTCCAAGTCAGATAGCTGAACTCGTAGGGAAGGAAACATTCTTCTGAAATTATAAAACGATGGAATCGTTAAACCAATATAAAATAAGAATTCGAGGTGACTCATATTTTGAAAATGATATAGGCTATGGTTTTGTTAAAGAAAAATTGTTCTTATAAGTATTGACATGTATCACCGAAATTCGCTAAAAATATGCTCGAGTTCCTAAATTTTTTGGGAGTATTTGACATTTTGTTAGAACTAAATGTAGGTAATTTCAAAGTTTGTCGACAAAATGTATGTGGTAAATGATTTTTATTTAATAACTAGTTACTGCTCGCGGGTTTAAACCCGAATAATAATGTATCATGCTTTAATTTCAATTAACTTCTCCTTCTGATTAAAAAATTACTAACTTCCATACAAAATCTCTTCCCCTCTATTTCATCCCCTTAAGGGTAGGTAGGGTAAGATTTTGGCTGGTGTTTGGGTTATAAAAGACCCCTACTGGCCATATTTAATGTGTCTAGTTTCAATAGTCTTCGCTCGACGAATCAGGGGACATTATTTTACAAGTTAGATTCAAAAGTTTTTTTCAACGTTTTTTCTCTAGTTACCACCAAATTAAGCATCTTTTCGGCAATTTTAATGAGTTTAGGATAGGGTTCGCTAAAAGCCCTCAGTAGATTCTGTTTGTTGCTTAAATTTATCACCTGAGTCAATATTTCTATTTTCCGGACGGACACTGTATATAAAATTGAATAGTTATTGGATAAATCAGGTAATTGCTCGGTTGTGTGTGGTATGTATACCATTTTGCTAATCACTTCAAAACGAAAAAAGTTATTAATCTTAGGTTGTCACAATTGTTTTTTTATAATGATTTACAAAAAAAGCGGAACAAAATATATAGTTTTTTTTCCAGTGGTAGCTACTTCTGAGGCAGACACCGACTTGAGTGTCGAAACGTCAAGAACAAACAAGCAACGTGGGAAGCAGCCCGAAAAACAATATGTCATGTAGACAGGGATTTTTTTAAATACCGCTTTTTACTGCTAGGTACCTAAAGAAACAAATTCAGGAATAGTGTGCGATGAGTCTTAATCTCATTAAAAATCTATCTAAAACGAGTCACAGTTCAAAGTGAAGCGTTTAAAAGGTATAGCTTCTAGCAACGTGAAGGATTGTCGAGACCCTAATGAATCACCCCGTATAAAAGCAAAAGCAAAATTTTATGACTTTCATTAGTAAAATAAAATTAAAATACCATTAAAAATAGTACCCGTATCTCTTGCATTAATTTTCGATATATACATTACATTACTTAATGAGATGAACTGGACCGTTCCATCAAATTGTTGGAGATATAGTAGGAATAAAATAAAACAAGGGTATGGTATTTTTGTATTCCTAGTTTTCTACTTCTTGATAAACCCCTTTACACAACGTTATTTTTATTTCATTACCTTTCTGCTAAATTAGTACATAGAAATAATGAATTTATGATTATAATTATTTAATTACAATAATTTCATATAATTTTGTTTTTGATACCAAAATTCGACCTTCAGTATTGAATTATATATAATTATTTTTTTACAGTCAAATTGAACCTGCAACTCAATATGTCGCACAAAGAATACATAAGGTCTGGTTGCAAAATACAATGTTAATGGTATTATATTGTATTATGTATAAAATAAATTTTTAGACCAAAATAGTCTGTATATAAAATAATCTACTTATTGCGTTTAGCGTTTACAGTTAAACATTTTTTTTCTAAATCGGTATAGATGTTTTAAAATTTTTGCTTGTCTCGGATTTCCAACGCATTTAAAAGGTTTGGTTTTACAATTAAAACGGGTCGATAATTTTTTTTGACTTCGTAAACAATGGAAGGAACGATATAAAAAATATCAAGTTTCATCCAAATACATTATTTGTTTTTCTCTCACATAATAAATCTAATGAATAGTACGTAGGAAGTATATTTATATTAATACTAAGTTCAGTCTTCTCCATTGGAATCTTTTTCTTTCAGCTATGGAATTTATATAGGAAGTCAAATGTTGAATAAATTTAATAAAATTCTTAGATGAAGCCCCATTATTTTATGTGTTTTCATTCATTTGATTTGCGTGGAGTGCGAAAACAAATATCTACATGGCGCCTTTACCCATAACAGTCCCCGAGGTCGGCATTTTCAGACAGAAAACGAGACAATAGTAATGTCTGTCTAGTGTCCACCTTAAGTGCCTTTAACACATTTTAACACTTGACTTGTCCATCTAAGGGTGCCGCTCGCATTGCTCAGGAGAGTACCCTCTCTAAACTAGACCGAGTTGAGGTAATCGAGGTTGCCAAAACGCCACAAGTTTCTCGAATATAACGCAAAATTGTTTAATTGCAGGTAATTGTAGCGGTTTTACACAATTGTTTTCGAATAGGAATAATTCTGATACCTGGACAAAATAGTTACGTACGTAAACGAAGGTTTATTGAGTAAAAAGTTAAATAAAATGCAACAATTCTACTGTATTTTAGTTGAAAATTTTGCGAACAATGCAAGTAAACTACACTTTATTACTTAAGTTCGAGAAATCAATATTTAATATTATGAATTAAAGGCACCCGTTGCAGTTGAATCAGTTATTCATAGCGTTCTCCTTCTGTGACTGTGATATTCACGATGCATAATCTGGCAACAACCTGACAAAGGATCAAAATACTCCATTGGTGATAGGGCAGCCCACCCGTGAATTTCTAATCCTTTGTCGCTTTTTCTGCATTAAAAAGGCCACTACTTACAGTAGCTGGTGTATAAGACGTACAAAGGTAGTTTCACACATCGCTTCAGCGGCATTGCTTTGTTGCTATTGTATTTTGCCGACAACGTGAGCCTTATTTTGAGTATCACGACAATGATTTTGGTATATGGTCTAAACAAAAAGAAGGTTTATTTCTACTTGATAGACACTGAGCTTCATATTGAACTCAGAAACAGTGAAACAACTATCCGGTTCTCCGCCTGAAACATTTGAAGTTTATGCTTCGCTTTATTATTTTTTTTTACATAGAGTTATTTGCAAATAAACAAAATATAGTTCATGTAAATAGAATCATAAACATGCTAATAGAAGATTGCTATTTAATAGTACCTTTAAAAGTGATCAACTATTAAAACATCATCAAATCAAAGCAAACAAGCTTAAGTCTCGAAATAGAAGCGGCAACAATATCACATGAATAGCCCTTACGTATCATAGATCATGTATAGTAATGTCGAAGCAGCAAATAATCAGTAGAAATTGATATTATGTCGATATATATTTATATCATCAGCAATCTATAATTATTATATATTGCTTAAAGCAGAAATACTACGTTTCCGTCACAACTACTCCAAGGTCACTTATCTGCTGCATAACAGGTACTAAATTTCTGGCAATATTAGAAGAAGCTCCAGGATTGATTTTAGATAGATGTAGGGCGTAACACTTATCACAGTTCAATTCGATTAACCAGTCCGAGCACCATTCACTGATTTTGTTTAGATTGCTATAACGTTTGAGATGGAATACCAGAGTCATCTGCGTACCCTAAAGAAATTGATTTGCAATGTGTTGCTAAGTGTGATACGTATATAAGGAAAGAATAGATATGATAAGGTCGATAACGGAGCCCAGCGGATCGCCACTTAACAGATCGCGTTTCGCAACGCGTACTACAAATTGACTGTGGCAGAAAAAAATCATTCTATTTCAGCAAGTTTCCGCGCTTTTAAAAGGTCTCCGGCTTTTGAAGATCTGCATCATGGCTTATGTTAATGTAATTAATGAAATCATTTACTCTTTTATTATTCAATGTGGGAAGTTGTGTACCAGGATCGATAGTAAATGCAGAATAGAACGTGGCTGCAAAAGTCTTTGCAGACTGTCATCTAGGGATAGGATTCGCATTTTTAATAATATGGAGTAAATTCCGTGTTACAGAGTAGGAAACGTGTACGTTTATACAAACTGTGTGCTTAGGAGGTCAATTCCATAGCGAATAACAGATTTTTGAATACCGATTAGTTTAGGTTATACAGTTAAAAGTTATATTTACTATTATCTATGATGTTATCTGTACAACTTTTTCACTAACTGTTTTCCATGTGCTTTAAATTTATAGCAATTACACAAAACTTCTTTTTAGCGGGTCAATTTTGACTGCTTTCACCTTGATGTAAGATAGAAAATTACTTATGCAACTTATTTCACAGCAATTTATAGATTTTAAATGTGACAAAACATTCTTAACAGGAACCCATCCTAAGAAGAACTGATAGCTATTAAAACTGTGATTAGGTAATGGTGATAATCTACTAGTTTCTAAAAAGCTACTTAAATTCTTCATCCCCAAAAGGCACTATAAGTACCCTGTCTAGTAGAAAGCCAGCCCGCCTACCTTCCAGATGACTCTAAAACCGGGGATTTGTTTACTTGTCGCCCGCACAGGCGCCACCGTATTTGAGATAAACAATTAACTCCACTTGACTTCCCTTAAACAAAAAGTTCCGTCCCGCTTGTTACGGGCCCACCAGAATTTGCCAGGCAAAGAAAATTTCCCACTGGACATTTGTTTTCGTAATTATAATCCCCGTGAAGCGACCGAGGACACGTTTGAGTCGGGGAAGCGGAAGTCCTAAAGCAAATAGATTTTTGATTACTGTGATTTGGTCTGGGATAAATTGGTTTCCGCTCATCGGCTCGTTTGCACTGTGCTCGGGTTGATAAATTAGATGGCCTCCGACACCTTTTTATGAGCAAAAGTAAAGTGACCAGCTCTTTCAATTTATATACGTAATGAATCGCCCTGTATATAAAACTTATTATGTTACGAAAGACTAAAACTGTAGATCTGGATTTAGGCAGGTTTCTAATAATTAATTAACAAATCGGTCAAGTGGCTGTCATCATCACTTAATAAACCTTGTTCTTGTGGGTGTGTACTTTACTTCTTAGGTATTTTCAAAAATGTTTAGAACTAAACTGAGTGTGAAAAAGATTTTGTTACTTCGTATTGTTCAAGCAGAAAATATAATTTTTGCATCATAACTTTTATATTAGAAAAAAAGGAACAGAATCCTAACTTTTCTTACTCGTTTTTTTATAGAAAGACTTGATGGAAATTCTTAAAATGATTAGTCTGACAGAAACTACAATGAATATGTACGAATAACTTGTTTAAGATGAGAAAAAATAAGAGCGATAAGGTTGTATTTGCCATTCATTTTTTGTGGCTTTAAAATAGTCGAGACTGATATTTCTATCATTGCAAGCGAATGCGTGTTTTTATGCATTATGATGGAAATTCATCACTTTCGTTGAAGCTCTTTTTGAAGAAGCAATTATATTTTGTGTGTAAAGAAAATTACTATGCCTTTACAAGCTGGCCTAATGTTTTCAGCGATCGAATATTTCTTTTGATAATCGTTAGAAAATTGATGCATTTGAAAATGTGGTTCCTGAGTTATAATTGGCAATGCGCTATAGCATGGACTGAAAGTATTGTTTATCAACAATAAGTAATTGTATCTTTCAGGAAGCGCTTGCTCAGTCACTTTGTAATTATTGTAATCAGCGACAATGGATCTTCTAAAACTTTACTGATTTTGATAATTTAGCTTTTTTGCTCAACAACGCTATATCTGTGCCAATATAAGGTCAAACATGAGTCATAACCACCCTTAAATATCAATAAATCTGATGGTACTTATGATTACCTTGAATTTCAGAGTTATTTTATTTTGATTTGGTACTGAAAAAGCATTTGCAATATCGGGTTGCTAGGCACCTAGGTAAGATATTATTTTTTTTATTTACGAAAATGCTAAATCTGAAAAATATTTATTTGGTGTTCGTATCACTTAAAATTTCATTATGATAAATTTTGGATACGTTTTTTCCTATTTGTGTGAAATAGGGGAGGCTTATTAAGAATATCAATCACTGGCTTCTTTCAGTGATCTTTTTTTTTTAATTTGTAAGTGAATTAATATATTTTACAGTTCGAAAATTCCTAGCACGATATGTACATCCGCGTATCGCATTATAGGGGTTTAACTTCCAACGGACTTCCAAGGGGAAAATACATGTTCTATGAATTACTTTTCTTAATACCAGAAAAGTTGGATGCTGTTGTAGAATCCCTTATTTCTGAAGTTATTATATATCCGAAGCATTAAATATCGCCCGGATTGGAGAAAAATTAACCTTTTAGTCAAAATGGTTCTGAGTGGAACAGGAAACTTCTGAAGATAAACAACAAAGGCATGGAAAGAGTAAAAGAACAAATGCTCTGTTAAAAGGAACAACACTACTGGGAAAGTATAAAATACATCGACAAAACGCCATTATGAAAGCATTTTTAATCTAAACTGTAAAGAATATGACATCAAAAAACAAACGAAAAACCTTCAAGAGAAAATACGTTTGAAGGTAAATTTGGCTGCACACTGCTAAAATCAAGTGAGAGTTCAAATAACCTGACAACGGTCTATTATAAACTCATATATATGTATAATTTAGATTCATTATTACCTTTTTGGAAATCTGAAAAAGGAACATTAATGGAGCAATGCCAGTGTCAATGAAAAAATGAAGCCACATATTGAAACCAAATATGAAGCATATCTGACAGTAACTTAACTACCTATTGATCATATTGAAAAATAAAACAATTTTGATTTGGAAGATGAAGTGACAGAGAAGATTTTACAGTTTTTATTAAATACACTGTTTTGACAAAGTTAAAAACAACATTTAGACAAGTTGCCTCACCACTCTACGTTGTTTACTTTTGTTCTGGCAAATTCGCGTTCAAAGTCTTGTTTACGATAGCGCCGATAACCACAATAAACAGCTACTGCACCGATGATGTGCTACATATGTCTTTCTTTCCCTTGGTGACATTGTAGAACACAGCCCTCCGCGTGTGTAAACAAAACACTGATTTCCTGTGCCGCTTGTCAAGTCACGACCTAACTCAACAATCTCTATAAACAGTTCTGAAGTCTGAGGACTGCAAGGATATTATTAATTCAAGGAATGTGCTATTTTTCAATTTAGTTTGTATAATTAAGTTTTATAGTGCTATAATAAGCTTTCAGTGTATACATTGGTGTAAGAGGTCATGAAGAATAATTAAAACAAAAAAATAGATAGGTAACTTTGAAAATATATAAAAGCATATACTCTTATAGCCAAACAATTTTAAGATGCGCCATACCACAACACATACCTATTAGGGTGGCTCTTATTTTGGCGATATCAGAATGTTTGTTAATGGGTAATTTTTTGATGGGTTTGAATAATTTTAATGTGTGCTACCGAACAGTTGTTTCAAATGGGAAAGACTTGTCTTTTTTTGTACGATTGACTTGAATATTTTTTTAAAATGCCAGAAATGCCTGAAATTTAGCGAAATATTGGTATAACATAAATAGTGCACCATTTATTTTCCTCAGAATTTTGCAGCATTTTCACGATTATATAATGTTATTATCAACTCTGGAAAAGTATACATTGTTCCTATTTTCTTGATTATCTTAACATAGTCCGAGTAAACTGGCAATATGCATACTCGTATTATTGCATGMAACTAGTAATGTTGTATAATGAAGCTATTTACAAAGAACCCRTAAGCCCTAATAAATAAAAACTGRTTATTGTARAACATAAATTGATAAAGCTATAAAGATACTGGCCTGTAGATTAGCATTAAAGATCTTAGCAAGACCAATATTGAATCACTAAGCACATTATTTAATAATTGCCAATAAGAAATATGGAAAATATGTTCCAGTCTTCTTTTCATAGTATGGTATACTTAAAAAATAAGAACAATGTTGATTCCCAAGATCTTGTAATATAATGATGATTGTTATTTAAAAAGTTGAGAAGAAGGAGAAGCATTATATAATAACTATGATAACCTTGCCAATTTTTTTTTCTAACATAACACGTTTTATTATTGTTCCACCCAATGTACCCCTTTTTATAATACCTTAGCTTGAGAAAGGGAATAGAAAATTACCCATGTAACCAAAGTAATATCCTATTTCAAATCAAACTTTATCTTATTATTGGTCGCCTCTGAAAAGGAACAACATTTCACGGAAAAGGACAACAAAGAGCACAATTCACTAATATTTCGTTTTATATTCAAATAAAACATAGCTTAGATATTTGTGTCTATAAACATATTACTATGATATATCTTCAAAAGAAGAGAAGCACGTTCAGATTACTGTTAACACCTTATTCTTTGTTAGTTGATGATTTTGTGAAGAGGGCAGTAAAATTTCCGTTAACTATGGGTAATCAACGTAATGCTTTCATATTTTAATATCTTTCCCTAGAGGTCATTTACAATGTTTATAACGTTTAAAAAGACAAAACTGAGTTCCAGTAAAATTTTTCTTTGCGCGTTAGGTGGAAAGGCGCAAAAATTAGGTGTCGCCAGTAAAATAAAATAAAATTATGGTGGACATTACCGGTGAGCTTTTATAGAAACCGTGTAATAGCTAGTGTGACGTAGAGATATCTGTAGGATACGCAATTTTGTTGTCTAGTGACGGCAATCGTAAAACTGACGGACATTACGGTTGCTGTAAATATCACTGTGGGTGTCACAACCTATCATAAATCTGAAGAAATAATGCTAGCTGAATTACAAAATTTCAGAAGGCGTTATGTAATTTTARGTTTTATTAAAAAAATTGTTTATTAAAGCAATTATTCTACAATGTTTTCGACTAGAATAGCAGTATGTTCTTGATTAAGATTTAATAATTTTATATTATATTTAACGAGAGGCAAAACTTTTCCTCGTGATAAGGTGGTATGCTAATGGAACCATTCATTTATAGTAGATACCTGTAGTATTCTTCACCTTACCTGGTGATCTTCAATGGGTAATCGTGGAACCAGATTAGGTCTGAGTGGCCGGAAGCCCAGCTAAGTGCATGCCATAATTCATCACAAAGTCAGCATTTATGGCTTTAACATTTAATGCTTGTAAAAATTCCTGTACGTCTGGTTCACTGAGATGACAATGACAATTAGAAAGGACTTGGGATTATACTGAAACCTTAAGTCCAAATAAAGACCTTGAAAAGATCATTTGATAAACCGAGAACTCATAGTTTATAATGTTATTTGCTCTAACAAGAGCAACGTGTCCTGTAAACATGAGTTATTATTTTCTAGAGCGCAATAATTATAACGAAGTGGGCTTGTACCCCAGATTATAAAATCCTTTTTGATACTTAAATTTAATGTTAATGTAAGATAAATGTAAAAAACTGACCTTCCCGACTTGGTGATGATCATCTCTGTTTGGAGGTCATGAAACTGCTTCCACAGATCTTTATTTTGCAGTGTACCCTTGCAGGAAAGAGGTTGACAATATTCTGAAAAGTATAAAAACCGTAGATATACTGATATGTATTAAATAACTTGAATAACTTTGGAAGAAAACAGTAACTATAAAGGTTATGCAAAACTGGCTAACCAGTACTAGAATACTTCTAATTAGTAAGCGAATTTCCAACTCACGACCCTATAGTTATTCAAAGGTGACAAAATCTCCATTTATCCATATTTTATTAAGGGATGTATACAGTACGACAGAAATACCTTTGTAAACTTACATAGGTACATATACATTTAGTACAAATAATCAAGGTATGAAAATATTCCTAACGCTAAATTGAAATAAATTGCATTCTAAATTCTAAATATTTTACTATTGAAGTTACCTTTAATTTCAATCAGGAACCAACAGCGAATAGCAATTAACTACAGTGCACTTTCTGCTTAAAACAAAATTATGTACTTAGGTAATAATAAAGTTTTCGTGAAGCATCTGACCAAGATTTGCAGCTGGACTTCTGATAACGCAGTGTAGCGTGTCAGGTCGCAAACCTGCAGACCCGGGTTCAAACCCGATCAGAGCAAAAATTTTTTTTTAAACTTGCCTGAATAAATATTATTGTTTCAATTATAGATCGACATTTTTCGAGGTCTTTCGTAAAGTGTACATTGTACCGCGCGCTAAAATTTTTGAAAAGGAGTTCTGTTGGAAGACCGTTACATGCTACAAGTCCAAATCTTAGAAAATAGAAATAAATGTCTAGAAACGTACACATGTAGTTTTATATTTATTATTGTTTCATCCTGCATGAATTACTTAAAGGCGAAATAGTTCTATCTTTTATGATATTTTGAGAATAACTGGAAGGAATCAAAGATATTCGAAAAGTAAAGGTTAAAAAAGAAACATTGTTCGATATAGTGGTGTGTATGCATAGCATACGCTATTAATAAGATCAGTTCACACAACTTTTACTCACTTTACTCATTATACAATGTACATAATTATATATGTGAAAACAAAGATTACATTTTTCTAAGTTGCATATGAGATTGTGATCAAAGATTACCTACTGCAGTGAGCTATCATTTCACGAAAGGTTTTATTTGGGTTGGCACAAGCTTATAATCTGTATCATTACGTTTTCATAAATGTACTCGTATACTCAGTTCTTTTCGATACATTCAAGTCTTGGATATTGAAATACTTTAATTTTAATTATTAATTATTATCTTAACCCAAGGAGTAATATCTTAAACGCAACACAAGCTTAAATTAAATTAAATTTAAACTAATACAAAATGCTTATAAAATTCAAAAGATTAATCTTTTAACAACATATTTCCAACTAAATCCTATTACTTTAAATTTCTAAATAATGACATTTTTCTTACCTCCAAAATTATACATGTTTTGTTGGCGGCCCATTAAAACTGATGTTGAAAAAGTCACCCTGAACTTGAAAACAAAGACGAACGAATCACAACAAAACAGCACACGAAACTCGCAAAAACTGCTAGCAACCACCGGCGAGTTCGCGTTTTAACAATTCGCCCTGATCGTTACCATCCCCCGTATTTCGTCAGATCACCATTGGTAGGGGAGGTGGTAGTTTTCGCAATCGCGTGCCAGAACTCGCCCCATTGGACAGGCGTTTTCTACGCTTCTCGGTATCACAGCTCGGTGCCGGAATGATGACAGGTCCGGGGGTAGGTCCCGGAATTCATTGTTGTCCACTGCAAAGTTATGTTTGCATTTTAATGTGCATTGATGATAATGATAATACTTGTATTTACCAGTGAAGAATTATGCAACGACGTTCCTAGAAGGAGCAAATAATGTTCAAACACTTAATGAAATAGGCTGTAAAAGCGAGATACGTTTTTAAAAGCTAGTTAGGTTTTTAATGAGCTCATTTTTACAGGAGTTTGTCTCAGAAGTATCATTACTAATTCCTGTTTTATTTACTTTTATTCGATTTTTGAGATATCTAAAACTACCTTTATTTGCCATATTGCTGTGGTAATACGATAATATCATCTACCGTTAGGTAAAAGTCCAAAATTTAGTCGTCAGTACAAGACTAATTTAATTGTGGAATTTAAAGAAACCGATTCTGTTACAGAAACATGGCTTTAATGGATAACAGGCAATTTGTAAAAAACATAGGTACTAGTCGAATTGTCAAAACATAAATTTATCCATACAAGATAAAACTTATAAAAATATTAGTATCTAGTGTTGCCACTGAGACGAGAATTTTCGAGATGAGAATCTTGACCTCGAAGCCATTTAAATGACTAACAAAATATATGAACATTTTGTTCGGCATTGATATTTTTAATAAGTTTTTAGACATTGGCATTTTCTATGGTTTTTTTCCGAAAATATATCGATTTACATACATCTAAAGGTTTAAGGTACAGTAATAATAAACTACACTTTTTATATAGATACGAAGGGTATATGATTAAGCAGTATGGAAATAAGGAATAATTATTATTGATCTATTAGTAAAATAATCCAGTTGCAAGAATTTGTAGAATTACTCGGTACAAGCGATGTGTATAATGAGAGTGACCTAAGTGCATTATTTTGCAAACACAGTTTTTCTTGAACATTAGTTGTTCATAAGTGGAACCTTATAAAAGAACGAATGAAACTTGAATTCATCAGTTAAATTGATGGATAAAAAATACATAACTACACTGTGGCGCATTTTGTGTTCACCTCATAATACCTATCGACATGTTCAGTGCAATTATTTCATGGTTAATAAATTAGGTATTTAGAAAACACAACCTACATAGATTATTAGTATTCTTATATAGTCACTCTTAATTAACCATTCCTATTTTACGGTATTAGGAATTTCGATTTGTTATTGTGGTGTTATTAATGTCTGTAATGTAATGATTCACATATGTGACAAAATTTAGCTAATTGTTTTAAGAAACTGTAAATCTTACCTCACATTTAATGGGAAATACTGAACAGTCGTAAAATGCATACAACGGTCCGTAAGCTCAAATCAATTATGATAATCTGATGCTATAGGTCAGAGAACAGTAAGGCTGTATAATACAGTACAGACATAATAAAATAAGCAACTTCAGCGAAAAGCTTAAACCTGTAACTGCCGAGTGCAGAAATGTTTTTTCTTACTTAGGTAAACTATTGAATTTGTTTCTGTAATACATAATTAATGATATACAGAATCGAATCGATCCATAACGACCGATGTTTTAATGAATCGATTTGCATTGCACATCGAATTCGAGATCGAGAATGCCGCATCGAGATCGAGATTGAGAACTGATTTTTACGTGTTTTCGAGATCGAGAATGCCAAACACTAAATATTAGGTAATCGACGATGACCAGGATTGACGTTTACAGTTTTGCAGAATTAAGTTTATTTTTTAAAATTTGCAAATTAACCTATTTCATAATTTTGAAAAGGAGATTTTAGGGGATACAAATTATTGGTAGTAAGGCATAATGTGATAAACCCCCACAGCAGTGATCACTTTATTTATAGTTGCATTGAGGTTAGTTTAATGAACAGAGTTAGTTAGTTGGATTAAATTTAATCACATGCGGTTTCAGGTCCAGCTAATATTTAAAAAATATTATATTAAGTTCTTATACTTCTTTCATATTCTGTTTACTGTACTCTTCTATTTATTAACCGAGACTTTGCTAAAAAATAATACACAGTCTGAAATTGTGGCATTACTGGGCGATACTCAGAAAGATAGAAGAAAAGAAAGATGGCGGCGAAGGCGTAGCAGCTTACGTAAGGGATATTTCTAACTGCAGTTAATTTACTTGTAATGTTACCATCAGTAACCATTTAGAATATTTAACATTGAAATTATATATTCATTCTTTAAAGATTGATCTTTGTGTTTCCTACGGACCTCCACATGCTCAGTTAGTGGAGGCTATTAATGATTTTGAAAAAAATTGTTTCTCACTTATGTCCTCTATTTGACGAACTTATTTGTCAAGGTGATATAAAGGTAGACTTTTTTCAGATTACCTAACATTCTAAATGCTTTATTTGAGTCTTGTTGAGCCTACTAGATTCTTCATATGGAACAATTTGCGCAGACAGTGTTTCTGATCTTAGAATGGTGTATTGACATATGCAACTTAGTGATACGGTACGGAAATCTAAATTAATTTGGTACAGATTTATAGGCAATTTTTGCTATGATTATTTTCTTACTGATCTGCAAGAGCTACTATGGAACAACATTTTGGGTTTACGTTGTAGTCGACATGCTGAACGATTTCATATTGCAACTTTTCAATAAACATGCACCTTTTGTGTCACATCATGTAATGTGTAACCAAAGACGCCATGGCTTACTCAACATGTGAAAAATTTAATGAACCAGAAAGAAATTGGTTTACGTCGATTTAAGCAGTCTCGATTAGAGAATGATAGCAATTTGTATAATCTAATACATAACCGAGTTGTCACAGCTGTGAGAAAGCCTAAGAGGAAATACCTGAATTCACTCAGCAATAATCAACAGTCTTGTATATCTTGGAATGCTCTAAAGTCACTCTGTGTATCGACCTACTGTACACTCGGTTCCTGAACATCTGGCTGACTGATGAAATTAATAATTATTTATGTAATTTTTTAAAAATAATAATGACTTGTCTAATGAATTAATTGAATTTTATCAACGCAATTATATGACATGCAATCTCACTTTGCTCTGGTGTTGGTGGATGACGTTCATAGTGCTTTATGTTCAATATCGTCTAAGACATCTGGAGATGACAGCATAACTGTGACTATGTTGAGATATTGCAGTCCTAATGCATATTGTTGTTTTCATTATACATATAATTGTTGCATTGAGAAGTCCTATTTTCCACGTGTTAGAATATTGCAGTAGAACTGCCGTTGCCAAAAAATCAAGCCTGGCTAATTTATCGGACCTGTATTATAAGCAGATTACCCGTCTCTAAAATATTTAAATAAATCTAGTACAAACAATATGAATTCGCTCTAACAATGAACTCATCCCCAATAATCAATGTGGTTTTAGAAAGGGCTTTTCTACAGCTACAGCTTTAACTAACGTTGTCGATGACCTTATTAGAGCTACTGATGAGAGTTTAGCTGATTTTGGTTTTGTTTGACTTTTCGAAGGCTTTCGATACTATTAATAACGAAATTATGTGTGCCAAGTTGAAGTACTATGGTATTCAGCATCGACGGTCTCTTTGGTGTCAACTTATCTAAGTAATAGATGTCAATTTTTCCCAGCAATCGTTATTCTATAATACTACTAACATTTCAACTGGATTTCCTCAGGGCTCTATCCTAGGCTCTTTATTGTTCTGTAAGTAGGTGTGAAGTTCAAGCATTTGGCGATGATACCCAGATTTATTATCACTTTAGATACGAGGACTGCTTGGCTTCCTCTATACCTATTAATGAGAAACTCAATAGAATCAGAATTTTGTCTGAAACACATAAGTTAAAACTACACCCCTCCAAGTCATTGGTTATCGAGCATTCTCTACTTTAAAATGGCTGTATTCGAGTAGATATTTTTAAAATTTTCCATTGAGCAAACAGTTATGTGAAAGCTTTGTGTTGTCGCATTTTAATTATTGCGACTTTATTTATAGGTTTTGTTTGTATCCTAGCGAAAAAAAGTCGTGTGTAGGGGGTGCAGAATGCGTATTGTCGTCGGTTCGTCTATAGTTTGCGTAGATGTGAGCATTTCACGTCGTTTATAAATAATTCAATTGGTTGAATATGGATAACGCTAAACCTGGTTTGTTCATAAAATACTTACCATTCAATCTATTAACTCTAACTTGAAAACTAGAACAACATATATTCACTCTAGAAGTACTTTAGGAATAGTTTTGTTGTGCCCGGCCACCTTACTGCTCTGTTTCGCAGAGGTTTCTCCTTCAATGCCGCTAAGTTGTGTACATACAATGCCATACCACGTTAATTTAAACTGTACAATATTAACAAGTTTAAATATACATTAAAAGAGTATCCTTTTTGTTACTTAAACTAGAAGACCATCTGCTTGCCCATTGGACTTCCTCTTTTTGTATTTTTTTTATATTATATTGTCTCCACTTATTCTATTTTCATAAGCCAAGCTACCCAGTTTACTTCATTTTTATTTAGAGGGTATATACAGGGTGTCCCGCATTATGTGGGCAAGCTCTCGGAATCTGAAATCAAGTGAAAAATAATACTATTTTACAGTGTAACTTTTTTTTGAAGTAACGCCCGGCTACTAAGCTATTTACTCTTAAATATGGAGGAAGAGAAATAGTTTTTCAAAAATATTTCTTAGACCGGTTAATATAATTTCATCAAATCCTGGTTATTATTATTTGAAGTGGAAGCCGTTAAAATGATGCACACATTTATTTAATAAGTGTTTGGGGGGGGGGCTAACCCCCCACATTTTAACCCTTAACTTTAAAACGGGTAAGTATTTTTTCAAAAATGTGTTTATGTAACCTTTATGCCTTGTAAACAAAAAGACACGCATTGTTCATGCAGCTAAAATTGGCCCTTTCCGAGAACATTGCAGTTGTATGTCAGGGTTCACATTTTCACTGCTTAACTAATATCATTTTGTCTTTATCAAATGTATAAAAGGGTGTAGCATTATCATTATCATTATTATAGGAGTAAAAATCAGCGTGTTTCATGGCGCATTAATTTATGTATAAGTAAGTCAGTCGATCACAGTTTTAATTTACTGTCACATATTCTTCAATAGGTAGGGCTAGAAGTTTATATTTTGCTAATGCAAAACAAACTTTACTTTATGTCGTGAACTGAGTACGAGAACCAGTATAGTTGCTGCTTAATGTTTATATTTGTTTTCTATCTGCATTTGCATTTATCTTTTTGTTATAAATCAATCTTGATAAAAAGTATGATTATACTGTTTGATTTTATGGTTGCCAAAGTAGAGTCGGTGATGACGTATATTGATGTCCCTTTAAAAATAACCTCATGCGAAAACGGTTACATTGTTAAAATGTTGCGTTCGAAAAGAACTAGCTACCTGTTTCGCACTAGCTTTGAGTATTATCAAATTTTATTGCACCAGTCATTCGATTTTCACTGCGACTTACACAGATGACGCATAAACCATATCGTATACCTATACTTCCGCCCGTTATGTCAGTATACATTTTGGGTATAGGTGCTGGGTACAGGTTAACGCTGGGACTTGAGATAAATAAGTTGTTTATAAGCCCCCCGTGAAGAGACATGAGTCAGATGTTAACTTTACCTTACAGTATACGTGTTTACGGCAGTACTATCCCTAATTTATTTATTTGTAACAAACAATAAGTGCTTTTCTGAACCTTGCACCCTAAGCAATAAAAGCATTAACGTTATCAATCCATTATTTGCAATCGCAATGAAAACCAGTTGCGCTTTATAGAAATCCGAAACCCTTCAGATAAGACTGGCAGGATAAAGGAAAACAATATCTGTTGTAGAGTAGATATTAGTCACTGTAATCTGTAATACTCTTTCCAGTTGAACATAACTCGTTGCTTGTATGTAAAGTAACTTTAGCTTCAACGCTCTAAATACCTTTTATAATATTTAGTTGTATAGTTCGATAGCATGAACTTAATCACTTTATAAATAATCATATAATTTCTTCTCCGGTTATAATTCAAATAACTTTTTAGTTACAACCTAAAACAAAAATTTGGGTATTCGGTATTCTCTCTGGAAGTGTGTATTTTGCGTAATTGGACTTTCCTTTATCAAGTTGAACAGAAACCAAATAAACATAAATAATTAGAGACAGGAACTAATAAGTAAGTAAATAACTTCAATGAGACCGGTATATGTATGCACAAATGGCACTCAAACAATTCCGCCCTGATAAGCGAAACACTATAGATAATTACGTATGCAGAAAAGATACTTATTAGATATTATGCAGTGAAGATGGAAGCTCCTATCCAAGTTACTTTTCAATAGTGTCAAACTGATAAGAATTCACTTTTTGCAAATTCAAGGTTTTTTAATTAAAATAATAAACGGCAACGTACCTTGTACTCCATTTCTTTATACGGAGAGATGGTCTACGTTCTGGTTAATGATTGACATATAAAAGATCTAAAGTTTTAAGTACGCATTGCATTTAAATATAAAAAATATTTAAATTTCACGCACTCCATTGCTGCTGAAGAACTTGAAATCGAAACTATACCTTCCATAATATAATAATCGTAAATTATAATAATAATAGAATTAGCTGCATCTAAAAGTTATAGTGACAGAAAAAATTATTTAAAATAACAAGTATATACATATAAGCGTACATCTAATCGCACCAAAACAGTTAATTTTAACACACTTTCAAGGCGTTCTGTTTGTTTGTGTGGTACAAAGCATCCTTTTAACTAAATGGTTATAAATTTTGTACACTTACACCTGATTAATTAAAAGCTCCACTAATTAACTGATCAACTAGCAGTAATGAGCAATTAATGAATTCAATTTTTATACGAAAAATAGTGTTCATGGGTTGTGGATGGTTAGTAACTGATGTTTCTTCAATAAATTGTGGTAAACAAGATTGGATGACATCAGAAGTTGGTAATGAAAAATGAATGTAGTCGCTTAAATTTTATATAAATTGTACCTCTTACAAGAATATTTTCTATTGTTGAGTGCCCTCTCTTTTGGTATTGCTATGATAAATTTTTAATTTTTTAAACTATTATTACCAGCTCTTGATAATTGTTAATGTTTTTATAAAATTTGTGTTTTAAAAGTTTTCTTATATTATATATTTTACGATTATATGACGCCTACTTACAAGCTTCTATATAATTAAATATGTACATATATCAAACTCCTATATTGTACATATGGATACGGATAACTCCACTGAAAGGATAACGATCTTTACCATTTGTCATGCTACAAAAATGGCCTCCTTTTAGAAAGAGGGCGATAGTGGTTTCAAATGTCACCGGTAGGTGACAGCAACATACAGTACTGTTTCACAAGTTTCATTTACCTTTTAAGCGTTTTTGAGCTTATCATACATAGTTTGTGTTTTGCTAAATTTGTTGTTTAATAATCGATTTGGCGAAATTTAAAGTCGCTTAGAGCAGACAAACAAATAAATGTGCGGTAGTACATAGCTTCTTGATTGTTATATTACGATAAGCATTGTTATTATACAATAATTTTATGCTTAAGGCGATAAACTGAATGGTTGGTATTTGTGGCTTTAAAACTTGATATGAAGATAAAACCTAACGATTAACCAATAAAAAGGAAATTGTATGACATTGTGTTGAACTTATTCAAAAATTATACACTTGACATGGGGCGCCATCTATCGGCAATCCGTAAAAGCTTGAATTCCCCAGCAAAAACAGGTACGCCAGCTAATCGTTTGTTCAACATCCTCAGTAGAGGAATTCCTACATATGGGCTACCACCGGTTGAATTGTAAAGTCACAAAGTCAGGATACTAACCAATAAATTTAGAAAGCATGCGCTTGCTCCAAAATAATCGTTTTAGATTTTAAATCGAATCTGACCGATAATCCTTTTGCTGCACAAGGTAGACACCTACAGGCTTTTTGATCACCCCTCAAATACATTCTAGATGCATTCTAGTAACTATAAAAGATTATCAGAGTTAAGTGACATTAGGTAGTATTATAGACAAGTTATTTTGTATATAGATTTTTTTATGGAATCCTTGTTTGATTTATATACTTTCTTTTGTGGGTACTGGTTCCAATTAAAACTGCTTTGATGATGTTTCGACTTTATTTTTAGGTCTTTATCAAAGTCTTGTCTATAACATCAACTTGACATTAATATTTTACAGTAGCTAACATAGCATATGGGACTGTCATCATTTATAGTAGCTTCTCGTTTAGAATTTTCTTTATTTTTGGTTTACACTAAACTACACTTTATTCTTGTTTTACAATTTTACACTAAATCCTGTTATCATGATGTTACCACACAGATTCGGTCGAATTTCAATTATATTCACACTCTCCTGAAAATATCAGCTCAAAATTTGCATAAATTTTATGTATGTATATTTCAAGCTCATTTTAATACCATTTATTATGTACATTTCACAGAAAAAAGGTTGGCACTTGAAAAAAAATGCTCATGCATAAATGCATAAATTTACTTATTAAAGTTTTCTTATGAACCTTTAAATTTCACGTGATACTAAAATTACGTACCGTTGGTCCAAGTCAGTACTGTGGATATAATCCTTCCATTTCATTGGTTAATGCAGTGTATAGGCATCTGCATTAGACATAAAGCACGTGCATACAGCAGCAGCAGAGTCGCAAGTCGAAGGTTGCTAATTTGTTTGTCATCCGTGGTGTATGTAGCGTTTACAAAGTTTACATGTAATAAATAATAGAAAATTAATTTGTTATGGGCCAGTCCAGATACAATTATAGTCGCGGTTTTTTGCTAGTTTGCTGCTTTTACAAAATGCTAGTAGGGTTCGCGGAGTTAAACTTAAAAGGTAACTGTTTGCAATACATAAATCATACTAAATTGGTAATGTTTTGCGCATTTACAACTAAATAAATTAATACGTCTAACGTAAACGATTAGTATAAATTAGCATAAATTTACAGCAAATGTAATCATTGATTTGATTTTCTAAGCACGTAACATTTATAAAGTTATTATATATAGTTTTATATTATCATTATACACTATTTTTACACAGTTGAAAGGGAGAGCTATGGCGACTCTGAAGTGGGATATGTACATTGTACAGCTGAAACTTGTTGACATCAAATTGCATTGCTAAAAGTCACATATGCACGACATATTGTCGGTAAACAGTAAAGATATAAACAATAATAGGGGCATATATGAAATTAATTGTGAAGAGCGTGATATTAGTTGTAGTGGTAGCACAGGTAGCCTCAGCAATAAAACATGAAAACTACATATTAAATGACAGAAGCTTAACAGGCTTTTCTAAATATTGTGTTACTGTCAATCATACATTTAATAAATGAAATTTAAAATATTACATATTGTTCAACACGGTATTAGGTTAGGATATTGGACCAGGTACCCATAAACAGAACACTCAATAACCTTGATAAACAAATTCGATCAAGTGGAATTTCCAATTTGTTTGTAAACGCTATAAAAGTTATTTAAAAAGGGCCCAATAAGCCGAAACATACAAGAGGTTAAACTCAATAGAAATTGAAACGATACTAAGTGTTATAATTTTTATATTATTGGTACTAATTCTTTCTTTTCTAAACTAAGCTGTTTGAATGTATGTTGGTAAATAATTTTGATGTAAATGTTATTACCCTTATCTAAGGTCAATTATAAATTATTTGAATAACGTCTATTCACAATAAGTGTCCTAATTTCGCATAAATAATTTATAATTAATATGTACATAATTATTATTTCATTATTGCTACAACGGCTACCACCTATTTTTAAGTATAAAACAACAAAATTTGGCTGTTAGCATTTTTAAGCAATGAACATTAAAACGAGTATTTTACCTGTATCAGACTCAGCGGTGGCTGGTGAGGGAGGGCTGCGGGGCGCCGCCCTCCCTACATTTCTTTACATTTACATCTAATGATCTAATATATATAATATAATCTTATGTAGATTTGCGTTCAACGCCTACACTGCGGGAACCCGCAAGCCATCTGATTAACTTGCTGCCGGCTGCCGAGCGGGCTGATTTCCAGTAAGCCCAAAGCGTTTCGATGCCAATGCAATGTTCTGTGGTCAATGCGATGGAAATGGCACACGTCGACACGCGATTCTGTGGAATTTCGGGCTTAGTTCGTTCAGCCCGAGACACGAGCGCGCATTCCTGCAAATAATGGACCCGAACGTAAGCGGTATTTTTTGTGGAAAATTGTGTTCAAGATGAGGGTGTGTGATTTAATTAAATTAAACTTCAGTTCTCTAAGTTCTCTTGGCGGAAAAAGTAAACATTAAGGAAAACGCCTTGTGCCTGTATCAAATTTAAATCAAGTACAACCCAGTTACCAAAAATCGAAAAAGATTTATCAGACAGTTTGATGCATATGTTTATGAAAAGACTTCATGGTTGCGCGGATGGGAAGAGACAAATACGCTTTTTTTGTTTTGTTTGTTTATTGTTTGGTGGCGATGATAACTGGACACCAGCCGCCACTGATCAGACTGCATATGCTTCAGACACAAAATGATCTTCGCAAAGGACATTACTATTGTTCAGGTGAAATCGAAATTCGAAACAAAAAGAAGACTTAATGAGATAATAAGTTTAATGTTATAGGGGTTACTTTGTTTTAAAATGCACTCTTTTTATAGACCCCTCATAAAATTCACTATTTGTCAATATAAGAAAGTTTGCCGAGCCCATTGAGAAGTAGTCGTTTAGGGCTTTATGAATATTTTTTCTATTGTTAGAAAAGTATTAGCATTGTAAAAACAGTGGACTGATCTGTGTTACAAAAATCATGTCGGCCAGCAATATTATTCACGTGTTATCTACTTTTTATTCAGAATGGCAATATACCCATTCCAGCTATTATTCAAACTTCTTTATACAGGGCTTCTATAAATGATACATGTAACGCGGGCGGTGTTGATTTCTGAATTCTTAGTGCCGCCTTTTTGTAACTGCTGCCAAGCTACAATATTCACGGCGATGTTTTGAAGGTTGCAGATCAATGTCACCCCACAGCTCCGAAATGTGAGCTTCCTGCAACCTATCTCACAAAACACTACAGAATATATTGAAAATACACACTCTCAGGTGTTTTATCATATTAAAATATATTAAATAATTAAAAATCTATAGATGACAAGTATACCTACGTCGCTTTCCTGAGAAAACTGTACTTGCATCTACTGAATGGATATTTTGACAACTAGAGCCTTGCTTATGTTTTGTTTTATTTGTCGAGTTAATTCCATGGCCAACTAGTGTTTTTCGCTATTAATGAGGCATCGTTTACGAGATATTACTATTTTTGTATTGCAAAAGTGTCTGATTAATCAGAAATTCTTGCAATACAAAAGTAGAAATATCTTGTAAAAAATGTGTCAAATCGAAATTTTATACACATAAAATAACAAGGGGCCAATGTTTTCTTTGTTAACAGACGAACCTTGAAAGCAGAAGGGTACGGAAAAAATAGGGAAGCAGAAGATATACTGAAACCTACATTTACATCTATATTTAAACGCAAAATTTTCAGCTGAAATTTTCAGCAAAAGTGTGTCTACATGAAAAAGATCCGTTCAATGAATTTGTTAAAAAGAACGTGGAAGTTTAAACTTTCACATTCTGTATATCGAAAATGAAGCTTCCATATGAAAAACAATTCATAACAAAACAATTTTGACTTTGAATCTATAGGGTGGCGCACTAATTTGTTACACCCTGTATACACTGCAATATAATCAGCCGAGAGTGCGAGCGGTGGAGCTTTACCTAATTTTGATAGCATTGATGGCGGATTTAATCCTGCAGTCCCAGCGGAATGCRACCTGAAGTAGTTGTAACAACAACAAAAGCTTTCTTAAAACCGAACACTAAACTACGATCATATTTTAGCATACCTTTACCATTAAATCTAATCATTCTTAAATCGCCTAGCGCCATTAGAGACTAGTCCATCCCCATTAGCTGCAGTGAGGATAAGCGTAATCTCTTTGTCGCCACGTTGCGTAACCAACAAGCGTCAAAAGCTTTCTTTTCGTCTGGCTGTGAGGTTACACAGGACCTCAAGGAGTTGGTTCTATACACATAATTGCTAAGTGGAAGTGGTGTTTGCAGAGGGTACAGCGGGTTATTATCTTTCTGTGTTTTGTAATTTTGAAGACGACCTGGTAATGTTCCAGGCGCCTAGGTTCGCTTCTCTCCCAGACACCAGACTTGCAGAATCGTTTTTTGCGTTATTGTCCTTAAAAACTTATTCGAAATGCCGACGTAGTCGAGACACTTAATTGTTGGCTGCATGGATGAAGTGTACTTAATGCTTACTAAGTTCGAAAATCATGAGCTTTAAGCGTAATCAACATATAAAAGATTGAAACCATTTAGAAATTCTTCTTGTCAATAGAGTAAGATAAACTTAATTAAAAAAAATGATTTCGACCTAGAGTGTGTAAAGGCCAAATGTTTTCGTAAGAGGAAAAATTATCCTAAAAATAATATTAGTTTCGCTTCAAAATTGAAGAACGACCTATCCAGAAAAAGGACATTTCTTTTAGAACAATAACAGGGTATGTCGGATAAATTAAATTTTATTTAAAGCTGCTTATATTCAATTTGTTTCTTAATCTTTATGCAGTATATAGTCCTCCCTCCACTTCACCTTACCAGTTTTGCGACGACCTGCAGCAGTTTTTGCACACGAACAAAAACATATTGTGATATCAGTATGTTGATAAGAGACATACATATTAATATAAATTCCTAATATACTAGGTGAATATGGATTTATCGCTCATATAAATAAAACTACTCGTGAAGAGGGAGGCAAGGGTTCTGATATTGATCATATTTTTATTAAAAGTCATGAAAATCAACATCTTTTTACTCCAATAATATTTGTCACTAATATTACTGACCATTTCCCAATTATCGTAAATATAGATATTAGTTACAAAACATGATCAAAAATTTAAAAAATATGTGGACTATAAAAAGGCAAGCAACATACTTCAAAACGAAAATTGGGATAAATATTATAGAGAATGAAACGTAAATGTAGTGACAAACATTCTGGTAGATAAAATTAAAAATGCAATAAATAAAAGCACTAACACAGTAAAACTGTATAACAAGAAACATGGAAAACATCCTTGGATTACAAAAGGATTGCTTATTGCTATTGCAAAGAAAAATACCATGTCATGAAAAAAAAATTAGGTAACCTTGAAATACTTTAGGAATATAAGAATTACAAAAATCGTCTAAATCATTTAATCAAAAATACAAAAAATCAAGTATCATAAACAAACTATAGAGAAACGTATTAAATATATTTCTAACGAAGAAAACCAAAAAACCGTTAAAAATTGCATTAGACATGCAGATGGTACTATGTTGAGCCAGAATAATGATATTAACGCATTTAATGATCACTACGCATCCTTCGGAAAATTTTAGCGAATAAAATTGTTTCTCCAAAGAAACTTAAAACTTGTGATTCTATACTGAACAGTTCATCCATGTATGTTTTGCCGACGGACGAAATAGAGGTTAAGAAACTTAATGTAATGATATTGCTGAACAATTGGTATACTTGATAAATTATAGAACAGAATGTACCAACTCAATTGAAAATGGGAATTATAACACAATTGTACAAAGACAGCAAAGACAAAATCGTTAATTATAGGCCAATTTCACTGATATCTAATTTAACAAAAAATTTTGAAAAAATATTAGAATTAAATTAATGGATTATTTAAGTAAAGAAAAGCTGCTGTCAAAAAATCAGTTTGATTTCAGAAATGGATTATTGACTAGTGATGCCATAAGCAAACTGCCTTTAAGTATATGAAGCTTTAAACAATAGTGAACCAATAATATTTATTTTTAGTGATTTGGAGAAGGCGTTTGACACGGTATCTCACAAGATATTTTTAAATAAATTGGAGAATATTGGTATAAGGGGATTTACACTTAAACTATTTGAAAGCTATTTGAGTGACCGCGAACAATTTACTTGCACTAACATTTCACTGAGTAACAGGAGATATGTAGAGTGTGGGGTTCTGTATTGGGCCCAACCCTCTTTAATATTTACGTTAACGATTTGTTTAGCTTAGCCACGAAAGAAAAAAATCATAACGTTTGCGGATGACAGTGCTAGTTTACAAGGCTAATACATGGGCACAAGTCAAGAGAAAAGCAGAAGAGGAGTTGTTAAACTTAAAAAAATTTTATAGCAATAATTTAACTATAAACGATAAAAAGACTGCATATTCCCCATTCACTCTCACTAGAAAAAACTTACCTCAACTCGGGCCCATAATATTATCAAGTGATAATGTTTCACAGACACAAATATTTGAAGCCGATTCTGTAAAATATCTGGGAATAGTAATAGATAAACATGTAAAGTTGAATTTACATATAAATAATATTGTAAAAAAGTTGAGAACAAACCAAAGTTTAAATATCTTAAAGCATTATCGTGACACTAATTATCTAAATGTTTTACACTATTCCCTAGTGCAGTCGCAACTATCGTATGGTATAATTATGCTTGGGCTGGAGTGCAAAATAATTTTCTAAAGAATCTAGGAGTGTTGCAAAAGTGGTTTCTCAAAATAATACATGGAAAACAAATTACTTATCCTACAGATAATTTTTCCGAATCTAGGAAGATGAATGTTAGACAACTTTTCTGTCAGGCAATTTTATTGTTTACTTTTCAAACACAAAGCCGAATTAATAACTTATATCAACACTCAGCATGATACCAGGTTAAACAGGTGTATGACGGTGACGAAACGAGTAACAAAGACTATTGCAGAACGAAATTATGTATATATAGTTCCTCATGTTTACGATATGCTACCATCAGATATTAAAGTTATAAATTCATATAACATTTAAAAGGTAAAATAAAGAAGTGGATTTTACAAACTCCACGATCTCTGCTTCATAAGGTTATTGATAAAAAGAACGAATATACCTATATGTTGAGCTTTTCTTGGCACTTACCTCCGCCAAAAATAATAATTATGAGTATGGCACAAGATTATGTATATACAACAATTTTACTGGTACTAGAGTATTTTTTTGCTGGAATAACATCTCCCATAACAAGAAATCTGTTCGTCTTTGCATATTGTGTTTTTTTAAGTATTTATCTGACATTCTATGTAATAATACTTTTCACTTGTGCGTAATATGTTGTTTACAACTTTTGTTATGTAATATACCATTACAATTTTTTCTATATAAACATTAGCTGTTTTACTTATTAGGACGATCAAAAAATATTAAACAGACAGACTAAAAAGCGGAAAGCAGGAATTTCCTGCCGTGTGTAATTCAACATAAATAGAAACGTGCGTTTAGCAGATTAGGTACTTAAGTTAAATAATTAAGTATTTATTTCATGAGCAATCTTCGTGGATTTTATGCAAGGCGACTTACAACATCTATAGAATAAAAATCCGAATTATTTATATGTTTTGTATGTACACTGATCACACAAAGCCCGTTTATTCCTATTTCAATTATTCTTGATTTCAGTCAGATGATATTTAGCGCATTTAATTGCATAGTTCTCGCGTTTAACAAAAGATGAGTTAATGCATTTTATTTGGAAGGATTAAGATCCGCGATGCATATAGTGTATAATAATATCATACGAAGTACTAAAGGGAGCGTCTTCTACAGGAAGATGATTTCTGACTCAGAATTAGCACATATCAAAGAATAATGAATTAACCGATGCACTTTTAAATTAGTTTCCACTTCTCACACTAGAAGTTTTAGAAATTTAAGCTAGGAGTGAATAGGCAAAGATAAAATTGTGATAATTTTTACGCCGCAGGAAAAGAGACTGGAATAATAATTTACATTGTCTAAACTCCGAATCAGGAAACAACCTAGTCTTGAAACAATACCTAAAACTGTAATTATTTAATCTCCTGGTTAATTTACTAGTTAAACTAAAAAATACAAGTTATAAGCCCCAGCATTATGCGTCAACTAGCTAAACTCCTCCAATTGGCATTAAATTTATGGTCGTTTTATCTGTAATTTTTTATGCCTAGTTTTATACAAATTTTTGCATAATTTTAAACCCACCATTTGTTATATTGTCCTCAAGCTGCTAAAATCCTTTCATGTATTATATTCATCTTGCAGACTGTAATCGAAATGCAAATAAGGCTCAAAAGCCGCGACTACTTAAATCTGCAGGCATTAAATAATTAAATAATTAAACACTCACTATAAATTATTACAAATGTAGGTATTGCTCATGATCAATTAGTCTAATTGTGGCAAAGGAAGTTTTTTCTTGTTCACTTCCCTTTAAAGTAGTGATGTGGTTTAGACTCTTGCAAATAAAGTAAGTATGGGTGCGAAATTTAAACGTCAACTATCAAAGAAATTTTATCTGTTTACATTTTTGTAATCAATTATACCTTCACGTGGACCGATTTCTTCGGTCTTAAGCAATAAATGGCACTTATTAAAGTAACCGTTTTTACGGTTTTCTAGGTTTGGTGAAATAAAGATTATTGTTTTCTCGCTATATTTTAAGTATCGATAATTAGATGTGTCGATTACTTTTAAATAAAGCTTTGAGTAGTATCGGTACTCGGAACAAAAAGTTTTAATCGATACCCACAGAAAAGTGCGTTTCCTAAAAAGCGATTTTTAGCAGTCGGGACTTTAGAAAATGATACAAAAAGGTAAAATAGCATATTACACATATTACCTACACTCGCTTAATAAGACATCGTTGAATTCCTTTCTTTAAAGCTCAATTTGGTTTAAGCTGGGTAAATATTCGCATCAGTTTCGAACTTCACTATCAACCCTTTTTAAGTAATAGTCTAATGGCTGAGCATTTTACTTGTACAAATACCTTATTATCTTTAGTTAGATAACGCAGTAATTGTTATTCACTTTTGAGATGTCAACAGTTCTTACCCAAGTAAACAGCACTAGTTTATCAGTAGTTAACCATGATAACCATCCATTTTCATTGCAGTGCCAATAACTGGAGTCCGCCGCCCTTGTTTGCAACACAAACTAAATCTGTGTTTGAGATTACCTCGGAATTTTTAACGTTTAGTATTTACATAGGATTCTCTGTAGAAATTTCAGAGGGAGCAACATATTATGACGCGTTTTTAGCGTTACAAAAAGTAATTTGACAGAAATTCTTTACATAGGTATTATATATCTTCGTAAGACAATGGTACCTTGTATGTAAATTACACCACAGAAGATAAAATTTATACAGGTTTAAGAAGGGAGAAGAAAACTTTTACCGCTGGACCTAAACAGGTTCCGAAATTTTAAAATGTTAAATGTTTAAACAAACATATTCTTAAAATGCTCAGTATATTTAAAAAGGATTCTGAAAAGGATGTAAAATATTGCAACCTTTGTTGCTTTGCAAAGGATTTTGAAACGATATTGTTTAGAAAATACAGCGTGACGTAAAAGTTTGGAACAACATTCATAACTGCCTTATTTTTTATTGTTACATTTTCCACGAAGAGGTCAATATGGGCTTGTAAAATGTTATCTTCTGACGTGCAAAATATTTCTTAGCAACGACGTCATCATCAATATTTTTTATATGGCATTCGTGTTATTTCTTTTGTTTTTGATAGGTTTTTTATTGTCTAAATACTTATGTAAAATATAGTTGTTACCTTGCATAACAGTTTTAATGAGAAAAAATTGAAAGACATTTCAAAAAATTAAAAACGATGTACCTACTTGATAATATGCGGATTGATTTGTGCTATTCCTGCACGAAATCTTTGTCGTTTCTGTAATTTATCATGTCTGCGCATAATAAACTTATTAGTCGCTTAACATTCAACATTCTCTGTTAGCGTTTGTTAATATCTGTCTACAAATGTTTTGTATAACGTCATTTGTTTTGTTGGTTATTTCCATTTTACTTTTTTACTCCCAATTTAGTGCACTGCTGGTTGTTCCATTTACTTCTTGCATCTTCCCAATGTATTGTATTTCATAACGTATGCGGTCGATGTTCACGATCTCCGTAGACGAAGGACGGGGGAGGATCTTGGGATATACCCTAATCGATTCTCTAAATAGCAGTATTCATACCTGTAGGTTTGTAACTTATGTGAAATCTGATTTAAGCAATTTCCGGTGAGTTAATAAAGAAATTGTAAATGGTGTTAAAATGACCGTAACTAAAGTAGAAGACCTCATCATTTATAACATTTATAATTCTGACCAGACAACTTCCTGTTATACCACTAACATCCTTCTGTGTATATTGGAGACTTCAATAGCCATCATAACTTATGGGGCTACAGTGATAACAACATGAGCGGACTTGCTCTAATGAACTGGATAGAACAGCACAACCTGCATCTCTTGTTTGCACTGAAAAAGAGAAGAAGAGCTTCCATTCGGCAAGATTGAGACGTGACTACAATTCAGACCTCTGCATCTCCTCCTGTAATGCTAATTTAATGCCTCTTCGTATGACACGGCAGGTGTTGAATGACTTCCCACGAAGCCAACATCGCCCACAATTAGTAGTAGAACTTCCAAAACGCGGACTGGTTAGGATTTAGTACTCCATTTGACATGAATCTTCAATGGGTCCCAGCAACTCCTGAAAATTACGAGAGATTTGTTGGTGTAATAAAGGCTGCTGCAAAGAGAACAATTCCAAGAAGCTTTAGAAAATGCTACGTTCCTTGTTGGAATAAAGAAACTGATGCCTTGTATAGACAGTATCAAGCTCATCCCAGTTATGAATTGACTGACAGGATTCCCTGAATTAATCTCGAAAGAAAAAATGGAATACTCTAATGTAGAGCATGAACTTCACCCGCTCCAGTCGCAGCAGTTGGAATCTGCTGATAAAAATTAAAACCAACCATTAATGAAACATATAAACATTAATTTCGCCTGTTTTAGCTTCTCGACTGGTTAATATCCCAAATTCTATTCAAATATTTATGGAGTAATTGAAAAAGATGCGAACCTTCATTAGAGTTGTCACAATTATTCACATTGGAAGCAAGCTATTTGTGCTCTGAAAATCCGCAAAGCTGCTGGTATTGACTGTATTTACCCAGAATTCTTAAAAAAACTTGGGGTCAAATGGTTGTTATTGTTCTATAATAATATTTTAAGTGCAAGTGTACTCGGTATTGCTGCAACTACCTTGCTTTATAATCATTTCTCCTCCGGAGATTCGCAGACAGTTTGCTACATATAAAGCTTGATGGAAAAGATATCAATCAGCTCCTAATGAGTTTCTGATTTCCCGAGATCTGCAATTCGGTTAATTTCCAGAAAACCTCTGTCGACAGAAGATTTCCTTTGTGCTCCTTATACCATTGAAGATGGATGGTATTCTGCTTGGCAACTTAAGAAACATGATATATTCAATCAACAGCTTATAGACGATCCTACAGAAAAGGTAGCAGGAACTGACCTCCCGAGAAAGTCTTGGGTCACTCTAAATCGCCTTTGCAACGGCCATGGGAAATGCAACTTTTTTCTTAATATAATGGGATCCATCTATCAACCCTTCCTGTGAATGTGGAGACCCCTCCAAATAATTGATCATATGGTCAACAGATGCCCCCGTACAGCATGGCATGGTGGTTTTGCGTCTATCTATCGTGCAGATGAAGGTGTTGAAGATTGGCTTAAGACAATCGAGATCTGATTGGAGTTTTTCTGCGGTTTCCTTCAGTACTCTATCCAGAATAAATACATACATGTATGTATATACATATATGTTTTTAGAGCGCAAATGCGAGATCTCTTATCGTTGAATATAAAGATTTTTTTGTTTCAACGCTTTTATAAAAGTCGATCGTAGTCGCATGAAATTAACAGAACTGTGTAATGTATTAATGATTTTCATAAGAATAAATAAATGTCTATCCTTTTAATCTGTCTTTCTAACATCACTGTTTTTCTTATTGCCATTTTACGTTTTGTTAATTATTTCTTCCACCACTCCATGTCTTGTTGTACTCTCTATTTTAACTTTATTGACTTATCGTGTAATTCCGACAGCGTATCGTCCATTACCCTGTTAAACAGTATTGGGCGTGACACCTCATTCACAAACAAATCAATCTGTCGATTTCATGTTACTTGTTCTAACGATCTATTTGTGTTTCTATACAGATTGTTGTTAGTTTGTTATTTATAACCTTTTTTTAGTATTTTTCCACGCTAAATTTCTATCGATGTTATCGATAGATAACAAAATGCTAATTTCCTTTTTCTCTGCTTGTTTTTTTACAGTTTATTTAATTTTAAATTATAATCCTGCATGTTTAATCCTTTTTTAACCAGCACTACATTTAATTTAATTGTGTTTCCGTACACTTTTGTGAATAAACTTAACAGTGATTGTGATGTGTGTCCTTTTTATGTGTTGTTACAACTCCTTCGGTACAACCCGTATGCCATATTGAATATTCTTGTTAGTACTTCTTTTTCTTCTGACCACCTACTTTTGAATATTTTTTGGTGCAAATTTGCCGTGCTCCACAGCCTATCGTCTTTTTATAATTGAGTATAAGCCCCTTTTTACTTTCTTCTAGTTTATAGCGTTCTTGCATTCCTATCGTTTTTTCTACCATTTGCCGCCACCTTCTGCCCAGCTTGTTATACTATTTTTGACTATTTTTTACATTTTTTAGTACTGTATAAAATTGCTTTTCGTTTCCTTTGCTGTTTTACTCCCTTACATTTTGTCTTCTTTTATTCCTTTGTAATTTATGTTTCCATACTATACTTTCTTCTTTGCCACTTGGTTTTTATCTCTTGATTCCATCAACGTTTCCTTTTTTCCGTCTTCTCTACCAAGGTTTTTCCGCAAATTCCCTCGCCCTCCATATTAATATTACCTTGAATTTGTTTCAGATTAGTCATTCTTATTTGTTTTCTTATCTGTTCAGGACTTCGAATTATTCGTCCTTATACTCGTAGTTGTCCGCGATTTCATTTTTAACTAATTAGTACACCCCAATTGCTTCCATTGTTGTTGCATTTCTTTACTATAACTTACTAATAACAACTATATATTTCATAAACTCTTTGTGCTGTTATTTTTATCAATTAATACCTTATAATCAATTATTGATTTCCCTTTCCTGTTACCAAATTACCTAGTAGATATATAAATGTGTTTCTTTGGTCAATATAACGTATTCCTCACTAAAGGGTATGTAAGAATTGCACAAACAAACCGCTATCCTGGTCACTACTAATTCCAAATGTATAATAAATTATAATTAGATAATCAGAAAAAAAATTAGAAACTGATCGATTTCTACAAGTGGATTAGTTATAATAATCAAGTCTTCTTTAAAAATTATACTTCAAGTCAAGTCCACTTTATAAATTAAGTGGTAAAGCACTTGAGGCTAACTACCGCCAGTGCCAGAACAATAAACATGACAATGACAATGAATACATGCCAACAACACAAAAGGAACAGCTACTCACATCAAATAAATAATTTAACTAGACAATTGGAATTACAAAAATCATTTAGAATCGTAGAATTTTGTTCACTAATAATTTTATAACAAAATTAAATTTATAAATAATTTAATTTTAATGTATTTAAATTGTCTAGCGTGGCAGTGTGCTTATTTAACAATACATGGTTAGCTAACGAATAATATCTGTATCTTTAACTTGTCCAATTGTTTTAAATGTTACTCGCCTCTAATTAAAAAAGATCTACCCCTTTGTCCAACATAAACTGAATTGCAATATTGTATGAATGATGAAAACACTGCCTGTGGTAGAAAAGGCAATACTTAATCAATGATAACAAAATAATTTAGAAAGACTAACTGAGACTTAACCTACAAACTTAACAAGAAACAAAACCACAACTAACCGAAAGAAAATTTAAATTTTAATCAAATGTGTAAAGTTTTTGTATTAAATAATTTGGAAAATTGATATTATACACCCAGTTCTTTTTCGAAGGCATTTAATAACAAATGTATGTTAAAAAGTCGGTTAAAAAATGAATGAAAAACGGTGTGAATAAAAATGTAAAGAAAAATAAGGATTCACATTGGCTTTACATGTGGATAAGGTAAGAAGAAGATTGGTTATGTAAAATTAATAAATCTAAAAAAGAAATGTGATTATTAATTTCCGTGTCATTACATTTGTGAGAGAGATCATCAAAATGATATGTGACTTTTTGAAAATTTATATATATATTAGTGAACAAAATTTTACTATTCTTACCGATTTTTGTAATTTCAATCGTCCAGTTCTAAAATGTTTATTTGATCTAAATTAATATTTCCTTTGTGTTGATAGCATGTAGATTTCTTTTTGATTTGAACTCAAGTTTGTTAGTTTTTATATTTTTTTTACAAAATTTAAAATTATTGTTCCCTTTTTTATTTATTGTTCTGAGGATGGCTATAGTTAGCCATTTACCATTTGATTAATAAAGTGGATTTAACTTGAAGTACGAGTATAGTTTTCAAAGAATACTTATTTAATAATACAGCAACCCAATGTTTAATATTTGCTTTTAATAACAATGGAATAGCACAAACAGCAAAATCTCTTACCGACATTTAAAATTTACGACTCCAAAGATTATATCTGGAAGCCCTCAGAAATCTCTGCCGACATGCTTGTTTGTTACAGGAATTACCAAATTGACGTCAATTGCTATCTTCCGGTGACAGGAACTCGACTCCCAGTGTGTAATTTTAATTTTAACAATTTTAACTCGTAACGAATGGTATGCAACGAGCATCAGAGCACCCGAAAAGTCATCGGTTTTGGTTGCTCATACCTACCGTTATTCGTCAAATTTATAATAAAGTTCGTTTCATTTAGAAAACAGAAGTAACATCTCTACATGCAAATAGATTCGTAGGTAATAAATTAGTAAATAATGCGGTATACCTACAGTTCACCAGATACCATAATATTAAACTCTGCAATTCAACGCGACAAAAGGCTCCAAGCTTTTTGGCATAAATAAAAGAATGGGTGTTTTGGAATTTGAGTAAACCTGTCGCAGACAGGCGACAGGAGTCTTTAGGTCGTCCTTACCACCCGCCAGCTTTTAACACCAGCTAKCCGAAAGTCAAGAGCTCCAACCGGAAATGTCACAGATACGGTTAATACCTTTACAAGCTTTTATTGCCGTTTAGTAAAGTCAGTGGTAAAGTGTAACTCACCACTGGCGCGTGGACTGTTATATCAAATTGTTTGAGCAACTAGCATCCAGGGCCGGCGCCAATGTGACCTTTTGAGGGGCCAAGTTAAAAAAATTTGCAGGGGCAAAATGCACATTCAAATGCAATACATAAATATTGCATTACACTTTTTTACGTAAAAAATGTTGCATATACATATATTTTTTGTGATACACATTATTTTCAAACGTACCAAAAAAACTTCATTCTAAATTAAAAGGTATAAGTTAAGTAATCAACACCATTGTAAATCTCCACGTAATTTTTTCGCTCATTTGCTATCTCCAAATAAAGAAAATAAAAACTTCAATGTTGTTAAACCTGTAACACACACAGATTTCGCAAAATTCATAAATAGACCTTCATATATAGGGTTCACCTTACTTTATATATAGTATTTAATAATTTCCAACCTTATTTTGATTGTAGAGTTTTAAATTCATCAAAATCTGTTTTGTTTTATATAAAACATATTAATTACTAAAGGAGTGACTGAAATTTATTCCAATTAAAAACATTAATATGAATGATATCCACTTATTTGTGCGGTTAATTGTGATGTTATTCTTGAAAATCTAATTGTGAAATTAAAATAACTTTAATGACATGTATAAATTCATTTTAAATCAAACTGTTAAAAAAATTAAAACTGAACCAGATAAGCAACCAAATTTCAATTTGGCTAGATTTAAATTACTTTTAGAAATCAACAACAAGACAGCTTAAGTTGATAAAGAAAATTGTATCGTCATTTTAGATAAAAGTGAGTACATCAATAGAGTTTCTATTTTTTTAAATATCTTTATTTCAATTGAAAGTGATCCCACAATTAAATTTAGTTCAAAATTGTTATGGTCTTTATAAAACTCATAAGAAGGGTGTCCTATTATACTAATTGTTTCATAGGTAAACTCTTCTTGTTACAAATTAGCAAAATGTAGATTTCCGTGAAGTTATAAATATTGATATTTCTTTTTCTGATAAAAAACATTTTGATTTTATTTACAAGCACAAGCCTAATAGTCTTGATATTTCTGAAGATTCATTTCTGATTTATTTCAGTTTACAAAATTAGTTCATTATATTTCTCCTAAAGATTGTATTAAGTGATTTAGTTTTTCAAAATTCTGATAACTTTAATTCATAAACATTTTGTTAATTGAATTTGTCTTAAACCAAAACTCCCTTTCATTCAATAGTCAAAATTTTATAGAAAACTATTTATGAATAGTAAAAATATTATCTCAGCATACCCGTTTCCAGTCTTTGATCATTTTTGGTTTCGTTATGCAGATGATATTGTCTTTTGAAAAGTAAAGAGCTGATATAATTAATTTTATTTCCTTTATTAATTCATTACACCCATGAACTTTAGTTTAAGCGATTAACAACAAAAACCCTTTCCTAGAATTGTTAATTATTTAGAAAAACAACGTGTGCAGATAATATTATTTCCTATAATTCTTTAATTCTTTTCATCCTTACCAACATAAATTAGCCGTTTTCAGTCTATTTATAATAACTATTTTTCATATTATTTAATAGAATAGTTATATCTTAACTACTTTTTTTAATCCTTTAATACTATTGATTTACATAAAAAAGGTTGATATTCGCGTTAAGTTTATTGGTACAGTTTCAAAAATATTTCTAAATAATTTTTATCTAAATGAATTCATATAAGATAATATTTTCTCGTATAGATCGCTGTCGCTTTAAAACACTAACAAAAAGTTATTATCTGACGTTTCGATTACACCTGTAATGGTGTAATAAAATAAGACGAAGAACGTCAAAAAAGGTGTAATCGAAACGTCAGACTAATAACTTTTTGTCAGTGTTTTAAAGCGACCGCGATCTTTCCGAGAAAATATTATCTTATATTTATGGACGCTGAAAGCATTCACCCTCGTAAATGAATTATTCATATTTGTTTATTAACAACCAGCAGCTTAGTACCTAAATTAGTCCACAATAAAGAAAAAATTCTACCCTTAAACCTCTCTGGCGTATATAGTTTTTCTTATAATGATTGTGCTGCACTTTAACTAGGACAAACTGGGGGATTTTAAATATTTAGGTTTAGAGGTATATGGAATACCTTAAACAATATGAAAAATATAAAGACACTGATATAGTTGTGACAAATCTAATAAGTCTAATGACTTTTCGAAATGCGCAGGGTCGGGTTCCGGGGAATGCGTTGAACCCGCCTCGAGCCGGTTCTGCTGGCCCCTGTTAGGGGTAATGGGAAAAAATCGAATAACATAGCGTAGGTCTGTAATCTTCTCATAAGTAGTACGTTCTTTTTAATTACCCACCTGAGTAGTTTAATTAGTAATTTTGGGTTATTGTATGCACTATATTATGTTATTTACGCCTATTTTAGGAAACACTGAGAAAAATGACAATCTTGTTTCAAATGTTTCATAGTTGTTGAGTAGTACATGTCTGGTTTAAGTCAGTTATTTCCAATCTGTGATAATAATAAATAAAAGGAGGCCTCTTGTATTTCTGAAGGAATCATCGTAGGAGCTAAGGCTCAGGATTCCGGAATTTTTGAGACTCTTTCACATTCATATATCAAAATAATGTGAATTTGAATTGACCTAATTGCGTGAAGTCCGTTTAATACAAAACACAGTTACCACCAATAAAATACTTCACGGTTTATTCAATAAAATTATACACCGAACGTACATTTCGGTCCTGCACGGACCATCTTCAGCGGTGGCAATGCTACAAACAGATATGTTTTTAGATGAGTTCAAACGACAAAAACCGAATTCATATCAATAAACATTCATGGACGCTACAATGAATCACAATCAGTAACGTATTAAAACTTACTAATAGTTGTCAACAAATATCATCAAATACACAAAAAATTTTACACATTAAAAACATGTCGTCATGAAATCTATCTAATTAGCTCAACTAATGTAAAATTACTTATCGGGGTGAGGTCGTTATTCAACAGCCTACCTCGGTGTTTCTTCATAAAAATGGCTTCCAATACGTCTAGATTGTAGCTATCACTACCCTTCAACAGTTTTATATCATTAAAAATGTCCAGTATCGAAACAGTGTTTGGCTATAAAGCTGATTTTTCGGTCTCGAGATTTCTTGTGTGTAATTTGTGTTCATATAATAGCTTAGCCAGGCTCCTACGCGTTTGACCTACATATAATTTATCACAAACCTCGCAACTGATTCCATAAATTCCGGATTTGTTGTTTAATTTGTTTTTTATGGTGTGTTTGTTGAAATTTGCTTCAGAAATTTTTTTAATAGAAAAAGAATAATAAAAATTTAGAACTTCACGGTAATCTAAATTTTACCATTCTGCTAATTTGCAGCAAGGATAGTTTACATTTGAAACAACTGGTCTAAAGGCACCCTTAGGCTTCACCAACAAGCAGCAGTATAGTGTCCACTAAGATGTAACGCTTAGTGAGAGAACAGCTATATAACGGCTATTATACTTCTGTTACAGTCTCGCAGTTATACGAAACTTACAGAACCCTTCGGCTCGTAGATAGTGTTGAACTAAATTCCATTTATGAAGGGCTCTAAGTTGAGCTTGTTCCTAATAGCAGAAGCAGGAACGACAATTATAAGCATTTTAAAGGAAATAACGTCATTAAAGAATTAAAAACCAATGAGTATACTTAAGTACACATTAATATTATTAATCAGGCAAATATGTTTACTTTAAGTTTTTCCTTATTTCATTTTTTCTTCAGTGACCTTCAATTTGTTTATTACTAGCTCTGTTACTATATACTTAACATGCATGATGATACAATTATACAACTGCCACGGAATTGCTCATTTCCAGTTAACTAAAACAATTTTCATCCAAATATATATCCATTGGATTTCTTTCAACACCCTTAAAATTTATCGTTAAATACTAGTTATAAAACCTTATCTGCGAACGTTGCTATTGAGTTCTCTTATAAAACTAAAAGAGTATCATAGAAACTAACAAACATATTGTAAAACATCAGTATTAAGATGTGCTTTTATTTCCTTAAGGGAGAGTGCTTTTCCTCAGGAATATCTATACAGAACTCTTATTTACTGTTGCTGCAGTGGCTTCCTTTTAGTACCAAAAATTCTCTTTTTTTAATGCACTGCTGTGCTTTCCACTCTTTTCCGGGTTCTGAATGGGGGTCATTTATTAGTCGTCCAATTATACCAGTTTTTGTTTTAGTTAGCGGCCAGTAGAACACTTCGTCACACAGCTAATGATGGTCACACTTTACCCGTTTCTTTCGTTTGAACAATTCTGAACGATACTTTCGAATAGTACGTATTAACACAATCAAAAATAAAGTAGGAACAAAATCACTTGATGGTCAGAAATTTTAGGTTAGAATGCTTAAAACATGCGAGAATAGCATGCTCCCTGTATTTAGTTCATAATGGTTCTTTAACAGTTCTAAAGAATGCGTTGTATCATCTCAAGTTATACAAGAGGGTGCAAATACTCCAACAAGTATTGATATTTTCAAGATGATTTTTTTTAACAACACAAGTTTCATAAGGCCTTTATAACTATAATGTACTAAGTACATAGTATTACTTTAGGCTCTATTAGAGCTTACAATAGGCACTAAGTGCTTATAGCCATTTTGGGTTATGTCCGGCATATCGCATACACATTAAAATGGGTTTAATTAAGTTAATTACGTAAAGATAAGTGAATATATTACCAAACAACAAAGCAAATGTTTAAGACTAATAAGTAATCGATTATGCTTCAATATTATGCAGAGTTTTCAACATAACCTTAAAACAATCAAATATGCAAGAAAAAAAATGTTTATAAAAGGCAAATTTGTGAACGGCGAATATTATATGGCAGTATTTTGAAAAGTTGCTGGAATAAATTTTTTCCGCAATAAAAATATGTCAGTGGAACACGAACGAATCTATAGCAAAGTCCAAGATGTCTAACATCACAATTATTCCTTTCATCTTGCGGATTCATCCTTTACCACAATATTTTATTTGTGAGCGAGTGGGAAATACTGCTATTTAGAGAAAGAGAATGACGTTGAATATAATGCCATCTACATCTGTTGAGTGCTCAGACTCAGACGATGGTACTGGTCATGGATGTATAAAAGAGGGGATACCGCATATCATTGACAGAAAGCACATTGTTGTGAATCCAACATCTAAATGGCGTGAAATTAGCGCAATAACAAACTTTGTTTTCTTTCCGCGGCATTGGCGTGTCGTATTTTGCATTCTTCAGTATGCTTCGGAAACCTTGTGCTGAGACGTATTTTTAACTCAGTGTAGATTTTAGTTGATTCCACCAGATGTTGAAAAAACAATAGCGTGTCCCTTCAATGAAATTTATTTGCCAACTCTGTGCGGTTATCACCAGTAGTACACTAACTTTCTGCATATAACAAAATAATATAAGATCAGCATAATAATTATAACTAAGGGATTTCCTACCTGCAGCAGGCCGCTAATGTCTTCAAAATCCAAACTAATTTTGATACACTAAATAATACCTAAAAGGCTGCAGAAGGTTGTACTTCTCGCACGGTGGACAATGCGAATCTCGCCATTTTACAGCAAGAAACACCAAACAAAAACGAGTCCATGACGAATCCCGGAATGTCGAACCAAGGAAATCGTCGAACCACCGAACATTCTGTTTGTACGCGACTGACGAACTCGAGAAAGTCGAACGAGAAAAATTAAACCAGTGGTACTTACACCTATTTTAGTATATTGTATGCAACCAAATATGCAGTAGTGCATAGTAAGAGTGTTATATTCACATGTAGAAGATATAATAAAAGATGAAGATAATAGTGAAGTTAATATACTTACCGAAAAAATTTAGGTTGTATAGAATGACTAATCATGCCTAAAAGGTCATTATAATTATATTATGTAGATTTTTTTATTGACGATTGTCAAAACTGTAATTATACATGCAACATAACGTAATGTAAAAATCATTGTAGAATGCATGCAGAAAGTAATAGGTCTGCCTTTTGTATTTTGTCAATATTTTAAAACGCTCTCTAAAGCTATTCAGAATAGTAATACAAAATACTCATTACTTACCGCTTATTTAATCGGAAATATAGGTATTTGCTTCCAAGGTAATTAACTTATTTTATTTTAAATGGGACGAACTATATGTTGTCAAGACAAGAGATTATAGCAAAAATCTGAAGCAATATAGATATATTATGCTTGAATTTTTAAAGCCAACTTAAAGGTGATGGAAATACTGTCAGCAATTTGATTGTATAAGGCAACAAACAGCCACTCACCTACACAAAACTTAATGCACTTAGTGTAACATTACAAGCTTCTAAAATGGAAAGCAATTAAAAGAAAAGTTTTCATGAAGTTTGTCACACGTTCTTGCAAGCACCACGTAACCTTTACAGTTGTTGCACAAATTGTTTATGTAAGTAAATATTATAACAATCTTACATCATTAAAAAATCGTACTAACTGACATGATATAATAATTTTGGATACAGCATAGTATTTCATAACATTTATTTATGTACGGTACGAAAAATCGAAAGAATATAAACACAATAATAGGGTGGTACTGATGATTACAGACACAGTGTAAGCACGGTTGCATAAGCTAGACATTGATTCGTACAACAGTTGAGATACCGCTGGTATGTAACTAACTTCACTTCTTTCCACGATTCGACGTTTCCTGCGTTCGTCGATGCCGGTTTCGCTAGTTCGTAATTCCTTGGTTCGATATTCCGGGACTCGTGAGGATACCCAAAAACCTCACCCAAAAAAGATAAACAAAAAGAGCGGTTCTGCTCAACCTAAAAATAATAGATAGGAAAAAATATTGTATGAATATGATTTATGCACACATATAAAACTCTTTTTTTTTGTTATACACTAGTAAACAATTCATCTTTCAGTAGTAGTGTTGTAAAATATCGGCATAATAAGCAATTTAAATACCGCACGCCTATGAATCTTAACCTTAAATACTACTTGGGTGTTACATACCTGTGAAATGAAACATTGGGTTAACATATCTTTCTGCACATTTGACACTGCCTAATCATCTTATCACTACTACCGTTAACAATTATATGAAAATCATTCCCTGCGTTTTGCACATCATAAAACCAAATAAAAACAAACACGCAAACGCCCAAATGGTGTGACCAGTGACCGTGAACATGAAGCTTAGTCATTGGACATACACAACTGGTCAACAAGAGTCTAGGAAGAGACGGTCTACTTTGGCTCCCGAGCTTGCGCATGCGCATGACTACCTACATATGCGTTACGAGGCGAGATTAATTCAAATTCGAAGGAGACAAGGCACACTAAAACAGATACATAGTTAGCATATTACCAATGTACAGGGTGATCAATTAAGAGATGTGACCGATCTTATACCATATACGATAAGTTCTAGACTTACGTTTTATCTAACAATATTGCTCATTTATATGTATAGGATATGTTGATAATTGTCACATAATATGCATTAGAAACACCATTTTTATTTGGCAAAATATTATATAGAGGAATTAAGGTTGCAAATTATTGAATTTAAAATCTAATTTTTACCTGACTGAATTATGATTGTTTACAATGTCTGTTTTCAAGACAGTTTTGCTTACTATTTGAAAAAATTTTCCGTACAAAAATTACAGTTTCGTTGAGATAATCTTTTAATATTAATTGCTGCATACATTTATTACATTTTTGGTGGTTTTACGAATCCAAAAATAATTTCTATCAATTTCGCTTTGCCACTTCAGTTGATTATTTTTCCCCAAAGCTCTAGAACTTATCGTATATGGTATAAGATAGGTCACATCTCTTAATTGATCACCCTGTACATTGGTAATATGCTAACTATGTATCTGTTTTAGTGTGCCTTGTCTCCTTCGAATTTGAATTAAGCTCGCCTCGTAATGCATTTGTAGGTAATCATGCGCATGCGCAAGCTCGGGAGCCAAAGTAGACCGTCTCTCCCTGGATCCTTGTAGTTTAGAATGTGAAAAGCTGGATCCCCTCTTCTATACATCCATGGTGCTGGTAACCACTACATCACCATTATAGAGAGTCTATATAACGGGGATTAAGAAGTTGCGACAACTTGCTCTTAAATACCAACGGTTATATAGTTTCACTAAAATATGTTTACTGCAAATACCAAAGGCTGCGCCATTTAAGCTTTTTAGGATGTATATAATAATAATAATAATAATAATAATAATAATAATAATAATAATAATAATAATAATAATAATAATTTTATTCCAATTCATACTTCCATACATTACAAAAATAAATTAACATAAAACAGGTTTTCTTGTACGAAATAGGAGTCATATTACAGTTTCCGAATATAAATAATAGGAGTAACAGTTTTATTATTAGGTAATGAAAGATRATTGGCAAACATAATAAAACTTAAAATGTTCATTGGGGTATCTACTGACGCTGAAAAGAAGAAAGCAATCATGACTTCCTGCCTATTAATTACAAGTATCTGGCAAGTACCAGTCTTTTTATCAGATAGCGCTCTGTAACATTCTCCCAACGTCGTCTAATCTAACCGTGGAGACCTATGGACCGTAAGAACTTGTTAATTAAAAAAAAAGCTAAATAGGGATATTCATTAAATTTCTTAAAAATAATGATTACGTATATTATCATTTCAAAGTACACAAGTTATTACTTATTTGTGCCTTACGATATTTTCATTTGGAAGGCTATTTTGTAGTTACCTTTGATCAAGTAGTTCGTGTATATCTAGTAGGTAGATAGCTCCTTTTTCGTCGTCAGGTTCTTTTTTATCAGGTTGGCAAGTTGTTTCTATGACGTCTCGCTTCATWGGCGATTTGTTTATTTCTTTGGTTTATTTACTTTCGAAATTTTGTTTGAACTTGTGTTAGGCAAATTTTGAGGTTCTTCGTCTGACAAAGATTACAGGTGTCATCGAAATAATTATCTTATATTATGGACGCTGCAAGCATTCACTCTCGTATCTGTGCCTTTCCTTACTTTTTATAATATATTGATATAACCCTTATTATATTACATATTATTAATATGTATAATCAAGGATATAACTATGCACTATAAACTAAGTTTCAAGATCATTTTGCATCATAAAGACACTTTGTTCGAAAATTTTTGTATTTTTACTTGAATTTGAAACGAATAAATTGTCAATTGGGTATTATCACTTTTTTTGAAAATTACGTAAAATGAATCTTGAAGTGCATATATATCGTACGCCATGTTAAAAAAAACAAAAAAATATTTGTAGGTAGAGAATTTCAGGTCTGAAATTCGAATTTTAAAAGTCACCGCCAAAACGCTTCTATCCAAAGTTATTCAACTCGTGACGTCAAATGTCATGTAAACATTACCGAGGAGCGTGCTGTTTAATGGTGTAGTATTATACCTGTACTGAAAAAGCTTTTGTGTGCTGTTTATTGAAAGGACGGTCGCACCAAAAAGTGATTTGTATAGTTTCACAAGCATCTATTATGTATGGAAAACAAAACAAATGTTGTTTTGTACATGGTTATAAAAGTACTTCAGTTAGTACAGCTAACAAAATGTTTGTAACCATTCCTCGAGATTATCAACGTATGAAAAAGTTGTTTAAGGCCCCTAGACGTGATATGCCGAAATCGCAGAGTTCGTTCTTCTGTTGTGAAGATCATCGTAATTCTTACTGTAACTTTTATTATTCTTTTTGGGGTTATAAGTGTTAACCATTCCGTTTCCATTTTGTTATAACTTGAAGAGGATATGAAAAATTATAATGCGTTTTAAGTTGATAAAGGGAAATGTTATAATAAAGAACGACGTTGTTCCCCATATATTCGACTGTTAGCCAGACCGGAAACAAGCCGCAAGAGCCCCGAAAATAAATGGCAATTTATATTTATTCTGACCTCTAAAATAAATATCAAGTTTAGGGTACATTTTTGATTCTTACATTTTTATGGTTACAAACAGTATGTTTCCAACAACCCACTGTGATCAAATTATCAATGCTACGTTAATTTGATAAAAAGTTCTCTTATTCTGTTGCTTTTACGTTCCTCATCTCCGCCGCGTTGAACCGCTCGTCGCTGTACACAAATTCCATAACCATGAACATGCCTTCAGAAGTCATAACTCATAAGTATTTCACTTTTTCTTGGCGTATTTTAATTCGCCTGGCACAAAATGAGCGCAAACAACAAACTGATAAATTGAGGGGCTGAAGCTGACGCGTGACGCGCTGACCCCAGATGTAAACAAGCGGCCATTTACAAGACACCTGACGTCAAGGCCAGTATGTTCGCGTTTTGGCGGTGCCTTTAAATATTCACATTTTTTATATTATAAATACACCTTGCGATCCATTTTTTCGAATTTATAAGCTGTCGCAGCTGTTTTGTGGATTAGATGGTACCAATTAATATGCAATTTAATAAAATATAAATACATGGCAAATACCCAATTGGGTATTATCACTTTTTTTTGAAAATTACGTAAAATGAATATTGAAGTGCATATATATCGTACGCCATGTTAAAAAAAAACAAAAACAATATTTGTAGGTAGAGAATTTCAGGTCTGAAATTTGAATCTTAGGAGTCACCGCCAAAACGCCTCTATCCAAGGTTATTCAACACGTGACGTCAAGTGTCACGTAAACATTACCGAGGAGCGTGCTATTTAATGGTGTAGTATCATTCTTGTATTGGAAAAGKTTGTGTGTTGTGTTTATTCAAKGCACGGTGTAAGAGTTCGCACCAAAAAATTATTTGTGTAGTTTTACAAGCATCTATTATGTATGGAAAACAAAACAAGTGCTGTTTTGTACCTGGCTGTAAGAGTATATCAGTCAGTATCGCTAACAAAATTTTTGTAACCGTTCCTCGAGATTATCAACGTATGAAAAAGTTGTTTAAGGCCCCTAGACGTGTTATGCCGAAATCGCAAAGTTGTTTTTTCTGTTGTGAAGATTACCTTAATTCTTACTGTAAGTTTTATTATTTTTTTTGGGGTTATAAGTGTTTAGCATTCAGCTTCCATTTTGTTATAGCTTGAAGGGGGTATGAAAAATTATAGGCGTTTTAAGTTGATAGAGGGAAATGTTATAATAAAGAACGACGTTGTTCCCCATATATTCGACTGTTAGCCAGACCGGAAACGAGCAGCAAGAACCCCGAAAATGAATGGCAATTTATATTTATTCTGACCTCTAAAATAAATGTCAAGTTTAGGGTACATTTTTGATACTTACATTTTTATGTTTACAAATAGTATGTGATCAAATTATCAATGCTACGTTAATTTGATAAAAAGTTCAATTATGCTGTTGCTTTTACGTTCCTCATCTCCGCCGCGTTGAACCGCTCGTCGCTGTACACAAATTCCATAACAATGAACATGCCTTCAGAAGTCATAACTCATTAGCACTTCACTTTTTCTTGGCGTATTTTAATTCGCCTGTCACAAAATGAACGCAAACAACAAACTGATAAAATAAACGGGCTGAGACTGATGCGTGATGCGCTGACCCCATATGTAAACAAGCGGCCATTTACAAGACACCTGACGTCACGGCCAATATGTTCGCGTTTTGGCGGTTCCTTTAAATATTCACATTTTTAATATTAAAAATACACCTTACGATCCACTTTTTCGAATTTATAAGCTGCCACAGCCGTTTTGTGGATGAGATGCTACCTATTAATATGGAATTTAATAAAATATAAATACATGGCAAATACCCAATTACCGGGCGTTAAAGGCAAAGCGCACGTGTATAATTAGTAAGTCCAGACTGCTAGCGCCGTCTCACTTATTGCACAGACAGGCGCAGACTTTAGCTCCAAGTGGACACCGAGCGCGTGATATAACCTAACTTATTAACCACCGTGCCATAAGGTATAAGTGTTGAAGGGTTCATATAAATAGTCTGTGAGTTCTTGCAATTCAAAAGMTGGTTCAACTCCAACAAATCAWTTAATTTTGAATCAAATTKGAAGGCTTTTATTGTAAGCGTTAGAGAAGAATTTATCTTTAACTCACTTCGTTAATTACTAAAAGTAATTTAAATTTAGTTCCGTTTTAATTTTTTTTACTATTTTGTTTAAAATTGAATTTATTCGTGGTATTAGTCTTTTTAATTTTACAATTTAGATTTTCAAGAATAACATCACATCAGCCGCAAACAAGTGGATAACGTTAATGTTTTGTCTTTAGCTGGAATAAATTTCAGTCCCTTGTTTAATAATTCACATTCTTTACCTGAAAAGCTAGATTTAGAAAAAAATAATCTCTACAATAAAAATTAAAAGGTTGAAAATTATTAAATATCTTAGATGAATTAGGGTGAATCCTATATGTGACATCTGTGTGTGTTATCTACAGATTTAATAACATTGAAGCTGCAAAAACTTTTATTTTGAAATAAGGAGTCATTAAAAATTTGCAGGAGATTTACTTTAAAGTTGGTTACTGTGCAAACTTCGTAACTCATTTACGTTTTCATTTAAAATGTTATTTTGGAACGCGTGGAAACATATTACGGAGCTATGAGTGCTCTAAAGTTTGAAATCCAATATGGTGAAGTGATGCAGTAAGTTTAAAATACAGGAACTTTAAACAAATATTAATTAAATTAAGGTGTTTCACTTAAGTCTTCATCTATATCTTCAGTGCTATTCTTAAGGCTGCTTGAGCTGCTACACTTTTCGAACGGATTTTTTAAACAACGCAAATTGGCAATAAATCTGGTTTAATGCTAGTTTGTACAAATCATATTTTTAGTAAGAGTTTTTTTGTCTCAACAATTTTTAAATATAATGTTAAAAATTAAAAACAATTATCTAAACATTATTATTTTTTATATTATTAAGTTTGCGCAGTTGCAGGAAGTAACCAACCTATTAAGTAAATTGAATAAATAATAATAGCATTTTGTATTTCATTAAGAACTGTTTCTTTTGCAAATCTCTAAAATTTCTAAACAGTTTTATTTTGGTTACTTGTTACAAAAATGTAATATTTTAACGTTATCTGAACTTGCAGTGTGCAGTGTGCCTATTAAGTAAGTCTTGCGACAGTTTGAAAACAAAACTCGGCAGCAAGGTTTCAATAAAGGATGAATATCTTCTTCTAAGTGATAAGGCTCTGGGAATTTTAATTTAGTTTTAGACGTCGTATTTGTATGTAAGAAGAACATATAGAATAAAAAACAAAAACAAAAGCAAACGAAGGTGACCGTGTCCAGTTTAACTCACAATTTGCGAAAATTTGCAGTGATATATGTCTGTTCATTCCTCACATTATTTATTAATTTAGTGTTAATAAAGAAAGAAAAGTTTAATAATAAAGATATACGAGTTTCATTAAATTATTATCTCTTACCTATGATTGGTCATATCTTCACTTAGAGTAAGATGCCATGGAAAAATTTTAATTGCAACAAGACTAGCTTAAAAAGGTTTGGGAACTACTGGTTTAAGTAATATTTATTTATTTATTTATATACAGAAGCACAAACAGGACGAACCTAAAACAGTGCTTACAACTTATTCAATAATGAAATTAACATAGTATAGAATAAACCACACGGCAAAACAGAAATTATTAAAATGTAAAATTAATACCTAATTAACACCTAACTTACGATTATAACATTATATAAGAAGTAAACTATCAAAATACGAAAACAAACTGAAGAATTTATCGGTGGAGCACTTTTCTCCGAAATGAGTATACAGAATCACTAAATATATCAACTTCAAGTGATGGATTAGTTAGCCTGCTTAATGAATTGTAGGTCTTCATACATCTAAGAAGTGGGGAGTTTGCATATGCATTAGTGAAATATACTGGTACATAAAACAAATTATGAGACCTAGTGTTATACACAGAAGGCACCGAAATATTCAACATACTCAAAATAATTGTCGAGGCCACTACACCATTGCAAATGCTGTGCAGATAACGGAGATCTGCAAAAAAAACATCGTCGCTGCTCCTGGGGCAGCATGCGAAAGTGTTCACGTATATGGTCAGTACTCTGCAGATCTATACGAAGTTTATAAGCAACATATCTAAGGAATTTGTTCTGAATCCGTTCAAGGCTATTAATGTACACAATATATTGGGGATTCCAAATAACCGAAGCATAGTTCAGAATACTATTAACTTAAGCAATGAACAAAGAATTAAAAGATTTCCATTTTCTAAATTCAGAACAAACTCTAAAAATAAATCCTAGACTATTATTTGCCTTCCTTACAATATACGAAATATGTTCACTAAATAGCATCTTTGAATCAAATACAACACCCAAGTCTCTAATTGAATTTACCCTATTCAACAAGTTACTGTTTATACTATAATCAAATTTTATAATGCTCTTATTCCTGGTAAATGATATCGTGCAACATATATCAATGTTAAAAAAGGCTATATTTGGCAGTACGATTTCAGCCTTTCAATATCCTCCTGGAGAAGCTTGCAGTTGTCTATAGATGAAACACAACGATAGATTTTTAAATCATCGGCATACATAATATAATATAATATAATATAAAAATATAATACATTATTTTACCTAAATATGTTTACTTACTTGAGCTAACAATGACTGAGTTTTCTTTTGAAGGCATATCACTTTATTCAGCGCTTACAATGATGAATTAAAAAAATGTGTATTTAACGAAACGTTGTTGCGTGGAGAGGCTCACTTCCGAAGGAAAAATAAGTAAAGCAACAGCGTACAAACGAAGACGTGAAGCTCAGTTTAACAACCGGTGATTTTTTTTATTATAAAACCAACGTACAGCTTTTATTTATCAACTAAACAGCATCTACCAGATATTGTTGCCTTATAAAAGTTTAAGTCTTTAATGATGTATTTAGCATAACCAATTCTTTACATCTAAGCAGTGTCCACCAGCTACCCATGCAGGAGGAAAAAGCCCAATACTGTTTTTTGATTCCACATTATGCATTATATTTTGACGTAGACTTTGGAAACATTGATATAGGATTTGTATATTAAATTACTAGAAATTTTAAACTTGAAATTCAAACAGTACCTAATAAATACATTTAAATCTATAATAAAGTAGGTTTTACATAAATTAACTATCAAGCGTAATATCAACCTTTTTTTGTTCGAATTAATATCTGTGCGTAATGGTATTTTTTGCCTAAAAATACAGAGTTGTCCTATACCTAAAGTTGCCAGATTTTGAGTTATTCTTAAAAAATGAAATGTTTTGTTATTAATGAAAAAAATCATTTAGTAGCTTTTGGAAAAATGACAAGTTGCGTGTTTATAAAAACAAAACAAGCACATTTGTGTTTTGCCAATATGTCTGTACATGCAAAAATATCGAAAAATGAATTTTAATAAGCAATAACTTTCATATGTTATTTTTTTTACTTGCAGAAGCAAATAGAAATCGCTTATTGCCAAAAATTATTTATTGGCAATTTACAATTTTTTGTGTACCTCCTTACAATTAAGAAACATAACATTTACTGTACCTATACTAAAATTACAAAAGCTTTTGACAGAGTTAATGTGTATCGGTCACTTCGTAAGCTTGAATTCCTATAGGTTCTATTTTTAGTGAAAATAAAGAATATGTACCTTTATTAAAAAAAAATATGTATGTAAGTATATATTTTAAAGAGGCGGTAATTAGTCTTTTTTCCTGGACCACGTAACAGCTAGGGCGGGTGCTGCAGCACTGAAGATGCTCACCACAGCAGTTGACAAAACGTGAGTGAAGAAGATATCACCATGAGTATAAACACGGCCAACTAACAGAGAATCGCCTAACACTAGGGATTCGGGTCGTGAAAGAAAACTTGTGTAAACGTCAAACACTATATTAAAAGGAATTTTAACAAAATATTTGGGAAACGTAAATTAATCTTAAACCCTGTTATGTCTTTAAGTTGAGAAGAAGAGGCGTTAACACTTTTCAGCGGATTATATTAATAACAAAATACAAGTTATATTACAGTAGTGCAAAACCGGCACATGACATATCGCGATCTAGATAATGGCTAGCTAGATACATGACACGCCCCTTTCAAAAGAAACAAGAAGTACAAAACAAATACAATTGGAATTACAGTATGGGTTACAAGTTTAGTTTGCATGGGCGTTTCACGACGCGGCCACTTCTAGTGACCAAAGCGCTGGTAGGCGCAATTTTTGGAACATCACTTTCACGCACATGTATGTCTATTTGATCTTTGCGCGGAACACTTTTCTTACAATCCGGGACTTCGCTCGTTCTATATTTCTCCTCCAACTTATATCGAGTTTCACCTTGTTCCTCACGGACATCTCGAGATGAGTGCATCTCAGTCTGCACCACGGGCTTGAGAAAAACACGATTTCGGCGATATTTAGCATTATCAGCGGATTTTACAATATAATCATTTGGACCTGATTTACTTAAAACTGTTGCAGGTTTCCAGATACGAGGTTTTTCTTGGAGAAGCACCTTTTGCTCGGGCTTCAACTCTGATAATCTCTTAGAGGATTTATCGTAGTATGCGCATTGTTTTTTCTGTCTTTGCTCTAATTTTTTCTTAATATTAGTCAATGGAAACTTAGGCTGAAGTACATGCTTTGGAACCGGACATAATGTTCTCAGCTTCCTTCCCATCAACAGATCACATGGTGCTGGCAGATCTGCTTTCGGGGTGACATTATAATAAAGCATTGCCAGGAATGGGTCTTCTCCGGACTTAACAGCTTTAGTGAGCAAACCCTTCACAGTTTGTATCGCTCGCTCAACCATTCCATTTGATTTTGGATATAACGGACTTGAGGTAGTGTTTTCAATGGCGTATTGTTTGAGAAAATTTGAAAACTCGAAAGAATTGAATGGAGGTCCGTTATCCGAAAATATTTCGACAGGCAATCCATGAGATGAAAATACGTTCTTTAGTGCTGCTATCACATTTGAAGCTGTTTTATTATGAAGTTTATTAACAACAACAAACTTACTGTAATAGTCCACAATCACCAAGAAGTCAGTTGTGCCAAAGGATTTAAAATCAATACCGACCTTCTCCCACGGCAACCCTGGAATACTGTGAGGACAAAGTGGCTCTCTTTGGTTACTTCTTGAGTATTGTTGACAAATGTCGCAGGATAAGATTAAGGTTTCTATATCTTTCATTATTCCAGGCCAGTAGAAAGCTTCTTGTGCTATTTTTTTACATGAGACAACTCCCTGGTGTGCTTTATGCATTAACGAAAGCATCTCGGACTGTAGACTAACAGGTATCAACCGTTTTCCATAAAATAAAACGTTATTATGGACATAAATGTCGTTTCTAATACTCCAGTATTTCCTTGTTTCCGGTGGGACACTACTTTTGTGACAAGGCCAGCCGTTAAGGGCATAATACTTTAATTTTTGTAAGTCGCTATCTTTGTCTATAGCATTTATAAGCCGCTGTTCATTTTCACGGGATGTTACTACTACTGAGTGTACTCTTAATCGTTCATTTAGATAGTCGGTAGGGATTTTCTCCGAAGCGGGGTCTCTGCTGAGCGCATCTGCGACTACTTGTTGTTTTCCAGGCACATAGCTCAGCTCGAAGTTGTATCTCAGTAAACGAACAGTTAACCTTTGTATCCTAGGCGATAGATCGTCTAGTGGTTTTTTTAGGAGCCCTAATAAAGGGCGATGATCTGTTTTAATTATGAACTTTCTGCCGAAAAGATAATGATGAAATCTTTCACAGCCGAATACCAATGCAAGAAGCTCCTTTTCGATATGGTTATACCTCTGCTGTGTGTCTGTTAGTGAGACGGAAGCATACTCCACAGGATGATCATTCTGCATAACGACAGCGCTCAATCCGTAAGGACTGGCATCGACAAATAAAGTAGATGGTTTTTCATTATCAAAAAAAGACAATACCGGTGTTGAAGTCACTAGGCTTTTTAGTCGATTGAAGCATTGCTCCTCTTGCTCGGACCATACCCACTCGATATTTTTGCTCAGAAGTCTTCTCAATAGAGCTGTTTCCTGTGAGAGGTTGTGAATAAATTTAGCCAAGTACGTCACCATGCCCAAAAAACGTTGGAGTTCCTTTACATTTCTTGGTGCAGTCATATTCTGAATTGCTTGAATTTTGACACTATCCGTGGAAACTCCCGATGAACTAATGACATGGCCTAGGAACTTGACAGAGGACCGACATATTTTAGATTTTTGCAGGTTTAAAGTCAATTCACTTTGTTCGATTTTCGTCAAAACATTGTCCAAGTTCAAGTTGTGTTCTTCTATCGTCTTTCCAAAAACCAATACATCATCGAAGTAGGCAATAACACCGCTTATACCTTCCAACGTTTCGCTGATAAATCTTTGGAATATCTCTGGCGCCGAGGAAATTCCATAAGGAAGCCGAAGATAGCGATATCTTCCCCAACATGCAGCAATTGTACATAATTTGGAGCTGTCCTCCTCAAGGGGAATCTGTAAGAATGCCTGTGATGCGTCCAACAACGTAAAGAACTTAGCACCGCTAAGCTCATTAAACAAACAGTCCAGAGTAGGAACGGGATAGAGTTCACGTTTGATATACTGATTCAATGAACGAGGGTCCATACATACACGAATATCGCCGTTAGGCTTGGGCACCACTACGATGGGGTGTACCCAGTCAGTGGGTTCAGTTACTGGGACAATAATACCCTCATTTACCATCTCGTCCAATTTTTGTTTGACCTTGGTTTTAATGGCAAGGGGGATTTTACGACTAGCCGAAACTCTKGGAACAGCKTTTTCTTTTAGAGTTATTTTGTACATTTTCTCAACCCGGCCGTGACCATTAAACAGTTTTGCGTGTTTGCTAATGATCGCTTCTGTCAGCGACTTTTCACTAGTTATAGCTGTTACCTTAAAATTATTTTGATCAGAAAGTGTATCATTTTTTATTATGCCAAGCGCTTTTGATGCTTTATAGCTTAGAAGAGAGGGTTTATTACTAGACTTTTGTAAGACATAAAAATCCAGCTCACTACGAGAGGGTCCATAAGCACAGTTCACCCTTACTTTGCCCAAGTAACCGATATTGTGCCCGGAGTATGACTCTAACTTAGCGAAAGAATTTATAAGTGCACGTTTAGGAATATGCAGTTTTTTGAAATCGGCGTAGCTCAAAAGGTTAGCTTGACTACCACTGTCTATTTTTAAGCTCAAAACAACGTTGCGCGTGAAAAAGTCAATATTTTCAAACCAGTCAGTGTCTCGATTGATAGAGTTCACGCGTTTCACATTCGCGTCAAATCGCTCAAGAGTCTCTGAAACTGTCCACACCACGCGATCAGGATTACTTCCGGGGTCACCCGATTGATCGTCACTATCATCGGAATGTTCGAGACAATCTTCATGTCCATCCAGATAGTCAATATCGTGCACATACCTCTGAGTACAAAATTTGCGGTAATGTCCTCGCTGTTTGCACCTGCTACAATATCGCTTAGAGGCTACGCACTTACCTCGTTCAAGCGAATATCCACAACATATACACGCGTTACCTCGAGTGCGATCTGTGCCTTCAGTTAAACCTGAAGAGGGTCCGGTCCTGCGCTCTGCCATTGGTTCGCGTCGATATGCAAATTCAGCCCGCGATTTTCCATTGCCACCGCTTCTTTCGCTGCCGTGGGCACCACGTTGTTGTTGACTTGAGCCGGCTCTAACTAAGCCGACAGTTGCTGTTTGTTCCCTGGAAATTTTTTCTTGTGTGGATACACTGGACTCCATGGCTCGACAAATCTGAACGGCTTCCGAAAGCTTTAAATCGGCATGTTGCAATAGTTTTTCTTGTATACGCAAATCACGAACTCCTAGTACTATTCTATCTCGTATTAGGGTTTCTTTCAAATCCTTGAACTCGCAGGTTGCTGATAATTGCTTAAGGGCAGTAACAAATTGGTCTATTGTTTCCCCAACCATCTGATCTCGTTTGAAAAACTTAAAATGCTCATACACCGCACTTTTGATGGGGTCGCAGTGTTCATCGAATTTCTGTAACACTGTTTTCAAGCAATTTTCACTTTCTCCATCCTTATACTCGAAAGTATTAAAGATATGTAACCCCTCATCGCCCAAAAGATTGAGAAGTATTGCGATCTTTACATCGTCCTGCTTACTCGTTTTTCCACTAGCTCGGAGATAGAGGTTGAACTTCTGCTTCCACAGTTTCCAGTTAGTGGCTATATCAGTCTTAAAATTCATTTCCTCTGGGGGTTTTGCGTGTTCAGCCATCTTTTTCGTAGGAATAATCACGAAACAACCACAGAGTGATACAAAATCCTCCAACAGAGTTTCCTAGATCGTCGATAAAATACCTCGCACCGCACTGGTTCAACTGGAATTAGCTGACAAGCGTTTTTGACAATTCAGTGTTTTCAACTTGCAGATTTTGCTATTATTTTCGCACTACCGCCGCGATTTCAACCAGCTGTCACCATGTTATATTTTTAAGTTGTGAAGAAGAGGCGTTAACACTTTTCAGCGGATTATATTAATAACAAAATACAAGTTATATTACAGTAGTGCAAAACCGGCACATGACATATCGCGATCTTGATAATGGCTAGCTAGATACATGACAAACCCTAAACACGAGATTTGAAAATACCGCAAAAAGCTAATCTGACAACGGTGCATATATTTGTGATTTGACTACTTGACAATTTGACATTGACATATGACAACGCATCATTGGTGTCGCGAGTTGTTGACGTTTGTTCTCTTACTCTAATTTTTATAAAAAATAACTTACCTTTTGTTAAAAATCTGGCATTTATCCGTACTGTGACATGGCTTCTATGGCTGGCTTGAAACGAAAATGTTTGGCAGATGCAGTGTTTGAGATCAACGATGGTGACTGTTCCCCAGAATCGGTTTCTGATAATGAAGCTTCAAATAATGTAGTGGCCCCAACAGAGTGCATTAAGATTATTCCTTCAGCATCCCAAGGATCTGATCTATCAACAACTGACTCGGGTTTTCATTCTGACGATAAATTGGACGCACGTGATATAGAAGAAGGTGAATTATTGCAAGACCAATTTGATGGTGCGGTAAATGAAGTGTTACCTGTATCAGCGACTATGGAGCCTTGCAAAGCCGATATCACTGAACAGCCACAGCCTGCAATTACTATAAGTTTTGTAGACCAGAAGGTAGCAGAATTATACAAGGACCACATTATGAAGTTCTTAAGTTATTTTAAAGAGTTTTCCGTACGAAGTGATGACTTACAACTTGCAGTAGTTCGAGATGAAAATATTACACCCAGTGAATGGTTGACAGTTAGTCGAGATTTTTTACCGACAAAGCCTGATTCATCACCAAAATCCAAAAAGCGAAAGAAATCAAAAAAGAATAAGGATTTGTTTGTGTTAGATGCAAGTCCTTCATTAAGTACTAAGGAAAATTCCACTTTGCGGTATTTGAGTAAATTTATTGTTGAAGAAGAAGAAGAAGAAAGCAGAGAAGAAGAAAGTGCAAAACGATCTGCTCAGACATGTTTTAACTGTAACGGCAGCCATTCACTAAAGGATTGTACGAAGCCAAAAGATTATAACAAAATTAATTCTGCCAGACAAAAAATGAAAAAGCAGAATGCCAAGCAGTCAATGTAAGTACTAAGACTTGAAGTTTGTATGGGTTAGTATCAAGGAGTTCCTCACTTGTTTAAAAATATACGTTGATTCCTTCATTTAATAATATTTAGCATTATTGCTTTATTTCATTATTCCACTTACTTCCCGTATTCCATTTAAACTTTTCGTATTGGAATAAAGTTATATGGAGGGTCCTTTTGTGTAGAAATAAATCGCTTCATAATTAGTTTACTATGGATCCATACCGTGACCATAAATTTGCACTTCTTTTCTTCTACCGCAAACGGTGCTTGTTCACCGTTTTTGGGAATGATTTATGAGCTCAGGTTCGGCATTTGCTAAAGGGACCTCAAGTGGTAAGTAATCCCTCATTACTGGAGTTAAAATCTTTTACTGAGGCCGTATAACCTTAGTAAACTGGGAATAGTATACTTCTTACCATCTTTTATAAACTCCGTAACCACTTGTGCATTTTGTTAAAAAAATAGTAATACATCTCGTAATACATACATATATCAAGTTTCTGTGACAAGCATGTAGTCCAAAAATTTCACAAACTTGTGCGTTTTGTCTTGTGCGAGTTTGCATGGCTTTTAAAATACTTTCATTGTTGGCTTATGTCATAATTTGTATGAAATTTAATGCACTCACTTTTATTTAGTATTGTTTTAATAAATTTTTCTTCTTTGTAACTCTATTATTACCAACTTTTGATGCCATCTTTACTAACTTGGTCTGCCATGACTCCTGCCCTGCCCTTATTTTTTACCTTTTAATGCAAATTTAAATGTTAATATAAAGTGTGGTTTTTAAGAAGTTTTTTTTATATTATATTGTTCCTACTGCTTGAGTACTTTATGGGATCCCTACCGCAAATCTCAATATCCTAAATKAAAGATTTGAAAAWTAGAATTTTGGTTTCGTACTCTAAAACTAAATATGCCTTATAAATACTTTTTATTGCATTACCAAGCTATAAATTTTATTCAGAATATTTTTCTCTAAGATAAAAATACTTAAAGCCACCGATTGAGTGAGCACGATAACTATACCACCCCTACCTTCGAAAACCCTTTAATTTTAAACAATACAGACAGACTAATGTTTTGTTTAAATTTGAGGTATAAATGTTCTATCATAAAAAGTTGCTAGTTATTAAAAAAAATGCAAGTTTGGCTTGGTATTCGAAAACCGAACACCCTGTTTAAATATGCTTTGTTATTACATTATTCTGGAAGATTTCAAATAAAACACAATAACAGGACATGTGAGATGTGTTTTGTAACATGTAGATGAATTATTGCACTATTCCACTAGTACTCCCGCTATATTACATTAAATCCACTAGTACTCCGACTCATTTCCATGTATTCCACGATATTTCCTGGTGCAATGTACACCAATTCCGCTAAGTGAGGGAACCCATGGTTAGTATATTAGAAATATTAAAACAAAGCAAGTTTTAGGCGTTATCATGTAGAACAAGATCAGGTTTATGGGCATCTAGTACCTGGCAAAATATCGAAAAATCTGCGCAACGCCTTGGGATTGAAACATGACCAGCTTCCTCCATATATATACAAAATGCGGGTATTGGGTTATCCACCTGGCTGGATTGAAGAGGCAGAGGTAAAAGAATCTGACCTTTGTATGTTTGATATTGAGGGAAAAAGTTTAGTCAATATTAAAAGAAGGAAAACAATAAATCCTGAGAAGATTATCGATTTTCCTGGATTTAATATACCGATGGAAGATGGTATAACGGATGTAAGTAATAGTGCTTTTAAGGGGAGTTTAAAGCGATATTTTGATGTTTGCTGATTTTATTTGTTTAAGGATTATCGTTATTATGGCGTTCCACCATACTCTGTTAACTACAGCAAAGAAGTAATGTTAGAATATATTAATAAAATGTATGAAAAAGCTGTGGATAACCTTGAAGAGTGTAACATGGACTTAGACACTCCAGAAGAAATTGTACCAAATAACACAAGGGAGGAACCAGGACGTACTAAAAAATTACAGGTACGTTTATGTTTTAAAATGCTAATAAACTCTATTGTGTTGGTTTTTGATACCCTTATTCCATAACCTACTATATTATACTGTGATTGACAAGGAATGAGTGAATGTTTGATTGAAGTAATTATCAAATAGGAAGTAGTGACCAAAAATCCCTTATTTTTTGCCTCTTTTGTGGATCTTGTGAATTTTATTTAAAATTAGGCAAAATTTCAAGATGAGCATACTCCTTATTTAATTTATTCAAGGTGAAAATGACATTTTGCAAATAAAATTTTTCTAAGCTTTTATAAAACACTGCATGCCAGTGGGTATCAATTCAGCCATGTACTATTATAACTGTTACAGATCCGTTTGCCACACTATAGCTTACTTGAACTTATCGGATAAAATACGATGATAGATTCTGAAAACCGCTAACAGATTATGTTGTCATATGTTGGAAATAAAAACTATGTGCTCAACTTGAAATTTTGCTTACTTTAAAGTATCATCATGAGCCATTATTCAGACCACTTGTGTGGACCGAATTAAAGGGGGGTAAAATTTTTGGTGACTATGTGTGTTCTGATATTTGAGTCTAAGTTAAAGTTTGCAGTTATAATCCATATGAATGTAATCAATTACATTTATAGACACATTTATATTAACATTGTAGCTGTCATTACCATGTTTGAGTAGAACTGTTTCAAGGTATTTCTAATACATTTTTTATAAAATATATTTTTCATATTTCCACTATTACATTACATACCTTATATTTTGTAACCTAAAGGCTCAGTTGCACAAATGTGGTTCAAATTTGAACCACAGTTTTTTGTGTATTTAATTATCATACAGGCATTGTATTGCCAGTTGCCTCCCATTGCCGTAGTAAAATATTTTATTAAATAATTACAATAATAAAAAAATTACTTACTCCTTGAGATATTTTTGGGAAATATTGATGCAGAGGTGATAATTGCAACATTGCAAGAATTTCAACTTCTCTCTTACAGTTCCTTGCAGTTGCAACTTTTTTCTTGCAATTATAACTAACAAGCGGCAGTATGAATCGCGCTCAGACATGCAGTAATGCTATACAAGGGATTATTCTGTAGGTACTATTAGGGAATTTCAAAACATGTAGGGAATTTTTTTTTATTTTTCTGGCAAGATCTAGTCAATTAAGCGACAGGTGCTCAAAATTTGATAATATGTAGAGTAAAAGATAAAAATCTTAATTAAAAAATTCTGTTTAAATGTTAAGAATACTTAATAGCTGCTTTGATAGATGTTCAAAAACAGTTGCCTCCCTCTAGTGTATTTTTCGTGTCTATAAAGAATTTTGGATCCACACCTTGCTCTCAATCATGCCAAAGCATAATATTTCATACCACATACAAGTGTGTGCTTACAATTTAGTGTGATTGAAGGATTTGTTGTTACATCCATATATATTGTGTGGAAAGAATCACCATTAGTATAGAAAGATGGAATTTTAGAAAGAAAAGCTGGAACAATTTTTGATCGACTGTAGTGATTTAGCGATAAATATGAATAGAAATATAAAATATAGAATAATAATAATATATAGAAAAAAAAAACAATATATAGAAAAATATAAATAGAAATAAACTTGGCAGCAAGGCTTTTAATGCAGTTGTCATGCAAATGCAAATACCAAGTGTATTAACTTTTTGTTTTGTTTTTATCTACTTAAACAGCATTAAAAATAAATAAGCACAAAAGTGTTATTGCTGTTTATTACACATAGTCGACAACCTGGTCTGGTAAATGGTGTTTAGGTAATTCCAGGGAAAAAATTCTAACAATGTAAGGATTTCCAACATTGTCGCCTTGTTAAAGCTATAATTGCAACAAAAATGTAATTAAAAAAAAGTTCATCGTTCTAACGGTAACATTTGCGTAATTATACACATCTGCAAAAAATTTCTTTTATAAAGCACTGAGCACTTAAATGGTACATAAATTAAAATGACAAAATTATCATTCTTGTGGCTTATTATAGACCACAATCATTAATGTTTTCAAAAATCGTTATGTCTCCATAACTGTCTGCACTTGAATTTAATCAAGTTCAATTTCAACACCATTTCAGCAGTAATTTTGTTGACTTTCTAATGAAGTTCACTAGACACACACTGAATTTAGGAGAAATATTGTGTCTTCTAATATCTTTTTTTGGGATCACCCTAAATAAGTTCAATCTGATTTAGATTGCAGAAGTGAGCAGATAATTTCAATATGGTGTGCCCTTTTCTTGAAATTTCATCAGTTCTGTATTCTTCAGCATATCTACCTCATAGGTCTTTTTTGTCGACTTTGTTAGGTATTTCAATATTAACTGAAGTCACAATCAATAATGTCTCAGGTTCAACTGGCTTGACTGGGCTTCTTGTTTAATTGTTCAGATTTATATTTTGTGTTCTTTTACTTGTCTTTTACTGTTACTCTTTCAGGATGTAACAGTGGCCATAACTGTTTTGTAAACCAAGCCACCAATGAAGTATCTGTGTATAAACACAACTTTTTATTTATCCATGTATTTATATCACTTTCTTAATTTATGTATCAAAGCTTAAAACATCTCATCTGGGTGTAAATGACACCCTTTTTGCTTTGATCATAGTACTTCACTGATATTTTTTTGTTGATTCTATGTGCTAGCTTTTGCTACATTTTCGGTGGTACAAAATATCAGAACTGATGCCCCAAATGATCGATTGTTAACTAAATAAATGGTATAATTAAATAACATCTACTCTGGTCAAGTCATCTAGATCCCACGACACTATGTCTTCGTTTGGATTCAACAGTTGAAGAATACCAAATGAATTGGCTATTGCAGACTGCATACTTGTATCCACAGTGTATGGAATGCTAAAAATTAAGTGAACAAATTAAAATCATGTTTGTAATTACTCTTACCAGCTATCAATTTTACATAGAAAATAAGCAGAACAGAAAAGGATGTTTTAAGAAAATAAAAAGCTAATTAGATACTCATTTAGGCTTTCTTACAAATGCTGGATAAATCCTGATACACAGTAACACCTTTTACATAAAATTCATGTCTAAAACGGTCTATATGGTAGCAGATTTTCTATTTCCAAATAGGATAGTAATCACCAGTAGGTTCTGCAATGGTTTGCAAACAAAGATGATGATTTATGTCAGATTGTGGACCTGCCTTGTAGATCAGCATAATGTTGAGAAACTGATAACTAAAAGCTGAAAATTAACTGTGGTTCATGAAGCAGATATTTGTCATTGATCTTAAGTCATGCTGTGAATGTGAGTGTGTTTGATTGGATCAGAAAATAAATAGCATGTTAATTGTTTGTCTTGATTATTGCATTGACATTTTTATTATTACTGATGTGTAAGTTAACAGTTAACATGCTTGAAATTTAACTACTATTTGAATATTAAACAAACTGCTTTATCAAGGACGAGGCTTTAGCCGAACACTGTGATTCGCCTTCGCTATGTGATTTAGAATCACAACAGAAAAAACTGCTGGCAGAATTAGGAGTTAGCACCAACTCAAATGATGATGAACAGTCCCCTCCCTCCTCCGAATTAAACATAACCAAACAGCCCAGCAATGAATCAAACTTGTTAGATGAAAGTATAGATGACAGAAAAGTAGTAAAAGTCAGCAGTTTTGGTACCCCGATACTGAAAAGTGCTTCGCCATATTCAAAATTACCTAAACCAGATAACTTTTCAAAAGATGTTTCTCCAGTTATCAACTTTGAAAATTTGCCAAACTCAACTGGGAAGTATGAGCAGATGACGGGAGTTTTGCAGAAGGTAAGGAGCACTTTAAAAGATTTGCAGACTGAGAAGAAATGTATATGACAGGATAGTGGAGATTTAGTTGTTTATCAGTAAATTACGGTACAAATGCTGTATATTTTTTGGGTAATTTTGTATGTATTGAATTGAGTTGATATGTAAGTAGTACATCATTAGTACATATTGAATAAATGAGTTAATTACAATAATTGCAAAAAATTATTTATGATTACCACTAGCGGAACTCTTGTAGGACAGGACACATATTTCTTGACTAGTTTGCCATTTAACTTAACACAGCAAAATATATTAGGGCAAAAATCCTAAAATTTTCTAAATAAAATTTGCAACCATTATTTTTTGTTAATCTTTGGCATATGGTATTGCTAAATTAGATGATAACAAAAAAAATATAAAATGGTTGATGACAGGACTAAATAACTAGTCTAGTGTGCTCTAAATTGCAGTATGTTCAATACATGTGGGTACATAAAGCACTGGTATTGATTTATAATACATTTATTAAATGGTACATGTTTAAAAAGGTTATATAGCTACAAAAAAAGTGATTCACCATTTGATGTACTATAGTTGACATTTCACTTTCAACATCACTGCCTGCTGATTATTCAAGTTGACAATTACGTACGTTCCGAGGTATGTTCATCGCGTTAGGTTAAACGCAAAACTGATTCAAATAAATATCCATTAAACCGTTTATCACAGACAGTTTTTTCATTTCCATGTAAATATGTTTTACCTAACCCCTTAAATTATTAGTATTATATATTGCAAAAAACGTCATTTTTTAAATTTTGTAGTATGAGATGGGATAGAATATATGTTAATCCGACTAAGGGGAAGGCTATTAATGGATTAACATAAAACCGATTAACCGGTAAGCTGGAACTCCTTAAGCGGTCAATTTAAACCAGTTAACAGTCTTATTCCGTTTAACCGGTTAACTGGTTAACATAAGCCGGTTAATCGACAGTTTGATTATTATTATGAAAACCGGTTATTTTTCATGACCGGTTAAATTCGTCGTAACCGCCAAACCGGATATGGTGATCACTGTTGACAGCACTACTCTACTATATAATTAATAAATGGGTATGTAGGTGTAGAGTGAACCAAATGATATGCTGTCTGTCTATGCAATGATTGTTAAATAAATTTAGAGCTATCCCATCATTATAGTTGTGAAAATTTAGATGGCTATGCTATCTATCAGTAAAAAATCGAGATGATGACAAAGCATAGTTGCTAAACTGCATACTATACTATATTAGGATGAGTATGTGTTACATTTGATGCATTTTACTGGTAAAAAAATGTTAGTGAGAAATGCGACCTTGGAGATCACCAGCTATCAAGTCGACGAATAGCAGGCTCTCTAAGTTGCTTGGAACACAGTTGTGTTTAAAAGAGGATTTCATTGTTGAGGTGTTTTAAACCTTGATGGTTATTTTTAAATGACACTTCACTGGGAAGGTGTAGCTATGAAATTGATTAATCAAGTTAAACTAATATTATCTAATTTATTCTTGAATACATCGACTGCAAATGATGTGAACAGAAAAGAAATGTTTACTTACATTTACTCAAAATGTTATTTTGTTAACTTTAAAGAATGAGCACTAAGATTGCCCCTAAAGAGTTCATGAAGTTCATTACTATTATTTCTATTTGTAGTAACTTTGAACAGTTCCATACAGATAACTCTATAAGGAAATCAAACATTGGGTTTATTTTGAAAAACATTTAAAACATAAATAAAGCTTAAAGTTACTTCTACAAGAATAGTCTTCACGAAGTCTATTAAATCCAGTATATTTAACAAATTGGCAAAGCGCTTTCAGCTAAAATTAGCCATATCATTCTTGAAATATACAAAATTTTGAATGATTTTGTAATTTTAATTGTCCTATTTTAAATTCTTTATTTGATCATTGATTTCATGTTTGTGCTTTTGGTATGCAGGCTACTTTTTTGTTTGAAGGCAAGATTGCTTATTTCGAATTTGAGAACGTCAGTTTTCTAAATTCTTTTGTATTTCTGTATTTACATTATTAGGCACTGATGATGATTCAAGTTCCATAAACCGGATTTCTAATTTGGAGTATCTTTATGAAATTGGTGGTACCTATTTAGACCTAATCAAATTTCGAACCACGGATCCCGCTCTACCAGGCGTAAATGCTGCCGTTAGCTTGTGTAACATTTAATTTTATGTCACAGCGTTTTGCCAATTTGTTAAATATAATGGATTTAATAGACTTCGTGAAGACTCTTCTTGTAGAAGTAACTTTACTACATATATCCACTTAGTGAAAATGGACCAGTTTACATTGTTTAAATAAAGCTTGTAAAATAGTATTTAATTTAAAAAATTAGAGCACCTAACCCCTATTCTGTGTTGTGACATGCTCAGAGTATGTTAAAGTATATATTATACGACACATCCCTGTGAATTAAATAACAAAAATCATTATCGTTAGTAAATTTCTGTAGTATATTATATTTTTTTAACTGATGGTATCTTAATTGCATTATAAAATAATTGGATTCTAGGGTTTATTCTTCCCCAAACAAAGTACTTTTTTATAATCATTCTTTTTAAGCTTTAGCACCTAACGAGTCCACAATTTGAGGATTTTGTGAAGATCCCATTGCAAAGCGTCACATGTCACAAGATTGTTCTAAAGCTTAGTCTTGTCAGTGTGACTGCAAAAATACATTAATATGTTCTTGAAAATTATTAATGAATGAATTTCCAAAAGTTAAATATATCAAACTTTGATAACTAGGAGTATCTAATGATTTTAATAAATTCTGTTCTCATTTATGAATTTGTTTAATCAATGGTTTTTAGCAAGATATTAAATTAAATTAAATATTAAAAKTTAATATTTTTGATAATAAATTATTTGCAAAAATATGTAACTTTTGCGCAAGTGTTAAAATTTACTTAAAATATTTAGAATGTAACTTGTATCATATAAAAAGTTAGCAAAAATAGTGTTACCAAGTTGCATTTTACGACATAGTTTTGATAAAACTGTATTTCTTATCATAACAAACATGAAATATAGAAAAAATATATTTTAGTAGCCATGCATGGTATCATGAAATTATCTAAATTTTGGGGATAGGCAATTGATTGCAGTGGAAATTGTTAAAAATTGATATGAATGTCCCTGTTTAGCAAAATTATGTATACTGGCAAATTCACAGAAGTTTTTTGAACTGTCACAAAAAACTTAAGCATAAAAGTTGCTAAAATAGTTTTATGCTTTTCAATACAAACAAAAATTGTTTCACATCAATTTGCCACGTTTCGGTCTTGAGTTACATGAAGTCGATGGTTCGTTAAAGCTGTTTGTTATTACAGAAAAATTATATTGATTTCAAAAAAAATTGAAAATATGGCGTATGGTGTTCTGAGTTTTCTAAATATAACGCTTGCATTTTTTTTGTGGACCCCATAAACAAATTCAATTTTGTTTATTTTTATATATATATACATATTGCGCGCAATTTAGCAGTTTGCAAGTAGAAATAAGTATTTCCGCAGATTTTTAGGTAAATTCTAGCACTATTGCAAAACATATATTTTTGCGAATTAATAATCAAAAATTTTAATTTTTAATAATTTCTGTTGCTGCCCATTTCGAAACAMTTTGCAAAGTAAATATTGTAGAAAAAAATATTAATTCTAAATTTCCTCAAAGTTGCTAAATGTTTGTCATTATCTACAAAAAGGAGCCATAAATTACGCAAATTTATATTTTTAAATAGTTTGCACACCTCCAAGAGCTTAGCAAAGTGAGAGTTATTATTTTCATTACAAAATTATTGTATAAAAAATGTTAACAGACATTATATTCAAGGTATAAAAATTTATAGGGTTAAAAGTTGTAGAGAATAAAATTATCTACACACTGGAAGATTTTTTATTTGGATGTTTATCGAAAACTGGCATAAGGATTTGTGTTGGAAAATAAAAATACTAAAATCAAACCCAGGATAATCTTTTTCTTTAGCATATATATCTTGTCATTTATTTAAATAGTTTTTAGTGCAGTAAAAGCTTTTATTACAACTCCATACTTATATAATTACTTTTTCTGTACACCCTTTATTTGCCTAAAAATATAATCTATTACAATTATGTAATTGTGTAGATTCCATTATATACATGTTTAATAATAATTATTTTAAATTAAAACAATAAACAAAATAATAAATTGCTTTTAACGGAATGTGTTTAAACCCCGAACACAAATATAAACTATACTAATTATAGTGTGCAAATTATACAGAACAAAGAAAAAACATTTTCAATAAGTATCATTTGTCATGTTATGAACATTAGCACCTAGTTGAAACTTGTGAGTTATTTGCATTGCCTATTCCTTAAGAAAATGTAGGTGGGGCAGGCGGTGAACCATCAGCATCCTACAAAATTAACACATCACAGAAAAATAAAGATAATCCCTTAATACTAATGATTTGTGTGTATGAAGAACCAGGTTTTGTATTAGGCATCACTTTACCATAAAAAATTACACAAATATTTAGTAAATTTTTAAAATTACTTATTACTGTTGTCCGTCTGAAATAGTGAATTGTGACTAGTTATTTGTATAAATCTTACAAAAAATGTGGCTTGCAGTGGATGTCCACAATTAAATAACTTTAATTAAAATAAATTTTATATGGTACCACTTATTTCTCGTCTATGGTTTAATTTAATTCATTGTAATAATAGTTTCATTTAATATAAATAAAAAAATAACTACAATTTTTTCAGTTTTTTCTGTTCAAACTATATTTATACCTTTCATAGTTATTATTATTTTATAAAGATCCATATATAAAAAGTTACATAAGAATAAAGAGAAAACATCTTGAGATTTTTATGTTCAGGTAATAAATTTGGTATCTAAAACAAAATCTTCAAAAAAAAGCCTATAGTATTAAATCCTACAGCATAGTGACTATTAAGAGGAATCTGTATGTGTTTCTACTACCCCTTACAGCATTATTTCTCCCACCAACAGGGATCACCGACTTTATACATTCAGATTAGAAAATTTTTAGTCAAGCAGCAGGAGCCTCACCATATGTATCAAATGCAATGGAGTTAATTCGTTTTTTAAGTACATTTTAAATTAAAGCTTTTGTTTAAAAACTGATTTAATAAGACCCGCAGTTTAAACCCTTATCTATAAAATGAGCCATTGACATAAACTAAAATATAAAAAATATGGCTTGTACTATGAATTCTGCAGAGCTTGTTTTCGGACCCCAGACCAAAATCTGGACCTGTCTTAATAATGAGCAGGATTTGTTGGCTGCTATTCAGGTTATGCAGGTGACCTCTGCATTAAGAATAGTTCCTTCTGATCTAATATTATTTACATTTCAGTTATACAAGAAGTTGTATACAGGGTGTCCTCCCACATTGTGGTTTACAGGCTTCAATTATTTGCCTGTTATATTTACAAAAACATGCTTCAAATAATAAAAATACTTTTTAATATTTATCTGGAGGGTTCGCCGCTGGAGAATGTGATTTTTAAGATATTCCAAGTCCTTAGAAAGTACTGGACACAAAATTTCCTTTAAATAATCCCTGAGAAAGAAAGTCCAGAGAGAGGCCAAAGAATAGGACTTCTAAAATGCATGTCTGTTCTGTGCTGTCTGCACCGACTGCACTGATGAGCTATAATGATAGCCAAATAGATCTAACTGCAGTTGGTTGTGGTGCAGACAGCACAGTATAGACATGCATTTTAATATATGTCGGTTCTTGCCCACTTGCAAAAACTGCCGTGGGAGCTTGCTGTCAAATTGAAGTATGCAGATGCATGCCAATTTGTCAGGTTACAGGTCACTTCCTTTAGGAAGTAGATACCATAATGACAGCTAGGTGGTTTTGTCATGTCAGTGCAATGCTGACAGATGATACTGCCATCTACATTCTTATTTACATCAATAGGACTTCTGTTAATAATCCAACTATTAGGTATAATGCATATAAAACAAATCCTTACTACTTGAGCATTATGACCTGGTGCAGTCTTGTTCTTTCTTTAAAAGGAACACTTTTCATAAGGCCTCGTACATTTAAAAAATATATATAATGGGCCCGTTCCATGTGCAGTGGTCAAAAACATATGTGGGTTAAGTAATTTAGTGTGATTTCTTCGCATTCTTGCAAATTTTGCAATTGAAATACAATTGTTTTAAACTGGTATTGCCCTTGACGTGATACCGTGCAAGGTAATCACAACATTTATGCAGAATTGTAAATACGTGGAGTTGTCAGTTGTTTTGTTTAAGTTTATTGAGGTTACCAGAGATTTGTGAAGCCTTAGCAAACTCTTCCTCTAATTTTCTCAAGGCTGGTTTAAAAGAAACTGCGAACTCAGTTATGCAGACTATTATAGAGATAAATACAGAACACAAATTATGCCAACCCAGAACAAATAACATATTCCAATTTGACGCCAAGTTTACCAATTCAATTGGAATGCAAAATGCAATTGTCACTCTCCTAAAAGTTAATCGCTTTGCATATTGCATATTTATTCGAAAAGTTAACACAAAATTAGACGTTAAGATATCTGAAATCGAAAAAGGAGATACATATAACCAGTGCAATTTAATGATTTATTTCATCTATATAGTCCAAACTGTTTAAAGTTGGAAGTATATTTTAAGTATGTATGTGGAATTTGGTGACAGAACAAGACCTGATAATGTTAAATTTGGAGCTTAGCGCAGGCGCTTGTTAGGTTGTGCACGGTATGACGTAATATTTTCCCGTCACTAAAAATATATTTTTTTCAATATGAAATTGACTTATTCTAAAAATAAAAATACTCATTCCTGACATAGCTGAATCTGTATTTTCATTTTTTGATTTCGTGCATGCATCTTGTGGTTATTGGGTCATGATTTTAGAAATGTCATCCATTTTGACAAGTATGCAGTCATTCTAAAAACGTTTACTGAGAATTAAGGAAACTTTAATTTATTAGGTTAATTCATATTATTATTGCAACTTTTTTTATAAATACAATGACTGAACACAAGCTGTCAAACTAAATTTTCCTTAATTCTTAGTCAATGTTTATAGAATGGATACTAGCATCTTTTACAAGCATTATACCTTTTTGACGGACTACCATAGTGCTATGCACCAAGGTCGTGCTAGCTGGCGGTCATATTTTTTACAAAGATACTAAATATATGTAATCTGTCGCGGGTAGCCATAGTAACTATTGTTTTTTATCCCAAAAGACCCCTCTACCAAATTAGAAATACGAGTTTCCTTAACATTTCCATGCTATTATTTCCAAAAATTTGTAATTTGTAATATATTTCATACTATAATAAAAAATATACATTTCTATTAAACAAAGTTGACCTTCAAATGACCTTTAAGTTTACAAGTAAATCGAAAACAGTACGTCGTTTTCTGGACTTTATAGAACCAAATAACTTACTATTTGAAATATTTTTTTTGTAAATATAGTGGGTAAAGAAATAATACCTGTAAACTAGAAGCTGGGACACCCAGTATTTTAATACAACTGTTTTAAGTCTGCAACACAAACTGCCTTTTAATAAGTAGCATTCTTTTCACTAGTGGTATTAAAAAAAAAACAAGTTAAATAAACAGTAAGTCACAGGCAACGATGTTAAATGTTTGAAAAAACTTCAACTGAAAATACGATTTTTAACAAACACTGAATTATTAATCACACATTATTTCAAAATGGGCTGTCACACAGTGATGATCTTAAAAAATATGCTTTTAACTTTTTCTCTTGAATTCTACCAATACCTACAATTTATGAATAAAATTAAGCTACTACTGCCTGGAACTTGGATAGTTCATTTGTATCTGCAGGAAATTATGTAAGACACAGGTAGGTATTACACACACAAGATTGAAATATGCTAACTCAATATTATGGTTAGGCAATATAGGATGTGAACAACTTCATTAGTAATTATTCAAAATAGCATTGGCTTGCCAAATATCTTGGTAATCTGCACAGCAAATTACTTGAATATGGATTTGGTCCATACCATTTTTGGAAAATCTGCATATACGACACAAAAGTATTTTTCCTCATACTCAATACGCTCAGTGCTACTGTGCACGATAGCGATAGGTACTGGTATGTATGTTTTGAACAAAAACACTTCGATGTATCACTTTATTTTTGCAGGAATTTTTATCACTTTTGGTAGGAGAAACTGTAGGAAATTAACTTTGGTGTAGTCAGAGGCAAATTTCAATTATTATAATATCCAAACAAAATATGTAAATCGATTCATAATTTGTTTCCATGAGCTATTTTACTCCTGTCTCGTTGCTGTGTGACCGAACATTTTATTTTTACAACACATAATAGACTACTCAACGCTCTTATGACATAAAATAATTACAAATAAAGTTAATGCAAATCTAGAATTTTTATACAACAATGACATACATACGTATAATACTAATTCTCGAGGTATCAATCACAAACATGCATGACATTAGTTCAGTGTGATATGTAAGAAATATTTTGATATTTAAATTATTTATAATATATTAAATGGACCCCACTTTGAAGTAAGTATTATAATTATTTATGTGAGTACAATAAAGCCTTTTTAACTGTAAATTCCTTTTATTGTTTAAAGGTAAGGGTTCGAGGTTAAATGTCGCCTCCTCATCCCACCGACTACAAAACAAGGCATAAATCTATATACAATTATTTAACTTATAATAAACGTCTTTTTGGTGCAACCATTTGACATTAATATCACACTAAATTTAATAACGAGTTAAATATAATAAATCAAATAGCAGAAATTAAATAATAAACTATAAATAAATTAATATATGAAAATATTCCTAAAATGAATATTTCGCAATCTAATAAAAAATATTATTCAATTTCTTATGTCGGTAACATTACCAACGAAACTAAAAAAATGTTAAATAAAGAAAATATATTGATTACATTTAAACCTATGTCAACTTTGGCAAAAGCTCTATTTAATAATAAAGATACAGTTCCAATTATGGATAAATGTGGAGTGCACAAATTAGGGTGCAAAGACTGTTATTGTGTTATATATATATGTATTGATAGAAAATTATTCTCTATTTGCAAGCCATCTTGTAGATACAGTTTTGAAATTAATAGCAATGTTGATATTTTACATATTGATCAAAAGGGCTAATTACTAAATTCATTAGAAATTTTAGACATTAGATCCAATAAATGTGCTGACAAAAAAGAACACTAAATTCTCAAGTAAATTTTGAACCTACATCTCTGCTTAATAGCCTTTTTAAAAAAAGGTTTAGCATTTAGGTGGAAACATTTAGCCTTGAAAACGGTTACCATTAAACAGTAAAAGGAATTTGGAGTTAAAAATGCTTTATTATATTCACATAAACAATTGTTTATAATAAATTACCAGCGGATACGATAGAGACAGGAAATATCAATGCTTTCAAAAGTTGATGTAGAAAATATGTTCAATATACCAGTACCTAATAAGGATCTTTAATATGTATATCTGTATACAATATCATATGACATGGTACTTTTTTATAGTTGGTGCTTCTATTCTGAATACTTTTTAAAATTTTTTGTATCATACTGCATTTTTTGTAATATAATATTAAGTATATGTGCAATGTTATATTTTAATTGATACTGTTAATCTGAAGTTAGGAAATATTACTGTATAATATCTACTTAGGCCTTGCACACTGCCTGGGTTTAAGATCAATAAATCAAATAGATACCCTAAACATTCGATCCAGAATGACATATTAACTCCAAATATGTATACCAGTATAGCAGGCACATCAGTAAGCAATATACCCTTTGATTTAAACTAAACTAACTGCACTACAATATTTCATTTAGTTAACATGTAAGCACTCTTTAACCAAGATGAAATATGGATAAAATAACAACCTTTTATGACCCTCGGTAGCTACATTTGGCTAATGAGCTGTGGTAATGCTGCTGGGATCTAGGTTCAACACTCTTAGGTCAGGTCAGGGGTGTTACAAGACCTGACCTAAAAGCGATATATGTATCGGCACACCTAGCATAGCCCAAGTTTTAAATTAAAAAAAACTAGCTGTTACAACTTTTATAGTTAGGTTAGAAATCTGTATGGGAGGATCTAGTATAGAGGAGCATGGTACATTACATTGGATATAGCAAAATTGTGCCCCATAATAAAGTTACAAATAATAATAATACTTAATATTTATTTTTCAAAAACTAGACGGGACTGTATGATACGCACTTCATATTCACAAATCATAATCTAAGTAATTTGATCGGGTGATGCCAGTGTAATATAAATCATATTGTCACATGTTTGATTGTTTACTCTTCTAACATAACAATGACTTCAAATATGGATGAATTTTACTATCAGTTACTTACATTTCCATTTTGACTTGGTTTGGAAGGATTACCAGTAATTCTTCTATTCTGTGGTCGCATGTAATACATAAGCATCGCAAACATGACCAGAATGGTCAACATGAAGAAATCAGTTGGACTGGAGTTACTGGGTTGTGGCAAGTTAACTACAAGAGGCACATTTTGGACATGGCTTAACAACCAAATCAAAACTTCAAACTTAATTTATTTGACTAAAGTACATACCATCGATGCATTCTGTGTCCGTACAGAATGACTGCGATTGTCTCAACTACAAAAGACAAGTGAAAAATTTTTAATATTTAATATTGGGAAGTATATTTACCAGTGACAATAATCGTCGCATTGCTAATTCGTGTGACCAAATGCACTCACAGGGATCCATTCCTTCATCAGCCATTGCAACCTAGATAAGTAATAAAATTCCTTGGCAAGAAACAATCGAATACAGTGGTAACACAGCTGCCTAGGTAATAAGAATTAATGGATCACCACTACGGATTTTATAAAACGATAATCCGTATTTAATTGCGCTCTTGCACAATTAAACAGTTAAACTTTTATATGGGCGTAAACATATGCTTTGTTTTGTGAGCAATCAGCAATAATAATAATAACGTTTACGTTTTGCTTGCAACCAACTGTCATGTCAAAAGGACAGCAAACGTCAACATCAACAACCGAGCATCCACAGCAGCAGCTGGACTGTTACCATTGGTTTACTTGGACCAATCACGAATTGGCGCGTTTGCCAAACGTTTAATTATTAGAGCCGGTAAATAAGTTTTTTATTATTAGAATAAGCCACGTTTATAACAAATTATTGCAGTTGTTAAATAAGGCTGTTGCACAGGATGTCGTAGGACTTTGACATTTGCAGCCACGCCACGTTTTCCTTTATATACGAATGTAGCGGCACGCATAACTGGAATGAGCGGCGTAACATACTTTTGCACTTCTGAAGCTATTAATCAAAACGTAAAGGGGCTGGCCATTATTCTAGTTTATTCTTTTTTTAGGGTTGAAACAAAATCATAAAGCGATGTAATAGTACAGTTGTAGTAGTGGATCACTTGTCAATGAACATGCTTATACAGCGTTATCAACATTTTGCTCAATAAAATTTGGAATTCTGGTAATAACACATATTTTATTCTGAAGTGTATACCTATAAGGCAGATACATACCTACGTTTTAGGTAAAGACCTACCTACCTATATTAGATTACTCAAGTATTCCCTTGCTATTAAACTTTCGTTTATCCTGAATAAGCARACTTCTCTCAGTTCTTYTTGATTAAATGAAAAATATCTCTCTGTAGTTGGTACTGTCAATATCAAGATGTCAGGATATAATCTTTTCTGGATAAAAGAAGTGACTATACCTATTGAGTTTGTGCGTTAATTGTTAAATTGTGAATAAATTATTGATAGGTAATTATATATAGGTAAGCTGTAACTATTTATATTTATCAATTTGCCTTGATTCTACTTAAACTTAACGTTGCCGAGACGTTGAAGTTGTTAAAATAGGTGTTTTTTGCAATGGCGACAGTAATAAACCCGAGAATAAACCAATTGTTCTTAAATTCTATATAGGTAACGTAGATCTCGTCTATGCTGCCATAGAAAAAATGAGTTCGCTAAGAATTGCTAGCGACGTGCGTTCTGCACTGTTGGCATACCAAATAGCATTTAAAGAAAAAAATGGATGGAAATGATAAAAGGTCGTATAATAAATGAAAAAACAAAAAGCGTCAGCAGGGGTGTGGTTAATTTGGGAGGGGTTTGAAAAGGCGACAAAAATAGCATTTTTGCGATTTTCGGCGAAAGTTGACGTCAAAAGAAACAGTATCTAGTACAAAAGTTGTAGATAATGATAATTTCAAACAACTTCGGTCTGTGTACTTTTTAATTTAATTGATTTATTATTGTTTTGTGGCTCCCTAGTTTTTTTCGGATTAAAAAATTAAGGCATTTACGAGACATTAATGTTTTCCGGTCCAGAACACTTTTTCAAACTAATTTTACTAAAAGACCGGTGTTCATTTTTTGGTTCGAACAATTGTTCGAATTTTGAAACAAATATTTAACTGATTCAGAAAATATTTCTGATGAAATTAAGCCGCCAGATCTTTGTTTCGACCTGGAGAATAGGTCAGAGGGAATATAAGAAGCTGAAGCTGAAAAATCGGACGCTGAAGATCAAGTCCAGAGTTTACCGAAGAAACCAAGATTGGCCTAGAATTATTAAGTTGTATACAAAAAATGTATAAATGTTGTAAATTTAATATTTTTAAAGAAAAAATCCTAATGTAAAATATTTTTATTAAAAAATCTCTTATGTTATACCTACTCCAGGTAAATGTTTATGTTAATACTAAATAAACTTTCGGATGAAACACTGAAAAACAGCTTCTTTAGTATTGTTTTCCATGTGATGTAACCAGTTTCTTATTTCTATTAATAATTTTACCAATTCACTGACAATCATTGGAAAATTCATGTTTGCTAGTCATTTTTTGTTTCTCTTAAATTTTTGAGCATGTTGTTCAATCCTGACCATAGGTTTCAGTATTTTGTCAAAAAGTACCTATATGTAAAGAGAAAAAATGAGCACCGGCAGAACTTTGTATTATATATATTTTTTCTAGTAGAATTAGTTTACGAAAAAAAGTGTTTTAAACCGGAAAACATTAATATCTTGGAAACGCCTTGATTTTTTTAATTCGAACAAATTGTGGTTATTTCAAAGACATAAAGGTATTTTACACCAAGTTTCATTAAATTTTTTAATTTAAAATATTCGTGGAAATAAAAAATAGAAAATCAGAAAACAAGAAAAAAATCGATTTTTGACATTTTTTTCGGGAGTTTTAAGGTTAGTTTAAAAAATAACCAGTCAGAAGCTGTTGACTTTTCCATTAACTACAATATTTTTATTTTTGACGTCAATTTTCACCGAAAATCGCAAGAATGCGACTTTTAAAGCCTCTTCAATCCCCCAAATTAACCACTCATGACCCTGCTCACGTTTTTTTCCATTTACTATATGCCATTTTTCCTCTTATAGGTGTTTGCATATTTAAATTATTTAAAAAGATGACCGACTTCTGCTTCTACGGAATACGCACACTTACTTTGTTTTTTTTTATGGAACAACCTATTTTAGCTCTTCTAAATAGTACAAAAGAATGATTATTATATCTTTTGAAAATTTGTATTGAATAGAATGCTTTAAATATTTTTTCATTGGCAGATGCGACACTAAATTTCCTTTCATTTGATATACTTAATAGTTCGAATTGTTGGTTTTTAAGTTATTTAAAACAATACTATTGCAATTTTTAAAAGATCAGCTAGTCGATGTGAATTTTTATTTTTGGAAAGTGTAAGCAGAATAATAATCTTGTTACATTTTCAGCAATGCAGTTTCTCTATGAATTTTACTTAATGAAAGGTAAATTCAACAAAAAAATAAAAACATAAAAAATTCGACAGGAGGAGCTAATATTATGATTTCTTGGAAACTGTAAAAATCTCTTTTTTATATCTCAAAAACCGTAAGTTCAAATTTTTAGTAATTTACATAAGAACAATAATAATTTAATTTCATGTTTGACAGTGGAAAAATATTTGCAGCCTCCATTTGGAAAAAAAATCAGTCATAATTTTACTGCAAGAAAAAGCATTTTTTATTCTTTTATAACACCGAAAACCCCATTTTTTTATTGGTTTAAAAATTATTTTTATTTTACGTAATATTGTTGACTTCAATTGTTTCACAAAATGTCGAATAAATCCGTACTTGTGCATTTGACACCTATAATGTTTGGTGTATAAAGTGGCATTAAAATTTTGTAATGAATGCAAAAATTTAATAAAAAATCATTTAAAAAGAAAAGAAAGCATCATGTACTTCCAGTACAACCGGATGTCGACTATCTTTGAAAATAATTTTGGTTTGCTAAAATCAAAAAGACCTGCGTATATAAGTTTTCCACATTTTTACGATTGGCTCACACTCTAAACCATGATTTTCGCAAGCAACTCTAAAAGGAGCGCAAATCGTAAGCTGATTCTACAGGGAATGTAATTATTTGAAACGACATTTGCTCCCAGCTTTCAATGCTTAACTTTTCGAACATTAGTTTATTCAAAATTCAACTTATTTGCCTCTTTTAGGCATGGAATGCACAAATTTACTTTTGTTGAGTTGTATTAGTTATTATATTTTATAAGGACTGACATGTTCAAAGGTAGATTCTATTTCTATAATGTCGTATCTACCTTTTCACGCGATAAACTGTGGACATATCTGGAATAGTTTGTTTGTCCACAATGTTTTCCAATTAACAATTTACGAGAGAACTTTTTTCTGCAGTCAGGAAGTTACTCATAAGGATACTGATACAGACTGGGAATGGATTTAACAAAAAAGCACCACAACACAAAACAGCCCTTATCAGATTTATTCCACATTTATACGAGGCATGTTTTTTAAGTAAGTACCGTTTTGCGATTCCGCCGCCGCAGCGCTACGGTCGGCGTTCCGCGCATGCGCGCTGGTTACCTACATCTCTTGTCTACGCACTGACGCCATTACAGTTTGATTCTTCATTGTATACGTTGTTTACTGAGTGTTTAAGATGCCTCCGACAATCGTGAGTCCCGCCGATTGTGAAGTACGGGCTGTTATACGATTTCTTAGTGCTAAAGGCGTAAAACCGATCGATATTCATCGTGAGATCTGTGAAGTTTACGGACAAAACATTATGAGTGATGGAATGGTAAGGAAATGGGTGAGAGCATTTAAAGATGGCCGCACAAATGTGCATGATGAAGAACGGAGTGGGTTCCTTCGGTCGTTAATGAAGATTTGGTGCAGAAAGTGAACGAAAAGGTGAGAGAAAACAGCCGCTTTACAATTTCATCATTGTGCGACTGCTTTCCTCAATATTCTCGTAGTGTTTTGTATCGCATTGTGACCGAGAACTTGAATTACCGGAAATTGTGTTCACGTTGGGTTCCGAAAATGTTGACGGATTTGCACAAAACCCAACGTTTAGGCAGTGCATTGACTTTCCTTGAGCTGTACCACAATGAAGGTGAAGATTTTTTAGACCAAATTGTTACTGGTGACGAAACATGGGTGGCCTACGTCACACCAGAATCGAAACAACAATCCATGGAATGGCGACATTCATCATCACCCAAAAAAGTGAAGTTTAAGCAAACAATTTCTGCCCGGAAAATCATGTGCACAGTTTTTTGGGACATAAAAGGAGTATTGCTAGTGGAGTTTCTGTCTCGTAATGAGACAATCAATGCAGCGTCTTATTGTAAAACATTGAACAATCTGCGTCCTGCAATCCAGAACAAAAGACGTGGCAAGTTGAGTAAGGGTATCGTTTTCCTGCATGACAATGCCCGTCCACATGTGGCTAATCGGACCAAAGATCTCATCAAATCTTTTAAATGGGAAACTCTAGATCATCCTCCATACAGCCCTGATCTGGCGCCCAGCGACTACCATTTGTTCCTGCACTTGAAGAAACACCTGGGTGGTCAGCGTCCTCAAGACGATAACGAAGTCGAAACATTTGTGATACAGTGGTTAACAAGTCAGGCGGCAGAATTTTATGAGGAGGGTATTCAAAAACTGGTGCCACGTTATGACAAGTGCCTCAATATTCACGGAAATTATGTAGAAAAGTAGATTAAGGTACAGGCTTTCATGTAAGATAAAATTATTGCGATATCTTTGCACGTCTTTTTTAAATTCCAAAACGGTACTTACTTAAAAAACATGCCTCGTACCTTTTACCCTACCTGCATCGTTTACTACTCATAATAAAGCAAAAATGTTCTTCTGGATGAAGTCATGGCGGACGCATGCTCAACGTGTCACACGCCGTTCTGGCGGGCACAGATCTTTCCGAAATTTCATTGTTGCTTCTGCAGAGCTCGAATGGGGCAGAGTGACTCAAGTTTCGCGCTCATCTATACGCTCTGGCGTTAGAGATGCTGACAACATCGACATTAAAGTAAGTCAAAACTGGTACATTCAAATTAGTTGCATGTTCATTTCCTAGTAAAGCGAATCAGATCTATTTTTGAGAAAGCAAAACGTTGTATATTATATTTTATCGGTATAATTAAACTTTATAGCATTCGTGTAAACGTAAGTGCAAATATATTAATTCGGCTGCGTATTTAAGTCAAAAGTTATTTTGAAGTTTGATCTTTCTTGAAGCTAAATACTAATTTTACGATTCTTCACATCAATTTCGATTATACATTTCTTATACACATATTTTGTTTTCACATTAACTCATCTAAAATTTAGGAAATGCGGGCCGACCCGTTTGTAACTTTTGTATCTATTCTCTCCGGTTTATTGTATTTAAAGTAAAGCAACAAGTTTTTGAACGGTAGACGATCCCATTAACAATTGAAAAATGTTTTTCAATAGGTACTATGAGGTCCTAACTGGAAAGAAATATGTAAGCTGTAGCATTTGATAAAGGTTTAAACGTTTAAGGTTACAAGCTTATATTAATTATGCTCGAAAGAAACATAAGAACTGTAATTCAATCCTTAATATTGAATTATGATTTGTTTTTTTTTAAGAAAATCAGCAAGACATCTAATAAACACTATTCGTGAATATCTTATACAGGGTATCCCGCATTATGTGGGTCCTCTCGGAATCTGAAAACTGTGTGTAAAAATAACACTATTTTACAGAAAAACTTTTTTTAAAATAACGCCCGCGTGAGATATTCACTCTTAAATATGGAGGAAGATAAACAGTTTTTGAAAAATATCTCAGACCGGTTGATATAATTTCATCAAATTTTGGTTATTATTATTTGAAGTGGAAGCCGTTAAAATGATGCGAACATTTATTTAATAAATGCAACCCCCCCACCCTTAATTTTAAATCGGGTAACTATTTTTCTCAAAAATATGTGTTTTTTTAATGTTTAGGCCTTGTAAACAAAAAAGTTACTATTGTTCATTGGGCTAAAATTGACCTTTTCCAAGAAAATTGCAGTTGAATGCTAGGGTTTACATTTTCACTGCTTAACTAATATCACTTTGTTTTTATAAAATTGGCTGTGATAAACAATAAAAATTGTGATTGATCACTTCTCATAATATCTGTAAAAATTTTAACATTTAAAATAAAATTCATAATTGTTACAACAGGCGATTTTCAAAATATAAAGTTCAATTATAGGAAATCATTAAATGCATGTTGTCAGCGTACTCATTTATATGAATATTCCATTATTATTATTTCATAATTTTTGCAGCAAATAATGTAAGGTATATTACCAAAATGTCAATGTAACAGTGACGACTAACACAGTTTTATCATTTATCATGGCCAATTTGATAAAAACAAATGATTTACTGAAACAGTGAAAATGTGAACCTTAACATTCAACTGCAATTTTTCGGAAAGGGTCAGTTTTATCCGCAAGAACAGAGTATCTTTTTTTTTGTTTACAAGGCTCAAAGATTAAAAAAAACATTTAAATTATACTTACCCGTTTTAAAGTTAAGAGTTAAAAATGTGGAGGGTTGGCACCTTCAAGGCCTCCCCAAAACATTTAATAAAAAAATGTGGGCATCACTTTAACGGCTTCCGCTACAAATAATAACCAAAATTTGATGAAATTATATCAACCGGTCTAAGCGATATTTTTGAAAAACTGTTTCTCTTTCTTCATGTTTAGGTGTCAATATCTCAGCAGGCAGGCGTTAACTCAAGAAGTTATACTGTAAAATAGTGTTATTTTTGCACCAGTTTTCGGATTCAGTCAGGTTGTCCACATAATGCGGGACACCCTGTATATAGTCGACTGGAAACGAACTAATTGTCATCCCGTGTTAAATAAGGTATAAAAATGATATGGATGTCGTGATCTTAGTGCTAGCAGTCATTTTTAAAATCAGTTAAATAAGTTTTATCTTACCGGCGCAAGCACAATTATATCATAGCGTTTTCTACACTGTAAAAAATCTAAACATAGTTTTGTAGCTATAATCGCGCTACCCTTTTGCACTAAAGTGGATACTTATTTCGGAGTTATTATTTCTTACAAAAATGTATTTTAAAATATCCACTTAGGTTTTTTGCTAATTGAAATTATTCTTTGTCCACTGTGTACAACAAGACCAAAAATATCTATAGATCCATGAAAGGCTATGCCAAACAATATAAATTTTAAATTTAAATACTACTTAGGTTTTAAGTAGCTCTTTTAAAATTGACAATGCTAATAAAATTTACTATTTGGACATATACAGCAAATAATTGAGATTTGTCTAGCACTATTATGCTATATTTGTTCTTCGTGCTATATTAAGCCTAAAAAATAACTAGATACATCGAGTTCTTAAAATACTAATCTTGACAGGAAAAAGAAAGCATGAAAAATCAAATCAATACAGGTTCCTTAGTAGTTTGTCCTTTTTTGTTGCTGTGTTTGTATATTTACGTTGGAATTTTCTAGTGATTGGCAGCCAGAGAAACAAAACAGAAGAATCAGTATTACAGTTATGTTACGTTTCGATTTCGGGCTGAAACTTTCTCCAGACTTTATTTTCAAAATTTTAGGTTATACAATATATACGTGGTAGACACAAAATTCTACAATACAATAGACATATACGATAGTTGTACTACATAAAAACGATATTAATTAAGTATATATCTACATAGCAACTTACATTTAAAAAGCAGAAGCAGCAAGAAATTTATTCCAACGTGAATGTCAAAGCGGCATCGACATAATAGCATGTAAAATATGAATGTTATTAGAGGTCCAGCCTGAAACCAAAACATAACATAACTGAATACTAGTTTTTATTTGTTTATCTGGCTGCCAATCACTTGCGAATCACAACGTAAATGTTCCTTAGTAGGCATTTTTTTCCAAATTAAAGTATTTCAGTATGTTTCCGTGAACAAGCTAAGGACTCTACTTGAGTAAAACACTTGAACAAATTATCAACTCATGTGGTTTTCAGCCAAAGTCTATATATAATGACTTTAGTTTACAGCAACAACTTGATGGCAAATCAATATTTTTAAAATAAACGTTTGATCGATAATAGAAAGTATATTTACCCATTATTATCAAAGAAACTAGGTACTTTGTCATTCAAATTGCACACAGTGCATTTCCTCGCAATTACGACTTTTTCACTTACTACTATTTCTGTAAAATATACTAATATTGTGCATTTAATGTTGTCAATCGATAGTTTTCTTGCTTACCGAAAAGACAATAATAGATCGATTTAATATGGTACGTAAAAAAGCTGTCAATCATGCAAAAGAGCACAAATCACAACTTAACAAAACTAGACGGCAACATTTAGAAAATATTAATGAAATGACGTTAGAGATGATGCCTCTTTCTAATTTATACCATTTCTGAATTTTTATATTATCAGCCGCTACCAAGTCCTAGTGTCTATGATTTTACACTTATAAACCAGTATACAAGTAGATTATGTTCGATAAACCATCAGGAAATCACTTTATCGCGTCAATTATGTTCTCTTAAGAAACACATTTTCATAATATATGTATGATTTGCTCAAAATAGAACGGACGACTAAGCAGTGCAATGTTGAAAATTCCCAAATATCCTACTTTAAAGAACAAGTATCAATAACCAGGTATCAGTAAAGAGGAATTTTAATTCCATATCTGATCTGACAATGTGATGAATATGGCTGATAATTGGTATCCTCCATTAAATTTTCATTTAAAACGACGATGCTGAAATTCGGTACCTATGGGTATGTGACATGGGTTGATTTGATCGTTCCAGTAAACGCGAGAGTAACAAGTGGCCATTTGTATTCACTACCAGTCTAGTTGTCAGAACTAGCGATATGGGTTATAATGAAATGCGGATTTATATATGCAGCAGCAAATATTAATCTTAGTACACATCATCTGAATCTCAAACGCAATTTTAGTCAGTGTCCGTCCCAATTTAGCTATAATTGCAGAACCCAGGTGTATTGTGTATTTCCACTTCCTTTGAGATTTGATTATGGATTACCGAAGTAGTAGTTTGTTTAAGCGAGGTCGTGCATTATAAACAGATGCAATAAACGTACTGCTTGTGTTAAACAGTGAGCACGTTTAATACCAGTTCAAAAAGATTTGTACGATCTTACAACATGCAAACATGATTTAAAAACAAACATGGCTTTTATTTTTTGTTAAACGCACGTTTAAAGATTAATAACTGAGGTTTATAACACACGAGATTGCGTGAAATCATATAAAATAAATATTAACTTGATATTGCTATATTAGCTTATGCATATCTTTTATAATGTACAAATAACGCAAGGATACATACTAGTATACCTCATAGAATGGATAAATAAAATTTATTAAAAAAACGGAGTACGGTATTTTATGAATACCAATACCAATACCTATATGAGAAATTGATGGTATATAATAATATAGTGTTCACAACAACTAGACTTTTAACGACTGAAAGGAGTTATAATTTTCTTTCAATTCTATAAATAGGTTGTCTATTGATGTAATCAATGTGAAAGTGACATCTAACACAGTTTTATTATTTATCACGGCCAATTTGGTAAAAAAGTGATTTAGTTAAGCAGCAAAAATATAACGTTCAACTGCAATTTTCTCGGAAATGATCAATTTTAGCCGCATGAAGAAATAGTATATTTTTTTTGTTTACAAGGCCCAAAGATTAAAAAAATCACATATTTTCGAAAAAAATACTTCGCCTTTTTAAGGGTTAAAATGTGGGGAGCTTATTTCAGTAGGCGGGCGTTATTTAAAAAAAGTTATACAGTAAAATAATATTATTTTGCACAAGTTTTCAGATTCCGAGAGGTTGCCCACATAATGCGGGACACCCTATTTTCACAGTAGATTCAAAATTAGAAAAGCTATTGAACCTCGATTTTCACTAGGTTTTATTTATTTTAAATGGCACACTTCACTACTAGTTAAGTAAGTTAATTTCGAATGCTTTATAATAAATCCCAATCTCGTTAAAAATCCTTCTAAAATGACTGCTAATTCGTTAAACAAGGTTAGAGACCCTTAAAAATGTCGACACAAAACTTGAACAGTTATTCATCGAACAGATTAACTGTAAGGCGGGGAAAATTGCTATAGGTAGAATAACCACTAAACATTCTTATAGAAGTCGGTTTTATACCCATCAAGCTAACTTTAAATATTCCGTTATTTAAAAACACTATAGTTGATATTGTGTCTGACTCTTAAACAGTCCTCCAGTACTATTTGGGCATGTAGCCCAGTGCTATCTTCAATTTGTGTGCTATGTCAGTAAATAAATAAGTATTTCTGTCAAAGTAAGCTGACATTCAGTGTCAGATGCAAAGTTGGTAGCCTGTGAACTTAAATAGTAAAGTATGGCATAGGCTCTATACCTCGGCCGAATAGATTGTACATAATTAAATACAGAAGTCTATTCTCTATCAGCATTTTAACGGTAAATGTTGAAATTATTGCCCCCTCTCCCTTGGGGACAGTTTTGGAATTTTAAAATATTTTTGTGAATATATCTGGTAGGAACACTTTTATCTAAATATTTATCTTTAAATCGATATATCATTGAGGGCTTTCGAGGTATATCCGCAATGTTCTCTTGTAGTGAATCACACTGCATAATACCTCAGAATCTACGAGTATCTATAAAATACAAATTCTGAAATAAAGCCTTTATCAAAAATTATTTAACATACCAAAAGTCCTAACGGCAGCTTGGTTATTTTATTGTTGAATGAACAAAACAATTGATCAGTAGTTTTCTTTTCAGTAAAGGAAGTAGTACATATTTTGATACGTTCTTACATTTATTTCGATGGATATGCCTCAAATAAACTACAAATTGCAAACTGTAATTTAAATTCTTTTTTTAATTCTTTACTATTAGGTTCGTTTGCCGTGGTTATTGTTTTTAGGATTACTTATATTACTCCAGACCTTATGTCGCGTTGATCGATAACATTTGCTCTGTTCATTTTGGCKCTTCGGCGTAATATTTCCATAAAACTTTTCTTCACACTTGACTTGCAGCACAGGAAGTCACTTTGCACCAATTTCTTGCATCGGGCATGGCCAACTGTTTTCGATTTTAAGCTCGGTTGAACCATTCTCCGTTACTTAGGTGTGCCATTAGTCGCGGGCGGCTTTTCATTTGAACTCCCTTATGGACTAACAAAATTTTTATGTACCATTAAATTCCATTACACTTTCTTTGCATGCGCAATTTCGCCGTAAAATGTGAGCGATTTTTGCAGTACGCTTCTGCGCCCACGCAAAGAGTTAATTGACGGGATGGAGCTAATATGTTTCAAGAATTGGGTCGTTCGCATTAAGAGCAATTAATGTACCTACTTGTGCTCTTTCCGAGTTGTGACGTTTGGATTTATGCTATTAGCGTATTTCAGATATTTATATTCTATCCTCCATGATAATGTTTGCCATATTTGCATTAATCGTTTATAAGTCATTTGCATTAGTGTCCAGATTAACATAATTTCGAGATTCTTAAAAATATTATGAAAAAAAGTAAGTATATTATTGCATAGAATAATGAATGAATATTTAATCACATCTTCGTTCGTAGATAATGGATTCTTGGCAATTTATGACGAAGGGTATCTTGCTTGATTACATAGCACACCCTGGATCCATTTCTCCAACAAATAATTTCATTTGCTTGATCTCCATTAAAACACTATTATCGAATTAATTATTTGGATAACTTTTAAGCAGCACCTTCAAATTATGGACATAAGAAATATGCCGACATACGAGCGAGAAGTTGCTTTATTAGGTGGGCGAGAGCAGCTAAGTCACGAATAAAATAATATAATGAAATCTTCAAGCATGACACAATGTGATGCGTTTTTGAAGGTTCAAATTTTCATTATTATTTTAAAGAAAACAAGAATAAAATATAACATAAATTTTATAAAGATTCTCATGAACATTAAAGATAAGTACCTATACATGTGAAAGTAAAACATAATATAAATAACACAGAATATACCAAAAATATGTGATATAGATAAATAAATAAAATAAAGTTAGAACTTACAATCCACAAATTTGTCATGCGTATGAATATGGTCAATTTTTAAATACATTGACAATATACACGATGTTGCATATTTGCAGTACACTATAAAAATATTTTTGTATAGAATTGAATCATGTTTTAGTGTATTCCAGTGCGTCAGTTTGCAAGTCTTTACATCTAAACTAAGAAAGTTATGTAAGCTATCGATAGGTATAAAAATTGGAAGTAGAGATATAGTCATGATACGAAAAATCAATCCTTTTTACAAGTAATTTGCAAGGTTTGATTTTATTACTGCTAGGAATGAATATAGGTACAATTTTAAGTAGCCGAATATAATTTGAGAATTTATTCTGCCGACATTGCAGTAAAATTGGCCTTTGCCAAAAATAAAATTTTGGAAGTAGGATCATAAATAAGTGTTTCACTATTAATACGAACTGTGACGTTAATATGAGCTAGGTGCTTCTACCATTTGAAAAGCGTATTGCGATCTGCCAAAATCGTTTTAATTTTTAAACGTTTGTCAACTATTTCTTAAGATAAAACAACAAGTTTTTATGTTAATAACATGTTATTTGAGTAATTCATGAGAATATGAAGCTAAGTAGTAATGTACGCGGATTACTGCTATTAGTGGAAAACATCCAATTGTGATGTCCTATTTGCGGCACCAGTTAAATTTTCTAGTAGCCTCCATCTGTTATTTAAAAGATTTTTATTTGTTAAAAACCAATACATCTACTGATTTCTTAAATTAGATTATAGAGGACTATGATAATATACTTACTGGTATTACAAATTAATACAAACTACTTATTTGATTATGGCGAAATTATTTGAATTTGAAAGTTTGAGTTGGTACTTCTGTAAGAAGGGAAACTACAAATTACAAAAATGTAAAGGTTCAAAATTATCTTTGCGAAAAGATAAATTCTGTTGCTAGGAAAGATTTATTAATTGCTGTTTCAGTGTTTTTTTTTTCAATACGGCTCAAAAAGTTACCAAATTATTATTAAATCAAGATTTTTTCTTATAATAAAGGGGTAGGAGAATGACTGTCTTTTAAATATCCATTAAACAAGAATGTAAGACAACTACCTGTGAAAAGATGAAATGAAGCACAACAAGTGACGTATCCGTAGATTTCGTTAATGTTTCTAATAAAAGATAAAAATATGTAGAAACGGTCATGGATGTTTAGGCGCCCACAATGAACATATAAAATTTATACTGGAGAAAGAAACTAGTGGTATGTATTACAGATAGTTTAACATATATTTCACCAGTTGTAAGTAAATTTTGTAAACATACAAATTTTCTTCGATAAGGTACATGAAAAAACTGCAGCTTTCGGGAGGAATGACTAGCCCTGAGTCCTAATTTGTACATTGGTCACTGTATCTGGTGCATTATTAGAGTAAGGAGCAATTGGTTTTTGGAAGTACATTTATTATAATAGGATATCTTCTGCCCAAGTAGATATTCAGAAATACAGCCACTTCTAGGAACTAGGTGGAAAACACCGGTATTGCTGTTAGTCTATTCTGTATAGTATTGGCAACGTCAACGCTTTGATAGTTATTTGCATTTCTGCAGATCTAGACTTCTAAATTAGCAATTGTCAAATTTTCGGTAAACAAATGCCTCTTTAAGCTGAAAATACTCGCGTGTAAAACAATATTCAATATTGACTCTCTTGATACGTTTATTTGTGTGCACAAAGGCAAATTTTAGTGAAAAAAAGTTTTGCTGGCACCGGGGTTCGAATCCGGGTATCTAAGTCTAACCTCCCTTACCCTAAAACTGCGCAATGAGGACCTCGCTGAATCTTCGATGGGCTTGTGTTATTAATTATTGTGAATAAAAACTACTCCCGCGTTATATAGGGTCTACATTTTCGAGTACCAAATGACATGCATTTATGAAAGTAGAACAACCTATTAGGCCAGATGTTGATTATACTTATATAAAATTCTATGCATAAAATAATTAAGATTTATATGGCTTAAAAATATCTATTTTGAAGATACGCATGGGTGGTCCACTTATCACCAAATTGACGTCTTTGAAATCTAAAATGTTTGCATTGAAAGCTATATCACCCACCACTCGATAAAGCTACATAGCATAATATGTATTTATTCCAAGTTTTCAGTTTAAGTTAAGTTTAACTTGCATTTTTATAAATGAAACTACCAACTTTTTATGTCGCATATTGACTATACGTTAAATTTGAGCAGATAAATATTTTTATTATTTATCTAAAATTAATGGTTTTGGAGATACTTACACATAGGTGGTCCAGTTATCGTCCTCACCCAACTGGCGACTTTATTTTATTTGAAACCTTAGAGAAAAGTGTTTCAAATAAACTTTACAGCATCCAATGGGTACTCGATAACACGATATAGCAAGTTTACACAGGATGTTGAATATTCGAGTAGGTACCAAACTGATGTAGCAATTTTAAAAATAAAACAACTCTTCATGCCTGATGTTGATTATATATCAATTATAAGCAGAAAAATTATTGAGATTTATATGGTCTAATTTTTTAAAGTTTGGGGTAGGTGGTCCAGTTATTGTGCTCATCTAATCGACCCGAATGCTGAACATCGTGTATAGTTATGCTGGATCGTTTTATCGAATACTCCTTGTGTGCTATAACCATTATGTGATACCTATTTTTTAAGATTTTAAATAAACCCTTCAGATGAGTGAAAACTGTAACGGGAGAACCTTGTTCGATTAAATACATATACAATTTACCATTCGATTTCGCCTTTTTCTCAGAGCCTAAACAACGATTTTGTTATAAGCAACAGAACAATTTTTAATTGACTTGCACTATCGTTTCAAAGAACAGCAAACCTACCAGCTGCTGTCATAAAAACAACTATTCGATCGACTTAACAAGCAACGTCCAATGTTTGTATTCTCTCTCATTCATTGTTGCTAAGGTACATTGCGAATCGATTGTTTTCACGTGAACGGTAAATTGTGACATTTTCAATTTGTCCTTATCATTGTCAACAAAGTGTACGCAAGCCAACGTTCCTTCTTTAAAAATGAACGAAGAGCTTAAGTTTATAGTTGAGCATGTTAACAAACTTTTTGGGACTAACTACAATATGATGTCGTTTGATTCAATGAGCAACACAAGTTTGCTACAAGTGCTGGGTGATGTTTTGGTGAAACTCGAAGTGGCAGAAAAGGTAAGTAAGCGGATCCGTAGAAAAGGAGCTGTTACTTTTATTTACAGATTGACGTTAATGGAAACCTTAATACTGCAATTGTTGACATACTAGATGCGCTTTTAACAATAAAGTACACTCCTTCTTCGGATGTTTCACCGATTACATTTCGAGAAGGAATAGCAACGGTATAGATTACAATCCATTGTTAACTTTACTTATTCCGTATGTAAAAACATCGTTCTTATGTTTTAGGGAAAACGTTCCATTGTTTATCCAATATTAAACTGGATATTCTCCAACCGGGAGAGAATCAAGAAGATAAAATACTTAGCCACGTGAGTTAATTTATGAAAAAAATTAAAAATATATATATTTGCAGCCTTCAAGCGATGTTCCGTATATAGCCTAAAGTTACTTGTTTTTTTTTCTTTTTGATTTATTTATTGATTTATAGATTTAGGTATTTCGCTTCACGTATTTGCGAATTTAACATGGTGTAGTCGCATATTCTGATGGATTACAGTGTGATTATTTGATGCAAAAAGGGCGAGAAAATTTGTAGTCAACTTGGATTTGATTTACTCTTTATAAGTAATTATTTTTTATACAGGGTGGTTTAAATAAATGTATTTTTTTGACTCCACGGCTGTTAAAAATACGCAAATTTGCAGTAACTACTAAAACCTAAAATTGTGTTGATAACGCACTCCTACTTTTTTTTTAATTACTAACGCCCTATTTTTATACTCATGCGTTCCTTAAGAAATTCCAATGCATTAGGCCTAAAATGTAACAGAACGTGGTTACTTCACATGTTGTGAAAAATAACGATTGCTGTACTTGCCTGAAATCAAAGTAACTTCTAACTAAAGGTAGCAAATCCGTAGGGATTTCGCTACTCTAAATAGTAAAGGTTTATATTTTAATTTTTTGACGCAAAGTCTTAGCTTTATCAAACGAAATCGTATAAATGGTTTTTCACTGTCGAATGCAAATGAAATGTGTTTTCATTTAATAGAGTATTTACGTTTTTAAGTTATTAAATAATAACAGATTTGTACAAACACAAAGAAAATATCATCCTGCCAAGTTTCTCGTGTTTTTATATAATTTTTTGTAATTATCTTATATTTAGTTTAGTTTAGTTTAGTTTAATACGCGCGGTACGTACCTATGTATTATCCAATTTTGTCCAATGCACCGTTATTATACTTAACTAACTGAAAAAAGTACGTGGGAAAATAAAGATTTATTTATCAATATAAATAATATGTAGGTTTTATTTTATTTATTTATTTCAACGTTTGTGCGGCTACAGTACAATTACTTATATCTATACCCAAATAATTTCACTCAAAGAACACGTTATTCCATCTTTTATACATAGTTCACAGACACCTGCATACACAAGCAGAATTGTTAAAGAATAGGTAAATGTAAGTATACTTAGTTTAACTTAAAAATGTTTGATCTTGTCTTTATTTTTTAATATCGTTTGCACGATAATTTCAGGTTTATTTTGTTACGTTTACGGCAATTATTTGTTTCATTAGCGCTGTTGTCCATCTTGATAGGAAAAGCACGGTAACCAAGTTGATTTCGCGCGCGATAACAATGCCGAGCAATATATCTCTGACAAACTGTGCGTGGAAGTGAATAGGGAATAGACCGTCAGCCAGCAGCATTTACGCAAGTGCGTAGTTTTATAGATAAAGAATAGACGGATTTCTTTCTTTAGTTTTGAGAAATTGCATATTTTGCCCCAACTAAAATTAAAAAGAGATAAAGATGGACAAAAATTTTGAAATATTTAACTTCTTTTTTTTTGTTTTGAAGATAAAAATTACAAGGAATAGTGCATACGTTTATTAGCTACAAATTCGTAAAAGTTTCAACATGTTTTCGCATGTTATACATTTACGAGAAGTTTTCTCCCTGACGTCTGAACAATTTTCTAAGTAGATATTCTCCCTTAACAAGACTTCTCACATTTAATCACGTTTGTAACTGGCATCATTGTTTGAGCAAATACTGGTATTAGTAAGAAAATTAGATGGCAATGTCATCTGTTACCTACAAACTGACATGATGACAAAGCCACCTAGCTGCCATAGTGGGTACTACTTTCTAATGTAAGTAAAAAATAGTAGGCGTACCAATTATGGCAGGTAGGTGACTTTGTATTGACATCTAATTTCAGTTCTCTAAATACATATTTTATCTAGGGAATTTAATCTAATAATTTTCTACAAACATCATACCAAGCCTTTGGTATATAGGTAAACCCAGTTCTGTCATGCAACGAAAGAAACAAACAACCAGAATAAGCACTCTTTGTCTACACCATGTATTTTTTGTCTCTAACGACTGCCATTTTGTTAGGTTATAAAGCTGCATTTACACGATTGTAATAAGGATTGTTTTACACTTACGCGCAGCTGTTTGTGTTATTCATACGCACAGTTTAAATATCAGCATTTACTCTTCACATAATTGCCGTAAAGTATGTAGTTACATATTACAAACACCTTTAATTTGTGATCAACTTCGAAGCTTGTGTATTATGTAGGAAGTAGTAGTCAAGCGCCGTAAGTGGATAAAGAAGCAAGAATGGTTCATCAGGTTGTAATCGGTTGTGGAAATCATTAAGAAACATTTCCTCTTCCAAATGTTAACTGCACATACTCTATACGGTCCATGAAAATTTTCCACATATTGCATTAGGTCATCGTAACCATGCATACGCTATTGCTTACTGCTTTATAAATGAAGTCAAATTAAGCTGAACTATCAACAGCAACAACAAACCTCTGCACATCCTTTGGAAAGTCCGTGTCAGCGTGCTTATTCTGGTTGTTTTTTCTGTGACCATGCTGTCTGCACTAGACCTAAACTACACTGACGAGCTGTAACAATAGCGAAACAGATTTGTCTGTAGCTATATAGCATAGCATAGACCGCATTTTAAATACTGGTATGTTGAAAAATTGTATTATGAAAGTGTCAACTTTAACTTCAAAAAGTAGAGCACTGAGACATCAATTTTGGCGCTTGCATTTGGTTATTAATGCGTTATTCTTAACAAGTCTAAACAAAAATGAAACTCGAGACGTGAAATCCACTAGGTGACTAGAGTAGATAATGTTTTGATTTTGCTAAAAGGAAAATTAATATACATTTCATTCCAAATCATAGTTTTTTTTATCTTTTTTTGGTTGAAAGTAGAATGTAATAACTAAAGAAATCTAAAAACACTGTCCGTGGTTGTGTATTTGCTAAGGAGTAGGTGTTTGTAGGTTATTACCATAATATACGTGCCCATATACGGTTCGTGATATAGAAGAATACGAAGTAGAAGGGTTTGCCTTTCTTTCTTTTGACTTGCTTTATGAATTATAAAGGGGTTCACTATTAATTCCAGTTATGTCGAGAAAGTTATAGTCCCAGACGAGTTTAAGTCTGACAACGACATCAGCAGATTGTATAATCAATACGAAAAGTTGATCGATGAATTTTGGAATGCTTACAACGAAAACAAAAAGGCTGAAAAGCAAGCGGCAGAAGCTGCCGAACTGAAAAGGGATATCAAGAAGATGGAAAACGACACTGCCAAATTGAAAGAACTCGTGGAAAATCAGAAAGAGAAAGTTGCAGCCATTCCAAACAACGCAGCTCTGGTGGTATTAGCTAAAGATTATCATGACGCAATAAGCGAAAGGTCTAACCTGGAAGAACAGGTAGGCTCCGTGTTTTGACACTGCAATTTGCTCTTCTTTTCTATTAGTTTGGATTTCTTGCAGTTGAAAGGCCAGAAGTTAGCAATAGATAACCTGGAAATAGATATAAAGCATTTACGCGAGCAGTTGCAACAGAAAAAATCCTTAAACGTAAACAGTGAAGATCCGTTGAAGATGTTACGCGAAGAAGTACATATAAATAAAATATTAGCGGAAACTAAACTTCCTGAAGAATTAGAAACTTACAAAAGGGAGCTGGAGTTGTACACTATGGTGGTGAATGACCCAGAGCCCTCTCAGCAGGAAATAAACAATATTACAGAAGAAGTAATGTCAATAACTCACCAGGAAATGGTACTTTTGAGATATTTAGCTAACAGGATTTGTTAAAACAAAATACTCTGAATCCAATGTTATTTAAACATTCTATTAACATTTTAGCTCTAGCTTATTTTTAGATAATATTTAAAATAAGAACTTGAAGTTTTTGAGTAGCTCTAGATTTGATTATTAGTAGATATTGTTCATAACATAGAGAGTAGCTAAATAACTCAAAAGTGCCGGTTCTTAAGTCGAAAGGTTCTATAATAAAACTTTTTACTTTAGATTGAGAAAGTCTCCAATGAAATTAAAGCTCTGCAGCGGAAACTAGCCGTTAACTCTAACGAAGACAAGCTAGCGCCGTTTAGGAACCAAGCAAAAATTATAGCCAACAAAAAAAATGAACTTTCTGAGGCGGTTATGAGCTTGAAACAAGAACTTGAAAGTGTGGAGGCTAAAATAACTGAAAAGAGGAATACGCTACAATCAATTTTGGGAGGACCAGCTATTTATGGAGACGAATTGCGACAATATATAACAAGCGTTAGGGACCGATGTAATATATATAAGGTTGTTAATGTTTACGTATATTGAACATAGAATATCAGAAGAGAATTGTCTAATGCGTATTCTGAGACGTTAACCAAAATATTTATGTAACAGTGTTATTTATACTGGGTTTCTATAAATGATTCATGCAACGCGGGCAGCGTTAATTTCTGAATTTTTTGTGCCGCCTTTTTGTAACTGTTGCTAAGCTACAATATGCACGACGATCACCGCACATCAATGAGCACGATACTACCGAAGGTTGCAAATCAAATTACAGTCACGAAATTGATGGCTTTATAAAGATTCTCCTACAACTTACGCTTCTATTTTTCTTTTCAGAGGTAAGATATAAGTACAATTATTGGTATAGTAGGCTTGTGGTAACTTCTACAGTCTACACCCTTGCACTGTGGAAGCTTTGTATAGTGTAGCTAACGTTACCACCACTTAGTTAATTTTCCCATTGTGGCAGGCTAAAAACATCTTTCAATCCATCATAGTACAATTATTTAACAGGCTCACTGTAGCCACAACCTCACAAATATCAAATATGATACATAACCTAACAGTTATACGAAACCGTGTCAGTCCACAGTTCCGAAATATGAGCTTTCTGCAACCTTAAAGTTGATTATTGCACAAAACACTACAGAATATGTTGAAAATAGAACGTCCTACGCATTTTCTCATATTAAAATATATCAAATAATTCAATAATCGACAGATGACAGGTATCGTTGGGTTCAGCTTTCTGAGAGGCGGCAAACTGATTTAATCGATAATATCCATAAGCTCGCTGGATGCATGAATCATTTATAGAAACCCTGTACATATACATGCAGAAGGATATGACCGACTTGCTTTTAAGGTTAAAATAGTTGGATCATTAAAACTTTGGATATAGATATATTCGACTAAATGTGTCAATTTACAAAATTTTCTATCGGAGGTACTTATTGTTGAAAAACTGTTAGCTCCATTAAAGTAATAAATATATTCAGTTATCAGTTAAACCGGGTAAATGTTTTCGCAGAAACTGCTTTTGCAACGATAATAATAAAAAGCTGCGTTTAAAGCATAAATGATCGATGATCGTTTTGATAGTACCAGTAATGGCAAAGGCAGTTTCTGTGAAGTTTATTTTCACACCAAGAAACAAAGGTAAAATCATGTTCGTTGCAATCGTAAACGGCAATCTTCTTCGTTACAGTAGCATCCCTCGGAGTTTTCCGTAGTATCTTTATCTTATTCGCATTGGTTAATTGGTTCCGTATGTACCACCTTAAATCATTGGTCTCTCCTGCTGATCTCGCTGTTTGCTGCAAGTTCGAAACCATCAACGACTTTTTCTAGTTGTTTTCTTAGCTTTATTTTTTTCGGCTCACCAATCGTATGTTTTGAAATAACTTACCAGATTTTTTGCATGGCGTTTGCACTCCTCGAATCATTTCTGTAAAGGCCGCATCCTTATTGTGATTATGTTAACTGCTTTTTTCCACATAAATCCTACTAGTATTTCTGATACTTTCAACTTAAGATTTTAGGAGTTCTTTGAAATTGTACAGTTTAACATTTTCTTTTAGGGATCTTACTTCTTCTACTGTTATTAACATGGCAATGATTCTGGCATTTTGGTTATCCCAAAAAAGCCTTTGTATGGTAGTGTCATCTGGCCAATAATATAATTAAGCAACAAGTGGTATACGAACTAGTCAATTCTATTAGACCCTCTTCCTGCTTGGGTTTCCAAGCAGGAGTAAAGGCAGTTTTCTTAGCTTGCACGTCCGTAATAGGGAAGTTACACAGGGACAGTTGACTGAAACTTAATACCTCCTGAACAGTTAACTTAGGTAACATTTGCATATGTTGCAAATCAAAATAAAATAGACCTACATTGGTCTGTTTCGCAGAAAAAAATTGTGAAATCTGTTTTCGTCATAATCCTATTTCAGCTTCACACAATGGGCCTGTTTCACATTTCGGGAATTACGGAAATCTTTATATTGAGCTAATCTACAGTGGCCAAAAATGAATGTGGGTGAAGTTATTTAGTGCCATTCCTTCACATTTTTATGAATTTTGCTAATGAAATTTGACTATTTAAAATTAATATTCCCCGTGACGTAATTGCGTTCATCGTAATAACACGCATGCGCCGCCGTTTACGCGTCATTGTGAGCGTGAGGTGTTGCCGGCAGGCTGTTTTTGTTTTGTTTACGATTTGGTCGAAGTGTGTGGTTGTGAACTAAGTGATTCTGCGATGCCTAGAAAAAAAGTTTGTATTGTGCCAAGTTGCGGCAATAATAGCGTAAACTGCCCTGATAAATTATTTATCAGATTCCCGAAGGATTCACACTCGCGACAGCGATGGTGGTTAGCCACTAAAGCCAGTCAAACGAAAACAAACAATGCGTGACAGCGTCGCAAATTGACGCACGTGTTGCAGTTTGGTTCGATTGCTAAGCGCGATTGCCAATCTACGCCGCTTTGTACGACCCATATTTACCCGAAAAGTTCACACAAAAAGACAGTTTATGACAGTTATAATAGGACAAAAACATATACTGGGAACGCAGTTATATGTATATTTCGTTTATCTTGCGCAAAGTAATTCAAATTGGAGGTATATGTAACGCCGTAACGCGTTATAACGTATTATGCCGTACGTGTTTACCGACAAATTAGGAGAATTGGCAATGTTGATTTTGGAATTTCGCGCAGGCGCCTTCAGGTTTTGCGCGAAATGACGTAATATTTTCCCGCCTTTAAAAATATAATATTATTTTTTATGTGTTAACTGACTTATTCTAAAAATAAAAATAGTCATTTCWGGTACAGTTCAACATATAATTTCATTTTTTAAATAAAAAAAAATATGAAACAGGTCCATTCTTCCTTTAATAGGTTTGTCAATTGATAACAAAAACTGTAAACATCAGTTGCTGGTGATCCAAAACCGGTATTAAATTTTTGAAAATAATTTTTGCTTAGAACGTCTTTCTCACTTCCAGATGGTTAGTTTCTGAAGAATTGTACATGCTGTACTTCGTTACATTCGATTGCTTTCAGAATAGAGTAGATCCTTTTAGATTTGGTCTGTTGTAATGATTCTGTAGCCTTAAAATTTCCAATCAACTCTATAATAGCACACTCCTATGTTTTGTTTCTAAGCTATTTAATATATATTTTTGTGCAAGGTTTTAACACAAACTGTTACGGTCGTTGTCTAGCCTGAACGGAACACTGAATAAGAGACACAAAGATAAGTTGACAGTATTCCTTTCTCCCATTTATATTTAGTTAAAATGTTGTTAAGGGTGTGAGATGTAAACTAAACAGTGAATTTTTTGGCAACGCTACGAAACTTTATTCGTTTCTTCTTCAAGCCTCAATTGTCAATGTCAATGTCATTCTGTAGTGTGGTGGCGTCGATCCATCGAGTGACCACATGCAATTGTTTTGTTATAATTACCCATAACAGATAAACGAATACAGTTTATAAACGTTGCCGAAAAATTCATTGTTTAGGTTGCACACCCTCAATAATAACGACAATAAGCTTCAGAAATTGGCTTTTGAGTTGATACCAAAAATATCGCCGCCTGTTGTATTGTAGGCGGTGTGTGGTTTAACGATAGCATGTACAGGTCTTATTTTCATTAAGAAAGTAGTACAGAAATAATAAAGGAGAAATAAAAAGTTATCATAATTTGCATCATAAGAGTAGACACTAKTCATAGATACAATACTTCTWGCAAAGAGTATCACCTAAGTACATTAAATTACAAATAATCTGTATTGGAATATCGACTGTAAATGAGTAATATATTTGATGCAGTTGCTACATATAATTTAATTTAAAATAAAAATACTACTTCCTAAAGAAAGRGACCTGTAGCCTGACAAATTGGCATGCAACTGCATACTTCAATTTAACAGCAGACCCCCACGGCACTTTTTGCTAACGGGCAAGAACCAACATACATAAAATGCATGTCTATGCTGTGCTGTCTACACCTCAACCAACTGCAGATAGTACTATTTCGCTGTCATTACATTTCATCAGTGTAGTTTAGGTCTAGTGTAGACAACTCGGCATAGAACTGGTTTTGCTTATACATATACCAAAGCAATGGTATGATGAAAGTAAGAATTTAGGATGGCAATGCCATCTGTCAACATTACGCTGACATGATGACAAAGCCACCTAGCWGCCTAAACGMGTACTACTTCCTAAATTGAWGTATGCAGTTGCATGCCAATTTGTCAGGCTACAGGTCACTTCCTTTAGGAAGTAGTACGCGTTTAGCCAGCTAGGTGGCTTTGTCATCATGTCAGTGTAATGCTGACAGATGGCATTGCCATCCTAAATTCTTACTTTCATCATACCATTGCTTTGGTATATAAGCAAAACCAGTTCTATGCCGAGTTGTCTACACTAGACCTAAACTGCACTGATGAGCTGTAATGACAGCGAAATAGTACTATCTGCAGTTGGTTGAGGTGTAGACAGCACAGCATAGACATGCATTTTATGTTTAATATTGGTTACTTTTCTCAGTAACCCCTATTCTACGTAAAATAGCTTTTTTCAGGAATTACTTATATTAATGAATATCACATCCAATAGGAATTGAGAACGCAAGAACAAGCACTTAGGAGTGAACTAGGAGTGTTAACCAGAACATTTGAAATTCTAAAAGCACAAGATCCAAATATGGAAAAGGTATTGGAAGCAAAAATGGAAGGTACTGGGAAAGAAAATGAACCTCCTTTACCAGCAGATGAGATTGAGTTGCAAGAACAGTGCAAGGTTTTAGAAAGGGAGATCACCATAAAAAGAGCTGAGGTGATGGGCAAGAAAGAAAGAGTAACTGCACTGAATAAAGAAATAGATTCCTGCATGAAGGATTACAAAACTTTAAAACAGGTATCCAAGATTTGTGGTATTTCATATACATTCGTTTTTAATTAATAATAAAATCCCATATTATAGTAATTTATTTTCAATGTCTCATTTTGCCCTTAGGAATTTGAAGAGGCTACGGGGGCTCAGTCCAAAAGATTAGAGACTTTACAAACTGAAATATCTCTTTTGGAATCACAAATAAAAGAACAAGAAGACAAGTATAAATCGTTGCAACAGCAGATCGAGAAGAATGAGAATATATTACAAAGTCTGAGTGAAGAGATGATTGATGATAGTACAGTTAGCAAAAGCCGGCCTAAGCAAATCGACATCGTCAAAGAAAAGCTAGCCACTCAAAAGGAATTGAACCGAAAGCTGAAGGACCAACTGAAAAGCATTGAAGATCAAAAGGTAACGATTTAAATTTTATTGATGGCTGTAATAAGGTTATATTGTAGGGTCTCAAGGAAACCCAAATGGAAACGTTACGCATTATTAAAAAGTTTTTAAAATGTAAGCTTGAAGCATCATAGATCTTCTTAATGTTTATTAAAGGAAAAATGGAAACCTGTTGCACTGTTATATAAATACTTGTTGCATTATACTCCTATCTTATGACAACCGTAATAGCCATTTTGCGTTAATTGTAATATTGTATCTCATATGTATGTGCAAACAACATGCCCGTGTTTATAGGAATTGAACAGTTATGTAAAGGAATGTTACTCCATATACACATCTACATTAGGCATGCGAATGGAATGTGTGGATGATGTATTATAGCAACATCAATATTACCTGATTAGTAGTTATAATTAAACAGTTGAATCCTGACTTCCGCTGTTTTATTACCCTTATTTATTACATTTGTGCTCTAATAGTTATGTTTTATACATTTTTCTTTAAATCTTTCCAAAATTCGTTTTTAAGATTTTTTTATATCGTAAAAAAGTAAATAAAAGTATAAAGTAGGGTGGAATCACAGACCTGACTTTTTATTTCACAGCCAAGCTAGAATGGAAATTTATTGAATCGCTCGTTACCATGCCAGTACGAAGTTTGCTWTTTATATTTTAATAGTACAAAACATAAATCCAAATTTTATTTGTGAAAATGGTCTTGTTATGTTTCAAAATATTCTCCATTAAGTTCAATATATTTTTGCATTCGTTGCGACTAATATTCGAAGTGCTTTTCCTCTTTTACTTCAAAACATGCTTTTTGAATAACCGTAGCGCTGAAAAAAGTACTAAATTGTTTTCTATTAATTTTAATATTGATATGTGAAAAGAAAACAAAGCACACCTTGCACGCAGCTTTTAATGCACCATAATTGTATTATCTTAGTATTCTTTGCATTTTTTGCACTAAGCAACACGAGCATTTTTTGAGCGATTATCAAATTACGTGAGATCCCACGTGAAAACTAAAAGCTAACAAATGTCAAACTTTATAAATTATAATTACAAAAGTCAGATTTGAGGTAACAGCAGCAGTATTGCTCATTCTTAAAATATAAAGAGCTATTCTCCGACAAACAATACAATGCCTAGAGCGTTCGGACTTCTGTCACAATAATCATTAAAAGATTAATATTAATAAAAATTGGGTCGATTTAACACCCTCAACCCTGCACATCTGTGAGATATAGGCTTGTCCCACGGTTGTCTTCCGCCAGCGCCCCTAGTGGTGAAACTATTCAACTAACTGGCGAAAATGTGATATTTACACTCTAAATATTAATAAATACATAATGTTCTTCAAATTTATTTTTGCATATAAAAATTATCGGCATCACGATACAAGCTTGTACTTATTTTCGCGACTACTACATCATAAATTTGCTTTAATATCAATAGTTAAACAATTATAATTTGTCTTCGTGTATTAAAGTCTGCTGGCTATAGAATAGCATTTTTGATCTTAGGAAAAAATATAAAACAAATCGCACCAGATTTGAATGTAAAAAAGTACGAAAAAGTTACAAAAAATTGTTATCTTACAATTTTTTTAATAACAACGTTGAGTCCGCTTGCTAGGGTTTAAAGAAATGCGTAATTTGATGTATCACACATTACATAAAAGTTTAAATTTTATACAAAAAAAGGAGAAGAAACGATTTCGATGGATTCTTCTCTTCGCTCTTATCAATTTTTAGACGGCCTCGTATTGATATTAGGTGGAGGCGCCGGTAGTAGTTAGCATATAATTTCAACAGGCCTTTCTTAGTAAAGAGCAACTTGAATTGGTCAAACCAAATAATAAAGTATTAGATTGTTAAATGTGGATATTGCTGAGAACTGGTCTTCAGTAAATTCCATAAATATTACGATTTTAATTACATAGCAAGTTCTACATGTCGGGTGTTATATTTTCGAGTGGTCCTCGATCTCTGTGAGCCGGACGCTGTGTTGGACGTGTGAATGACACGATCTATAGACATGTCACCGTGCAACGATCACCAACAAGCCTGGCAATAACGCCCTTGGAGGACAACTGCGCTGGTATGGTTAAAAATAACGGGCAATTGTTATTTACCAACGTAATTATTTTCAAACACCACTCCGACCCATGTTGCGTGGGTTGCCAGTAGAAATGTATTGACTACTTCAGAGTTTTCGCTATTTTTATAAAGGTCAATAACCGAGGAAAGATAAGTAATAGTTATTATGTTTACATTAGGTATCGTAATATCTCTTTCATTTGATGTTGACGTTGCAACTGTGCACCATAAAATAATAATTTTATGTGTACAGTGAGTAGGTGGACGCTTTAGGGAAAAGCTTCCTGTGTAACTCCACCGGCCACATCATTTCTATTACATTTGCTTTTCTTTTAGAAACCTAAAACATTAGGAAACATAACAGGTTCCTAACTGGAGTCTTGTTTTACGAAAGATGTCACTGTATACGCATACTGGGTAAATTTGACTCTTTATGCTAAAGATAAGGGTGTTACACTGTATTGTAGCTTGTTTAAAGATATCATCCGAGCAAATACTGACAGCTACCTCAAAAAACCGACTAGTAAAAGACTATTGGAAATCAGGTCATTGATCTATATATCAAAGAAAGTGCAATTGCATATTTATATTATTCAATGCGTGCTTCCCAATTTATAGCCTTTGTTGTTTTCTTTATTACAATTTATAGGCTTTATGGAGGCATTTTAACAATTTACTTGTCGCTACGTACACGTAACACAAATTTCCAGACAACTTATTATAGACTGAATGTAGCAACAAAATATTAATATTAATACTAATACAGTGTTTTAGTAACTCGCTAATTTTGAATCATGAATGCCTGTATGATAGATTTAAACAAGGTAGACTTCTTGGATAATAGGACCGAAAATTGCTATAATTCATACAAAGGATTTTGTTCAGTAACATTTTAACGGTCTTATGAACTATATATAAAAAGCCTATTATCTTCGGATTGCTATGCCTTAGATGCTTTTGCCATTTACCATAAAACACTTTTTTGCCAAAAATGTAAAATAAAGGAATGTTTAAATTATTCTATTAATAAATTACACAGACCGGAATACACCTAAAGTTTACATTTTTTGTCAAAAGCGAATGTGGAGGAGTGGGGAAGTGCAATTTAGTGCAAATAAATGAATGCTGTTGTAGTATAGCTTTTTCGCTAGAGAGCATAATTCGCAGATATTGTATATTTTGCTAAATTCCTTGAAATTTTTAACTTGAATTATTATACACGTTTCTTATAAAAAGGACATTGTAAGCTGGGTTATCTCTAAATGTCGTTAGAAATTTCTAACTGAAGTAACTCCATTCATTTTAATTATTTACTTGATTAACTTAAACGAAATTGATTGTGGTGCTAAAAAAATAAATGGTGTAATCGAGTTTTTTCCACTAATCGCAGTAATCCGCGTAACTATTAAGATTACCTTAATATTCTCATGAACTACACGAATAACGTGTCGTTATTTGTTGTTTCACCATAAGAAATAATTAACAAAAGTGTAAAAATTCAAACGATTTTGGCTGATCGCAAATCGCTAATGGTCGAAGCTCTTGTTGACGTCACAGCTTGTATCACGTGGACAGCCCGGAATGCATATTGTGTAATAGCATAATAACGAATTGGTAACTCTTGTTGTCGTGTGCAACTCGTATTAGTGTGCTATCGTGTATAAATGTTCTAGCATAAATACGACATGATTTACAAAAGCCACGTCGAACAATTTTCTGCCCCTGTGCGCTTTAATTGGCAGTTTTTATGTAAAATGGCTTACAACAGAAATATCTCAGTTTTAGAAGCAGTCATCTCGCTTCTTGCAGCAACAAACAACTTTAACCTCCTCTCTATTTCCTTTTACAGTAACAAACTTACTAGACGTGTTTTTACCCCCAGGTACAAAACGCCAATTATTTTCAAGTTTATTAGTCACAACACAACGCGATATTATTAAATATTACTCCTCTCTTAACAATCAGCACTCACTGGAATAACCGGCAGAATCTAACTAGACTAATACAAAAATGTCACCAATTACCAACAGGAAGTCGGTACCATATGCTATCTCTGTAAAATTACTTATGTACATTTGATCCCAAAGCACCAGAGCGTTTTTATAGTGACATCCTTGACATCAATGAAATTTCTTATTGTCATTTGCTCTCATAGTTCAAACGGGAATGTTGGGCATGCCCTAAACATTAGTCTCATTACGTCTGCTCTAAAGTCCTGCAGTTTCGCAGTCGCAGGTGACCTGTTTGCGATTTCTTAATTGTGTACGAAACAGATATAAGTGTTCGCCAAAGCGTTAGCGCTGCAGGTAGCTTGTGGTAATCATCTTTCTTGTCGGCCGCGGGTAACGTGCGAATTAATTTAAGCACTGCTTCACGCAGATAGTAGCTTTCTCTTGACCGTTCCATTTATTTGTCTTTCCAATCGCCTCGAACTGCATTTCGTCTCAAATCACAGTTGTTTATTCTATGGCGGTGGTTTAATCTTGCTGTTCCCAGTTTCATGAGTTTTCAATGTTTTTAGTTCTCTTTCCAATTCTTCCTGTCTTATTATCATGTTTTGATTGACTCCTATTTACTGGCATACACCTTAACTTCCAGTTAACTCACTTTACTTTTTATCCTCCGGCTGTTGGTGATGTCAATATTTCCTTTATCTTCTGGTTCTTTTTCTTTTCTAAAACTATACTATTCAAATACCGTCTGTATACGTCACAATAAAATCTAGAATTCTTGAGACCAGTTGTTACGTGTTACGGCTTCGAAAAATGCTAACTTAAGTTCCTTTTATTTAAACACATTTAAATACACTAAATTCCGGGCTAGCTCAAAACACTAGTACTATATAAGTCTATGAATTTAGTATTGACTAAACTACTGTTCAGAACACTACACTTACTACACTCACTAGCATTTAAAACGTGTTAGAACACCTGGTTTGCTTGTTCTTAGCTTCATCAGCTTTCAAATCAGATTTTAGGGTTCCCACCATGCGACGGCCTACTCAATCACACTAGATGTGTCTGTAAAGTTACTAGTCTATTCCATGATCAACATTTCCACACCTCCTATTTAATACCAGGGTCCCTATCTAACGGATCGCTGTCTTCGACCTGTGCTCCACGTGCGTTACTCTGTCCCCAGTTGGTAGCTGACGCTTTGTATGCTGCCTTTATTTACAAAACATTTGGTTGCAGAGAAATGCGTTTCTTATGGTGTCGCCCCTTTCACTATCAATGAAATGAAAAGTTCAAAGGGCACTGTTGGATATGCCCTGAAACATCTGCTGACGTTCAGCTTGAGAGTTTTTAGCAGTGCGCGAAACAGCTGGTGTGTTGTTGTTCTTCAAAGTGCAGTTCAAACGTAGCATAACTTGTAATCTTCCTTGTAGGCAGCAAGTAACGTTTGAAGCAAGTTAAGCGCTGCTGCAGAACAATCACCAAAGCCGTAGATTTCTCTTGATCGTTCCAGTTATTTACCTCACCAGCCGCCTCGAACTGCATTTTGTAAGTCTCACACAACACATGCATTAGTCCCTAACTATACTATTCGATTATTTGTAAGTGAATATCACTAACAATACAGGTTTATATAAGGAATTATAGCAACTTTTTAAAAAAGAAAAATTCCTATAACAACTTTAACAAATACAAAAATTGCGGAATTTATATGAGCTAATTAAACAGTACATTAATGCGAGGTTACAGCTCGGCGAAGCGAATATGAATTCATGTTCCATTTTTCTAACTTTACGTTTTTTGTTTACAATAAATTCGAGTTAAATACACTACTCTACCAACGCCATTAATTCATTTAAGTAACTACTATTCAAAACACTGCAGTCACTGAAACACCTTATAATATTTTTTGGATCTCGTTGTTTTCTGCTTCGCCGGTTGCCTCCGCGCTTTTCGTTGCACTTATATACCGACCAATGTAGGTATAGCATGGAATCTTCGTCAACGAGAATAAGAAATGTTAGGTAACTGCGGGAACGTCAGTCTTGTTGCCTAATCCGTAGGCGCAGCTTTCCCCACATCATAACAGTTTAATAAGAACAAAAGTGCTCGTAATTCTAATATATATGTTACGTTCGACTTAGAACATGAGACTATTTGAGGTATTATAAAACCTTCATGATCAAACAATTTATTTTTACACAATTAAAAATTTTACTAATTTTGGAGACATTTTGGCACGAAAAAATTAATAAGAAGAAAGTGAAATTGAGACCTGCGAAATATGGAAATAAACTTATTAAACAAGGATAGTTGAACTGTTTTTTTGTTTTGTTGTAGTTTTCGCGGTATCCAGCAGCACAACAGCCGGCCGTAGAAAATGACGACGAAGACGGCGGCGGCGGCGGCGGCCACACGACAGCGAAACGGCGCTGCCGCCTCAGCGACTGACGACCGCGAGACCTGGAGCAAGAAGGTTGATTTCTTGCTTTCGGTCATCGGATTCGCTGTCGACCTGGCCAACGTCTGGAGGTTTCCCTATCTCTGCTACAAGAATGGCGGAGGTAAGTTTAAGAAAAAAGAGTAGGATGTAGTCTACATCCAGCACCGGAGATGGAAGGACCTCTGAAGAAGTTTGCCACTCGTGCTAGCGAAACGTTAGGAAGCAATTCCAACCTACGACGGCCTCTAGACCCGAATCAGGATAACAGCTCCCACGTTACTCCCCTCGAACAATTTTTTTCAGGTGTCATGTGGATCGATTACCTAGGTGTAAACTCACCGATCAAACATTGAACATTTGCTTGCCTCCCCAGGATTGCATTTTCTTTACTTTTTTAGGTACAATTTTATGTTATATGTCGAATTGAAGATATCTTTAAACTGAAAAAATAATTTGCAGGTGATATTTCACAAATAAAGTGAATTTTTGTAAATATTTCTTTTACCATACCCTGTATAAATAATATTTATAAATTTAAAATTTCGTTAACTTCAACAAGTAATAAAGTAATGAAAGTAAAAATAACAATAAAAAAACGAGTGAACATAATAACAAGTTCTTAAGTGAACTTAATAATTATAAAAAATTGAAAATAAAAATTATATTTACAAAAATTCACTTTCTTTGTGAAATATCATCATCTACAAATATATTTTTTAACACACACTGCGCCATTTTTAAAGAGCTTAAAATACCTTCAAATTGACACATCACTTCAGGTTGTGCCTAAAAAATAAAGAAAATAGCATGGGTCTGGGGCGTTTTAGGTGGCGGACTCCATAAAGACCAGTGAAAATTGCAAAAAAAACCTAAAATAATTCTAAATGTCTGCAAACACTTTATATAGATTAATTTTTCAATCAAATAATATATCTCATATTGCTAAGTTATTAGAAGTCCAAAATTATTCCACAAAAAACAAATTTGCATTATTTATTGCAGTTTTTTTTGCAGAAAATTGCAGCAAACTTGAGGAAATGTGGATTCTGTAGATTTTTTTTATTACTCGTACATTAACTGTGCAAACTGCTCCCAAATCAGCAGCATGGAAAATTATTAAAAGTTAACATTGTTGGTATTAACAAATTAGCAAAATATATCTGATGTTTTGTAAAGTGTTAGAGTTTGCGAAATAATACATGGAACCGGGGACATTTTTATTTAACAATAAAAAATATATTTATGTTATATAAAGGCTATACGTACTTTGGAATGTGTTTTGGAATGCTATTGAATGTGGGTGATTTTAACCAACATACAATATTGAATACTTTAAATACATAGGTGAAACAATGTCTAAAATCTAACTTTTTGTATTTGTATAAAATAAGATAGTGAAATGCACACATTCGAAGAGCGAAAAGGGGCATAATAGAAATGCGCAATAGTTAATTGTTTAAGTTCAGTTAACGTGCAATTTGATAAGACCGATTTTTATAGGTTTTTGTAAGTATAGTTTTATGTAGACACAGTTAATTTGTATAATCATAAAATTAGTCCTATTTATTTACATTGTATGATAATTTTTACTTTTATTCCTTTAAGATGGCTCTTAGAGTGAATTTGCGTATTCTAAAAGTACTGATCGGATATTAAAAGTATAAACTTTCATATTTTTAGAGTTTTAAAACTTTTTAATGTTAGTGTTCAGTGCTTTTGTGATCAGCTAACACCATTGAAATGAATTCAGAATATGTTTGCTTCAGCAAATGGTTTCCCTACTACGAAATATACATGCATGTGGTGATCGAGAAATGCATTTATACGTTATTAAACGAAAACATAAGTTTATGTTAAAAGCATTGTTTTAGAAGAAGTACTTGGAATTACTTGCATTTAGTGGCCATAACAGGAGATACGAGATAACCTTGCACCAACTCTGTTAAAGGCTACCGGAAATTAGACAATACAGCTGCTAGCTAAGGCACGCTGGTGACAGCCGGACATGGCTGTGTTTACGCTGTAATCCGGAGAAATACGGATGCCGTAGTATTCACTTTGAAAGGTTTTTAGAATTAATACCCATTCCTAATGCTTGCAAACTGACAAACACGAAAACTGTAATTTTTGTTAAGGTCGTTATTTTAAACGTTGGTTGTTAAAGCAATATAATAAAGCAAATTTATAGGCTTCGAACTTGTAGAATAGCGCCTGGATCATTGCAACTTTATCTAAATCATTCTTTATTTTTGCAGCGATCGCCTTCCTTTGAGTTGCATAATTCTACGTTTGGAAACGACTCTCATAATTATATTTCAAAATTCGCTCTTATCGTTTTTGTTTAATCTTTATCGGTATATCCGTATCAAGTGAAACGTGCTATTTTAGCTTATTTCATAAGTTATGCGACAAATGTGTTTCAGAACATTTAAACAATCTTTGTCGTAGTAAAAAAAATTTTAAATCATTTTTAGCACTGCATACCATAGTAACAAAACGCTTTCCAACCTTTTTGTGAAAACGTATTACCAATACTTCTCATCTGAGCAGATATATTAGCAAAAAGGGGAACTAAAAAACCCTTAGTAAGGCAAGCGCCTATCTGTAGAATGGCTTATTAATCTGCAAAATGAGAAGTCCGAGAACTACTGAGACTACTACATCATTGTATAATCAAAAATTTGCAGCAGTTTATAACATAAAAGGAGGTTTTGAATCAAAACAAGCGGACAAGTCATATCGCCTACTGAGAACAATGGTGACTAAACTCCACAGACAGTTTTGATATAAATGCGTTTGAAGTTTTGTGTAATATTAAATCGTGCATTGTGAATTAATCGTTCAAGATTTTTAATTTTTTTCTTTGTTTATTTTTCTTTTATTCTGCTCTTTAAAATGCAGTAAAATTTAATCAATTCATGTCAACCCGATTATTTATTTGTTTTAAGATAGGTCACCTTTGCATAACAATTTTTGTCATTTCACGCTGATGATAAATTATGAAAAGCGACAATTAAATACTCTGTCTCAGACGAATCTTCTGACTAAGTTGACAGTATGATCAGCGAAATGTCAAGTGTAAATCAAGGAGCATGACAACATCCGAAAATCAACCACTCATTGGACAGCAGCCGTGAAAGCCTCCAGTCAACTATTGTACATAAAAGATAGTCCATAACCCCCAAAAAAAAATATTTCCTCTCAAAAAGAACATAAAATTTTACGTAGCTACCTAATTCGTAAACCAGAAAGCATTTTCTGATGTGCTCTACATTACCGTCTTTATCTTGTTATTTAAAGCTAACAACAAAACCAAAATTATTAAATGCTTGCTTGTATCTCATTTTATAAAGTAGTGTTAATATAGGAGTTTATCGTTTATGAAATTTTTATAAAATTGTCAATTATTTTTTGTTAATATCGACTGTCTCAGTACCTAAAAATACCTAAAAGTTTACAGAACATTTTTTCGTGCATCAAAAGCAAAACAATAAGCCAAAGTAATTACAACAGCAGTAGCAAAACTTCCTTTTTGTCATTTGTTGTTTTAATATTATGTCTTAAGTTGTGCAACGGTATAAAACTATGTTGCACGCGCCTAGTTGCGCATTCTAATAGAGACGAATTAACTAGCGTTATGACATTCTTGCATGACAAAAAAGGGCCATTTACGAAACATTCAGTGCGCTAAACGTATTTTTGATGATTTCGGAGTTTGGTCACTATTGTTCTCAGCAGACGATATGTACGGGCAAATTGGACTTCTGTCCACTTTGCCCTCCAATTGGGTATTTGCCATGTGTTTGTATTTCATTAAATTGCATATTAATAGGTAACATCTAATCCACAAAACAGCTGTGACAGCTTATAAAATCGAAAAAATGGATCGTAAGGTGTATTTTTAATGCTAAAAATGTGAATATTTAAAGAGACCGCCAAAACGCGAACATATTGGCCCTGACGTCAGGTGTCTTGTAAATGGCGCTTGTTTAAATCTGGGGTCAGCGCGTCACGCGTCAGCCTCAGCCCGTCAATTTATCATCAGTTTGTTGTTTGCGTTCATTTTGTGACAAGCGAATTAAAATACGCCAAGAAAAAGTGAAGTACTTATGAGTTACCTGTCTTCTGAAGGCATGTTCATTGTTATGGAATTTGTGTACAGCGACGAGCGGTTCAACGCGGCGGAGGTAAGGAACGTAAAAGCAACGGTATAAGTGAACTTTTTATCAAATTAACGTAGCATTACATAATAATTTGATCACAATGGGTTGAAGGAAAAACATGCTATTTGTAAACATAAAAATGTAAGAATCAAAAATGTACCCTAAACTTGATATTTACTTTAGAGGTCAGAATAAAATATAAATTGCCATTTATTTTTGGGGCTCTTGCGGCTCGTTTCCGGTCTGGCTAACAATATGGGAAACAACGTCTTTCTATATTATAACATTTCCCTCTGTCAACTTAAAACGCATATAATTTTCCATTTTTCTTCAAGCTATAACAAAATGGAAACTCAATGTAAACACCTATACCCCAAAAAGAATAATAAAATTTACATTAAGAATTAAGATGATCTTTACAACAGAAAAACAAACTGCGATTTCGGCATATCACGCCTAGCGGCCTTAAACCACTTTTTCATATTGTTTGAAGTACTCTTACAGCCATGCACAAAACAACACTTGTTTTGTTTTCCATACGTAATAAATGCTTGTAAAACTACACAAATCACTTTTTGGTGCGACCTCTTACACTGTCTTTTCAATAAACATCACACAAAAGCTTTTCCAATACAAGAATGWTACTACACCATTAAACAGCACGCTCCTCAGTAATGTTTACAAGACTCTTGACGTCACGAGCTGAATAACCTTGGATAGAAGCGTTTTGGCGGCGACTCCTAAGATTCGAATTTCAGACCTGAAATTATTTTTTGTTTTTTTTAACTTGGTGTACGATATATATGCACTTCAAGATTCATTTTATGTAATTTTTAAAAAAGTGATAATACCCAATTGATCTGATTAATATTACTGGTAAAATAAAGTTTTTGTAGTTGCAACCATGCCTGGAAAATACAAAAGAAAAACAATCCATGAAATGTGGACCAAAGAATATTTTTCAAATGCAGTTGAACACATTAAAACCGGAAAAATTTCGTTCAGAAAGGCATCTGCTGTCTATAATATACACAGAACAACACTAACGAGAAGAATTAAGGAAACTGATATTCAAAAAGTGAAACTGGGAATGTTTAAACACCACTACAAGAACAGGAATTAAAAGAACATTAACTCGAAATGACGAAGAGATTTCTTATGTTAATGCAAAAAGAATTTAGACGAATGATTTTAACCTATGCTACAGTCAATAACATTTCGCATTCTTTCAACAAAACAAAAGTATTAGCTGGCAGACTGGTTACGTGAATTTTTACGTATAAATCCAGGAATATCACATCACAATCTCACATTTCGATATAAACTTCAATACAAGTTTTATACCAATTTTAAGTGCAATTTTTTAAGTTATCTGAATGTTTTTTCGATTTTAGGTTTTGCCTTGATACCAGCATAAGTCAGTATGCAAGAGGTAGTGCTGAGTATATGTGTAAGACCTGTTAAGTTTTGGATAAAATTCAACGGTTCATTTCATTAAAGGTAACGAACTATCTTATTAATAGTCGATGCGGAGGCTGGAGCGCTCCAATCATGGGCTCCTTTCTGTGTCAATAATCGTGTAATTCAATTTCCGAGCCATTAGTGTCGCCGGCCGTTATTATAACGATACACTCCTAAGTACATTCAAAGACAAATTGCGCGTCGCCAGCATGCCGGATGCAGGAGACATGTTCGATAAAGTATAACCAGGAACTCAGGTTCCATGGAAAGAAAAAACGCAAGAATAACTGCAGACAGTATAAGGGCCTGTTTTGATATTATTTATTCTTAATAATAAGAGTGACTGAGACATATTCAGACACTGTAGTAGAGAATTACGCTTTATGTGACTGTGTGTAATGTCGTTAAGCCATTTTTGTCAAGATGTTTTACCAGTTGGAACGCATATGGTGTTGCAGGGCATTTACGCTTTCCTATATTGTAGCCACAATAGCAGCAAAAGTGTTGTAGGTAGCAGTATGAGGTCTCCAACTTCTGTGGTCGTCGTTAACACTAGTCCAACGCTCTGGAACGTTTACTCCATCAACTTACTGTTGAACTATCCACACACAGCTCCTGTCAAGCTTCTTGTAACGCACCGTGAATTTCGGCAACAGTTTCTTCGCGGAGTGTTTGAATTTTGATATAAGCGTATTAATCCGCTACAGTGACGTGTTCCATTGCATCAAACTATCCCGATTTGAGAATTTTTTACACATAAACAGAGTGAACTACCCGCACTATATACAGGGCTTCTACAAATGATTCATGCAACGCCTTCTTGTAACTGCTGCCAAGGTACAATATGCACGGCGGTAGTACTGAAGGTTGCAGATTGCAGATCAATGTCACCCGGCAGCTCTGAAATGCTAGCTTTCTGCAACCTTAAAATTAATTATCCCACAAAACACTACAAAATATATCGAAAATACACACTTCCAGACGTTTGCTTATTTAAAAATATATCAAATAATTCAAAAATCGACAGATGACAAGTATACGTCACTTTCCTGAGAGGCGGCAAATTGATTTAATCGATAATTTCCATAAGCGCCCTGGATGCATGAATCATTTATAGAAACCCTTTATATAGCTAAGTTCCCAATAAAAGATTTTTATAATTTGACAGCACTTACGCTTTTTCGCCATCACTAGTTAAGCGTCAGCAGGAATTATGACATGACCCTCGCATATAAATTGGGTCCAATCGAGTTATTTTGACCTCTAGAATATGTGGTAAGTCTGTGTCACAGCAGTTTTAGTTCACCCTGTATATTGACAGATGTAATATTAACACGTCTTTCTCTTAATATTAAGCAATGTAGAGCACTGTTTGATCCTGTTGATCCTTCCGAATCCAAAAACATTTCGACCTCAGGCTCAGGGGTTGTTGGTGGTCCTTGCAGTGACAAGAAATGAAGTCGCATGAAAATTTTATTGAGAGATGTTATTCACAGATGTATTCCTAAAAATAGTAATTGAATAAGTACATGTAATACGTAACTAGAACTTTGGTAATGATACACTCACCTAGCACTAGGCAGGCAACACTTAATAATGGGTAGTTATATTTGCTTATACCGTAGAGAATAGGTAGAAATAAAGTTAACGTTCAAAAACCCTCGACAACGACGCTGTTGTCTTGGTGGCCTCAATAGAGCTTACAAAACCACACTATCGTTTACGAATCGTATAATCGACATAAAAAATATCAAAACCCGACAGCTATGCATTTTATTAAAGCAGCGGTACAAGTGTGTGCCAGAGAAGAACTTTGGATTTTTCTTATTTTTCTGTGATTTTATAATAATATAATGCTGCAGACTTTAGAAGATGTACGATTTACCAATTTACGCTGCACATAAATGTATTTGAACTGTTGTTACGGTTGCGTGGTAGCCCTGTGTTTGAATCCCGATCAAAGAAAAACATCCTTTACTTGATTTTTCATTAGCATTTATAATATTAATCAATAATTATTTGATTTGTAAAGAAAGCTTTTCATTCATTTACGTTTCGATCTGTGATCTGTTTAGAAATGCTTGTTTTTTCAGGAAAACCTTTTTATAGTGCATAAATAGTACACGAACAAAAAGTCTTATAATATAATAATATAATAATATAATAATATAATAATTAAAACACTTGGTAATGTTTCAGTTTTTATTAGGCCTTTCTCAAAGAGTTTACAAAAGAAACTGTTGCTTTAAAGTTAGATACAGATCCCACGAGCCTCTATACCTACGAGCGGGTGACACTTATGGCAGCGTTGATAAACAAACTAGGAATTCCACTTGATCGTTACATATATTTTTATGGGGGTTGTAAAGTGTTCTGTTTATGTGTAGCTGTTCTAATAATCCTAACCTGATGCCGTTTTGAATGTTATGTAATATTTTAAATACTTTTTCGTCATATGTATGATTGAGAGTTACACAATGTTTTGAAAAGCCCGTTAAGTTCCTATTATTTCAATTGAAGTTATAAAAAGTCTTATGCTGACATTTCTAAATGTAAGGTGTTTACCTTCACCCACACCAAAAATGATAATTTAAAGTATGTTGCTATGGCAAGGAATCATATGTGTACACTATTGACTTCTTTAGTCACTGAAATACCTGTGACACAAAATGTATTCAGTATGCATCTGCCTGGAACGTTTTCATATGACAGATACTTAGTTGCTTGGATTTGAATACTTCTGAGTCGCGTAGAAAACGATAGGGTGTGTTTCTATAGTTTGATACACTACAATATTGACTGTTCCGCTTTTGTTGGAAAGTTTAATTTTGTAGTGCCTAGTTTTCATTCTGCTATCACCTTTTATGTTTACTCAGCTCCTACCGACGTATATTTTAAATATTTGCTCTCTTATTTGCAGAGAATAAAATAAGATGTTTTTTACTTTAATCCTGAGTTTTTATCAATAGCTGTAGTTTGAAAAATCTACGTTGGTTGCTTGGTACTTGCATATAACGTGTCAGTTCTGGCTGTATCATTACTTACGCTCTAATTAGGTACTTTTCACATATTAGTTATTTATACCATGTGCTGCAGGATTTAATATAATTTGTATGTTTAATAATGATATACATACAATATAATTCGCTTAACATAACTACATGCAATATATACAAGTTCTGAACAACTGTAATTTACTTTTTCAGACGTTTATCACACAATTCCAATTCTTCGAAATCACAATAAGAGCATGGTGCAATTCCGTTATATTTCATTTTTGTTCCAGTCTGGTACTAAAAAAACCGATAATTGCTTTTAAGCATTAGGGAAATATCGGGGACTTGATCCGCATTACGGACTAAGAGCGTTCCTCTCCTTATCGATACGATTCAATCGCTGTCTTTGAGACCCTTCAGATCCTTTATAGATGTAATTGAATTATTGCCGTGTATATCGATAGAAATGTATCTGCTTCTGGCACTAATGCCTCTGGCGTGAGATTTTACCGTAGCTGACTTGACTTCATAATTCTATCAAACCTGCTTATTAATAGACATTAGTACTTAACAAGTTGATGTAATTACTAAATTAAAAACTATTTAAAATATATTTAAAACATAAAAAGATCTTGGAAAATAATAATCTACGAGTGCAAACAGTTCCTTTAACGAAACCTTATTTATTTGTATGATGTATGGTTTTAGGTCATTTATGTACAAAACGAGACACTATTCGTTTCGTATTTTATTTATCACATTTAAGGAATTTAGCACTATATTTGGTTTTTAAAATTCCCTAAAAAATATACATTCTTTTAAACGATGTCAAAATATAGAAATATTGAATTTATTTATTGGTTTACTCACTATATTTACTTCTACCATCCACCTAAATTTTGCCTTGTACAGGGTGGTCCAGTTACCGTGCTCGCCCAATTGACGGCTTTATTTGTGATCTTAGAGAAAAATGTTTGAAATAAAAGTTGTAGCAGCCAAGGAGTGCTCGATAACGCAATATAGCAAATTTACATAGCGTTGCCAGATTTTGAGTACCGAACTAAACTTGATTTTTTAAAATAAAACTACCCACTTTTTATACCGGATTTGGATTATACATCAAATTTTGAGCAAAAAACTATTAAGTTACATGTGCTTTAAAATTAACGGTTTGGGAGTTATCGTGCTCACCCAATTGACGGGTTTATTTGTGATCTTAGAGAAAAATAAAAGTTGCAGCGGCCAAGGAGTACTCGACAACGCAATATAACATATTTATTCAGCGTTGCCAGATTTCGAGTAATGAACCAAACTTACATTTTTTTTAATAGAACTACCTACTTTTTATGCCAGATTTGGATTACACATCAAACTTTTAGCAAAAAATTATTAAGATACATGTGCTTTAAAATTAACGGTTTTGGAGATACGCATGGGTGGTCCAGTCATCATGCTCCCCTAATTGACGGCTTTATTCGAAGTTTTAGCAAAATAGTATATTATGATACAAGTGTATAAGAGGGCCTTTAAAGCACGCGCGACATATTTCAAAACACGACGCGCAGCGGAGTGTTTTGTAAGTCGCAAGGGCTTTAAAGGCCTCTATTATACACGCGTATCATACGCTATTTTTTATTACGAATGCATCATAAGCTCAAAAATGTTATAAACATTAAACATTCTCTTTTACAATTTTGTAATTATTTTTAGTAGGCTTAAATCATAAAAATTGAAATATCTAAAAATACAAATTGTACAATCAATGTTTATTTAAAATAAGAGTATTTATAGTTACTTAGAATAAAGAAATGTTGTATTTAAAAGTGTTCGTTCATTTTGATATGGGTACAAAAGGTATACCTAGTAATTTAAACGGCAGGTAAATATCTAGGTAATAAAAAAGTAGGCGCATCATAATCATCATTATACACACGCTGCAGCGTGCGATAATTGTTGATTATGATGCATGCGTAATAAAAAATGTTTTAAATAAAAGTTGTAGCAACCAAGGAGTACTCGATAACGTGGTATAGCAAATTTTATACAGCGTTGCCAGATTTCGAGTACTGAATCAAACTTGTATTTTTTTAATGGAACTACCTATTTTTTATGCCAGATTATGATTATTATTCTAATGGGTGTGTATCTCGGAAACCGTTAATTTTAAAGCACATGTATCTGAATAATCTTTTGCTCCGAATTTGATGTATAATCAGAATCCGGCATAAAAAGTGGGTGGTTCATTTAAAAAAATCAAGTTTGGTTCATTATTCAAAATATGGCAACTCTGCATAAGTGTGCTATATTAAATTATCGAGTACTCCTTGGTTGCTAGAACTTTTATTTAAAACATTTTTTGTTAAAACTTCAAATAAAGCCGTCAATTGGGTGAGCACGATAACTGGACCACTCATACGTATCTCGCAAACCGTTAATTTTAAAACACATATATCTTTATAATTTTTTGCTCAGATATTGATGTATAATCAGAATCCGGCATAAAAAGTAGGTAGTTCTATTTTAAAAAAATGCAAGTTTGGTTCATTACTTGAAATCTGGCAATGCTGCATAAATGTGTTATATTGCATTATCGAGTACTCCTTAGCAGCTACAACTTTTATTTAAAATATTTTTTGCTAAAACTTCAAATAAAGCCGTCAATAGGAGAAATGGCGGAAATAAACAGTACTTGCAATTATAATATACTCTTCTGTATCGCAAAATGAAATACAGATGGGTTCGCAACCGAGTATATTCAATATAATTATTACAAAGGAACTGGTAATGGTAACCAAAACACACTCGTGGCAATAACCTATGTGATAACCGCTTAACCACATAACCGCATATTATTATTACAATATAATATCACACATGCTTTTTGTGTTTACATGTATCCCCTTTCTCTTAATAATATTCACTGCCCACAATTTTAAATGCTAATACGATATAACAAAAACAGCATTATTACACAACAATTCCGTCTTTTTCCAGCACTAAAATACTGTTCTTAATATTTTATGTATCTTCCGCCAGATGTCGTGTCACTATTGTAAACTTGCCTATTGGGTGAGCACGATAACTGGACCACCCATGCGTATCTCCGAAACCGTTAATTTTAGAGCACATGTATCTTAATAATTTTTTGCTCAGAATTTGATGTATAATCAGAATTCGGCATAAAAAGTAGGTAGCTCTATTAAAAAAAATGCAAGTTTGGTTCGGTACTCAAAATCTGGCAATGCTGCATAAATGTGTTAGATTGCGATATCGAGTACTCCTTGGCTGCTACAACTTTTTTTCTATAAGATCACAAATAAAGCCGACTATTACCTGATGTAAGTAGAAATTTAGATGACCTGACCTGACCTGACATGATGACAAAGCTACCTAACTGCCATTACGGGAACTGCTTCGTAAAGGAAGTGACCTGTACCTGATAAGTAAACTGCACTGATGAGCTATGATATCGAAATAGATCTATCTGCAGTTGGTTGCGGTGCAGACAGCACAGCGTAAGCATGCATTTTACTATTACCTAATGGTAAACTGATTTGTTGCTTTTATGACTTTGAGATGGCAACTGTTTTGAATTTTGAATTCTAACACATCTCTATTTCTTCTGTTCCAGGTGCATTTTTAGTTCCATATTGTCTTATGCTTATCATCGGAGGCATACCTTTGTTTTATATGGAGCTTGCACTAGGACAGTTCAATCGAAAAGGTGCTATTACTTGCTGGGGCCGGCTCTGTCCCTTATTTAAAGGTAAGCTCAAGTATATTAACAATTAAATACCATAGTTAAGAAATGAAATAAATAGTTATTGGTAATTGCTACTGATTTTCATGCTATTAAAATACAGGGTTATTAGAATTTTTCAACATTACGCAATTTTTCTTAGCCATAAGACTGAAAGAGATTTAAATCTTATTGGTCTTTTTTGGTTTGGCAGCGTTGGTTTCGGAAATGGGGTCGACTTTCTGTCAGTTCTTGTAAGGAGCACCATCAGCACAGAAATATGGAATACGGTACAAGCTTAACGCGAGAACTGTCTTAACCTAAAAAGAGAAAGATTGGGGTTGCACCTGGTTTTATGTAGGCAGCGGGGATTCTTGAATGGTGAAGGAAAGAGGCTGCAAGGGTGGGGATAGCCGTTGTGTGATTGGATTCAAAGTATTTGAGAGATGATCGAGATTTTCGCGGTTCAGGTTGTTCGGGTGTTTACAAAACTCAATGGCTTTTTGGAATATTCCAATTTCCGAACGCATTGTAAATATTCTTTCAAAACTCGGTCTCAATCTAGGGAAGATCAGTCATTTCCGATATTGCATCATTATTTACAAAAGTTTCAATTCTAGAAGCCTTAAAATTATCTGTTAAATATTGTCCTGTGATAATAAGCCCGATATTTCCGCACATTTGGTGCAAAAATGTCTCATGTCCACGAATGTTACTTTTGATGGTCAATTCAACAATTCAATTACCAGATGGTCGTTTGGACCAGTCTGTTAATCGCAAACTCACCCGCACAGATCGGTATTTATATGTGTCTTCTCATCACCATCCGTCACACCATTTGTTCCTGAATTCCCTTGTTCACCGCGTAGTTTAAATTTCTACACTAAATAAACTTTAAAGTGAAGCCCAACATTTACGCATTAATTGTTATCTTCATCACAAGTCTGTACCCTTGAAACCCCAAATTATAAGATTTACATCACTGCTTCCTTACTTTCAAGGTGTCACACACAGAATTAGCACGATCTTAGAAAACAACTACTTCCAGCTCCCTTTGAAAATGTCAGATACTGCTGTCTTCGAAAAAACGAGCCCTTTGTCATCCCGAGGTGGCATTCCATGCTCAGAACGCGCCGTCTACATCACTGAAATTGGCAGGTCATTAAAAAACTGTCTTACATCTTCACCCAACCGGTGGTAAGCTAAGTATCGTCATGAAATACGTTTGATGTTCAGGCACCATTGATTTTGCGAAAACGTATATAGGTCGCGTAGTAATCATGTAAACTGCAAACTAAGCTCATTTGATGATAGATACAACGGACAGTTTAGCTTATTGGACCAGCACTACGACGTACGTTCTCGACGACAAATACCGTCGTCGGCTTACTTGGCTCGTTTTTTTATGAACGTCCGTTAGTTCTGTATAACGTGGGTATTATAAAGAGAAAAATTTGGCATACGGTGAAAGCTAGTTGACAATAAAACCTAAATAGTTTCAAGTCTTTTTATACAAAACCCCTCAAACTGGTTTCTTCGGGGAATATTGAGTTCTACGTACGAACCCTTATTAGCGCAGTAAGTATGGTCATACTCAATCATAATGAAACTATGATTGGTAATAAAGATATCGAAAGCGACACTGAATTTATGGGCAAAGCGTTTTTATTTTTGGAAAATTTACTGACATTTCTTTGGTTGTTTAAAAAAACATAATATACAGTGGCAATAGATATTGTTAGTATAAACGTGAAAAACAAGGCTATTAAATTATAATTATACTCATATTTAATTGAATCAAACAATTTTATACATATGTTCTCTTTCATGAACGGAAAATGGAATAGTAAATGCATCGAACATCAAATAAAAACTCCAAACATTTGTCAATGCCAATACCTCAGCATTTTCATAATTTTATAACGAAAACGATATATTTTGATCGTCCGCCCTCTTTATTGCCCGCAAATATTACATTTCTTTATGTCCTTCGCACTCAACCTGAGACGTTTCTAAAAAGCGCGAATAGCGCCGTTAAACAACAGGTGCCACATAAATTTAAGGGCAGAAAGCCTCACGATATCGCCGTCCGCTCCGGTATTGGAATAATCCGGGCAGCCAGAGGTTCTGGAGTCAATTATCCACTCTCGCTAATCTCCGGAAACTTGGGCCGGAAACGAGTCGTCGGAGTGCATTGTAAGTGCGCCGTCACCACAAAAGGCGTTTTTCACTTTTCCACTTTGCGGGAAGGAGCGCGCACCACGACATCACTATTCAAAGGGATCTGCGTTATGGGGTGAAGAATGGTCAGCAGACGTTACGCGGATTACGGAGCCGTTTCACGCCCGATTTGAGGGGTGTTAAAAGCCTGCTACAACGTTGGAGTTCACGACTGGCACGTGCACAAGCCTAACTTGAAGTTACATTAGTTGGGATTACGAATAGGAAAAAGAATAGAAGGTGAAAACCCAACTGCTTGGAAAGCCCATGCGATTTCGCCCCCTAACTTCCAAAAGTTAAAGTAATATGCTGGTCGTTATTAAAGCAAATCAATTTCTTTTTCTTCTGAGATCAGCGCCCATAAGTGATATAGAAGTTAAGAGTTTTTTTTTAAAACGATTCGGTCCATTAACAGTACTTTTATACAATATTTTGCTGCTACTTACTAACAAAGCTTGTCAACGAAAATTCTAATGAAGCTGAAAAGCATTTTGAAGTTACTCACTCGATTGGTCCAGTGCTAAGGTATATAGGTCATTATCAAAATCTTCCTGGAATGCAGCGTAGGTTATCCACGTCGCTGTAGTAATAATTATGCAGCACTGTATGGTGTTGTATATAGTAATAATTTATATTAAAAAAGAGGTGCAGGCACCAGTATTGTGAAATTTATGCCCGGTAAACGAAGGAAGAAAAACAAAAACAAAGAAACATGAAACACAAAAAAAACACCTATGCATGAGCCTAAATAACTTTTTATCTGTATTTATTGAGAATAAATAAACTTCCTGCTTAAGTGAATTATCAACGCAAGACGTTCAGCGCGACTATACGGTTTTTTGCGCTAATTGATAAAGAATATATAAAGGATGCATTTGTATCCAACCTCAACACTCAATAAATTTTACAAATAAAATTACCATTACAGCAGACCTGTCAATAGCGATGTCGTAAATACTAGGGGCCCGTTGCACAAAGCGTGGTTAACCAGACCCCCTGGTTAACACGCGGTTAACCAGCCGTTGCCATAGGCAGCACCAATGAAGAACGCTTAAAAAGAACCGTTTCCATGACAATTGCCCGTTGACCGCGTGTTAACCAGGGGGTCTGGTTAACCACGCTTTGTGCAACGGGGCCTAGGTGTTTGAATTCGCTAATAAATTTTTTTCTGGTACCGTGATGAACTAAAAATTATGGAGAAGCCTAAGAGAGCTCTTACAGTTTCTGATACCATTATATATGTTTTCAGCTAAGACACTTAACCCTATAAGCAACAGGTTTTCAATTAAAAAAATTCTCAAGTCGTTTGGAATTTGTAATGGCGCGAAAAATTTATGTAATATATTTCTTAGAACTAACCTAATTTCATTATCATCAATCGAAATGCAATTTGACAAATCAATAACTCTTTTACTTGTTCGAAATGTCTATTGCCAACACAAGCTTTCAGGAGAGCCTTCATGGATTATCTAAAAATGAGGAATACACGAAAAAATTCTGCTTTTACAAAACCTCAATGGTTAAAAGGTTGTGACTTTTTGACATATTTAACTCGTGCGTTATGCGGAATATGGAAATTTAAGGAAAAACCAAATTAGTATCTGATATGCACAGAACGTAACGATGTTTCAAGATGAAAACTACTTCTGGAATGGCAATAAAGCTGTTTAGGAAGTAGGATTACAGGGTGTCCAGAATTCATGTGTTATTAGGGCATCTCGGTAACCACAGACATAGAAAAAAAGTAATGTTCCGGATCTTATCCTTGAGCACAATTCATAAGTCAAATCAAACTTCCTGTATGAAGCTTCATTTTGGCGCTAGAGGCCAAGGACCAAGAACATAATTTCGCATTATTTTTGACAAATTAGATAAACAAAGTTCATTTGTTTCTAAGAGAAAGAGTTACATTTTTTTAATAACAGTCATAGGTCTCTGAAAGATTCTGATTTGCTGTTTATTAAGTTTTCCGAATATATAATTATAGCGTGCATATAGAATTATGAGAAACAACTGAGAAATCGAGAGCTTTCCGTTTTTCAAATTATTTGGTTAGCCATGATTAGCAAGAAACAGTGTAAACGCTCGCGCTCTAACATCTTATCGTGACGGCTAATAATGGTGTATGTTAAATATCTTATTATTTACTTTCAACAGAAGTTCAGTCTAGAAGGACGGTATTTTGCATTTCAAAGAAGTGCCTATGACATGTTTACGGTATACTTATATTGAAAACTGAAAAAGCGTGTAGGCTACAAGAAACATGCATGTTAATAGATTTCAAGGAAGATGTCAAACTGATCTTCGAATATTTAAGAAAATTATCGCAGCTTACATGCAGTACTTGAAATTCAGCTTATATTTGACACTAGTAAACTAAATATGCTCAAATGGTTGTCCTTCCTTATTTATACACTTCAAGCATCTACTACGCACTGCTGATATCGCATTTGTACGATGCACGCCAGTTATTTTTTGTACTGCGACATGAAATCTTTCTTCTAATTCTTCTGTTGTGTTTGAACTGTAAGGTTCGGAAATCTAGGGGTCATTTACGTTTAGATGTAAGTCTGAGCATTTCAGTTGTGATAAATAAATAACTCCAAAGCCAAATGCCGTTGTTACATGATCGTTTTTTAAGACAATGGTAATTTATGTTTCTGTTGAAAACATCATCGCTCGAAGTGTTACATTCATTAGACCATATCCTGTTTCGGAAGTTTTGAGCAAAACACGACCGCATGTAGCCTAGGGTAGCCAAATTTCCAAAATTTAATTCGGGGACACAGAAAAGGATGTATTGGGGAATATAAAAAAAAGATATATTTGTAATTTGTAATTGATGATTTTGTTTTATGCTGCATGATATCAAACAAAACATACCATATCAGTATCGGGATCTGGGTACCGATGCTAGTATCGATATGAGTTAATGATCTGATAATGAATAATGTCGAAAAATTTGATACTTTGCTCTATATACAGTATGTGAATGTATACATATTTAGATTAATCTAATTCATTTTGATACTTAACAAAACTTGTTATATTAGCCAGGTAGAAATATATATGGTGATAGTATTTGTTATAATTAGATAATATTTCAACCCAATACAATAAAAGTGTACCTACGCGTAAAATGTATATCATAATCTAGACGTATTCTATGGTAAATTGGTAACAGTTAGTATTGTTGTATATGTTGTTCTAGCAGACAGCAGTAATAAAAGTTTGCAGTACTACCGAATAATTATCAATTTTAAACATTTTCAGATACCCAGTAATTAAAATAAAAATTTCAACAGAGACAAAATAGCATAATATGTAGCGGCAATAAACATCCCCTTTTCGTTTTAATACTCTTCGTTACTAAGCTGCTGTAATAAACTGATACCCATACGATACCCGCGCTACCACCAAAATATCTATAAAAAGATATCAATGATACCATAAATACTTTGTATCGAATCAAAAGTATCGATACCGTATTCATATCGTTCTTGTCCCTAGACAGTTTAGCATATAAATATTACAAACCTTTTTTTAATTATTCTTGTTAGGGAATTTCGGGTACATTCCAGGGACAATTAACAAGCGGGAACAAACTTTCGAATCAGGGACAGTTCCTGGAGATAGGGGACGTCTGGTCACTCTAATTAGCCGAGTTACTATTATAGACTACTTTGAATAAAATGTCAATTTGCTGCCTTGGCCTCCAAGACGGCCCGATATTTAGCGTCGAACACGACTGTAACATTATGGATAGAAGACTACATTTACCCCATCCTTCACAAACTTTTCCCTTACTTTATGATGTTGCACAAATGGTCTCGAATGAGACACCTCAGGAGGCAATCGATCATCTGGTTTAGTGGGTGACCAGACGCGTTAATGACGAAATTCGGGCCTCTGTACGAAATGAGAAACATTTTTGTTAATACTACTTACTTTCTCAGATTCTTCCCGAAGCTTATAATTTTACAAACACAAACAATAAACAGTGAACGTTACTTAAACGAAATCACGAAAGCCTTCCATCGGCTGTACTGCTGTATTGTAGTGTTTAGTTCACCGCTATTATACTAGTCAGCTAGCGCCGGGGCCCTTTACATTTGGAAATAATGCATCACTCCTGAAGTTACGAAAAAAAAATCTCGTACTACTTACAACAAAATCCAATCTAAGCTACCCTCATTTTTACCATCATAAATCATACGAGGTGCCTACAGTAATTAATCACTTCACTTTAGTTGACGCATGTTGTTTACCTATACTTTTAGAATACGTTTGTACGAATACGTTCATAACGGAAAACGATTTCAAAGCAGTTGGAAATGTCAATCAAAATAAAGGTTACGTATTTTTAATAAAATTACATTTTTCTTCCAGGTATTGGTTACGCTGTAGTTCTAATAGCGTTTTACGTTGATTTCTACTACAATGTCATCATTGCTTGGGCTTTGCGTTTCTTTTTTGCATCCTTCACTGATTTACTGCCTTGGACTACGTGTGACAACCCCTGGAACACTCCAAACTGCCGCCCGGTAAGAAATTATTGCGTTCTGGCTATCATCATAAGTAATTGAATGTTTAGAACTTCTATATAATATATTTTATACAGGGTGGTCAACAAGCAGAAATTGGTCTACAATGAGAGTATGATAAATGTGTTTCGAATAAATTTTGTACAAAATTGAGTACTTTTCAAGACGAACATATTTTCGATTTTAATTTTAGAATGGGCACTAACTTTGTTATTTGAAAAGGAACATACTGTTTCGCACTAAAAATAAATGCCGGTTTTTTAATATGTATTTCATTTAGTCTAAGTAGCGCCATTCCCGAGTTACCTCTCATTTTGTGCAAAAATTTACGGAACATTATTTTGCGTTGTAACAGAAATGCCATTGCTTTCGCAAGGATTTTCTAGTATTACTTGTAGTTCACAGTCCATATGTATTTTGACTGTGGGTACTTTTAATTTGTAGCAATCACGCTAGTAGCCTTAGTGAAAGAAATCCAGAGCTTAATACGAAACTCAAAACAAGTAACTAAGTAAACAATAAAAAGCAAGTTAACACAATATGTTATTCTATTCTTATTCTATTCTATGCGGTACGACCCCGCAAATGGGGCTGCACTAAATGTCCATTGTGCCCACACCGTAGCTTATCAAAGAAGTGCAGTATTCCTTTTCAAGGTAACCTATCAAGATCTTCAGTCTCAATAAATTGGGAGCCAAATTCTCCAAACCTTTTGTCTCCCAGCGATCCGCAGTTGGCAAGGAAGTTAATCGGAGTTTCCTCCTCTTCTGAGCAGAACCTACAGGTTCTACTCTCCACTACACACATATTATATAGGTGTTTATTGAGCCGGCAGTGTACCGTAAGGACACCCACCCTTAATCGCAATTGAGAACGACTCAGGCTTAAAAGCCACTTGGTTCCTGAGCAGACGTAGGCCCAGTGATGAAGGCCCCTAGATTGCCTCAGTTCCGGCATGTCTTCCCAATACAAGTAAAACTGATGATCAAGCCACTTTGTGATCTCGGACCTCAGTCTGTTTTCTAGAATAGCGATGAAAGGTTGCGCCGCTCTTTTCGCTAATCTATCGGTCCTTTAATTGCATTCAATGCCTGCGTGAGCAGGCACCCAAATCAAATTAATCGGTTTATGTTGGGCCAACCTTACTGATGTGTTAGTACGGGAGAAGGCCGGAGCGCACCCTAACACAGGTAAGCGCTCGAAGTGCTGCCTGGCTATCGCAGCAAATGTAGATATGCAATCCAGAATACCCTCTACTGAGGTTCCCATAAGCACGTCAGGATTGCATAAATTTCCGCTTGGAATACGTTAGGGTACTCTCCTAGTGACAAACTGAGTTGCCACCGTCGGAGATGTACCACATACTCCCGCGTCTGTACCTGTGTCTATTTTAGATCCATCCGTGTACCAGATGAGTTCTTGTGGTGAAAGCATGTTTTCACCATTCAGAAACCATTCTTCTTTATCGGGGATAATGATTCTGTATATTGTATCAAAACACATAGTCGTGTTAATCATGTCTCTTGTCATTGAGAGAATAAGTTGATCTCCGTTTGGTACAGAGACCACCATACGGTGCCCTCCTGTCCCAGATTTCCAATTACCTAACCCCTTGCAATCTAAAGGCCGTTTTCCGGGCTTCATACTCTGCCCTTACGTGTAGAGGTTCCAGTCCCAGAAGCATCTCCATAGATGCAGTAGGTATCGTTCTCATGCCACCGGTTATCATAAGACAGCCCAGTCGTTGAATTTGTCCTAATGCCGTTCTGATATTGTGTTTCGCAGTAGAGCGCCACCATACCAGGGAGCGTAAGTGATGAGAGGTCTCACCACATTTGTGTCCAGCCAGTACGCGACCTGTGATTGAAGTCCCCAACTGTTTCTCCAAAGACCTCTGCACACTCACAGTGTTACACACGCCTTTGGACTGATTTCGTTAACATGATCCGTCCAAGCAAGTTTGGAATCCAGAGTTACACCTAGATACCTCATCGTCGGTACCGGCTTCAATGTTACATTATGCAAAGAAGGCCATCGAAAGGATCCCTGTTTGCGTTTATTTGTGAAGACAAATACCATCTGCCGAGTTATTTTCTTGCACGTCGAATGTTTGTTTTTAAAAAAACTTTATTTTACGTACAGAAATGTGAAGAAAATACACGAGTTGTCCGATATGCTCTCGACCAAGCTTCGCGTTAGATTCTTGATGCTATTCATTGTTAACCTATATTTATAACCTAGGACAACAGAGCTGCTAAAGATAACAAACTGCAAACTCGTCGTCTTATAAAGTCCTGAGTAATCAAGGTTGCGTATGTAACTCCTCCCGCCTAAGTTGGAATTTAAAATCTGAAATTTTTAAATTACAATATTATTTGAATTTTCAGCTTTTGCTTTTATTAATTTGGTTCTTATGAATCGAACGGCAAAGTAAAGTCCGATGGCAAGTAGGAGTCCATATAAGAATATAGTCCAAATATTTACGCTCCGCAGACACTGGGTTAAACACCTCACTTATTTTTAACTTTTGTTCCTCGAGTTCGTTGTACAATTCTTGCGTTTCCTTCATGTTGATGGAATCGAAGTCCAGCGTTGGAGGGTTGAATACCGAGTGTTGCTTGTAGGTAGTCATGTTGATGGTGGGTAGCTCGATTATCTTGTATGCCAATCTTCTTGGATGATGGCTTCGGAGTATCAGCGATTTTATTTTTATTTCGCAGGTTTTCGGCGTTTCCATTAAGTAAGAACCATAAATTTGTAGCTTATTTCTCGAATTTTGACAGATTGTTGTTATTAATGTGCTTTCTGGAACGGTAACTATCCATTTGCCTTCGGTGATCTGGTTTACTTGATTTTCGAAAAGTTGTACCTTATGGACATGGCACGTTGACATGTTTCGTTGGTAGGTAATTAGCTGTATGTCGCATGGTGCATTGTTTTCTATAATCATTTTGTGGGCTTCTTTACAGATGAAGTCTTCGTTTGAAATTTGCGTACATTTATGGTCCATATAAAAAATACTTTGTATCGCTAAGTGCGAGGTAAGGTTTGTATGGAATATGCAGGAGAAATTCGTTTTGTTTATCACTTGGGATCGGTACAGGAAACAATAGAAAATACTGAAATATTTCTGGTTCAATTAACGGTAGTTCCAAAATGAATATTATATTCGATTCTGAAATATAACTTTTAATTTCTATTATTTTCTCGAAACTTAAAATGTTATCGAACGTTACATCAAGGGGCAATACGCTTGTAGTTAAGTTATGTTGAATTCTATTTATTTCAATAAAAAGATCTTTTGGGTTTATTATTGAATTGTGTAAAATGTTTAATTTAGCAAAGCTTATGGCTGTTTCAATTTTTTCGAGAGCGTCATATATCATTTGATACATTGACATAATTTGGTTTAGTACCGAATGAACAAARAAAATATCTYTTMCTAAGTTTACTTGTTTAGTGATATTTTTTATGAAGTCTTCAAKTTGTTTTATTCGACGTTCTAAAACAATTTGGTMGTGWGTCATATTAGACATAAGCGTTTGAAATTTAGTTATCGTTGATTGTACAATTGATATTTGATTAATAGCACTTAATTTTAGTTTCTCTTGATTTTCCTGCAATGRCTTAATTTCTTTGTCATATTTTTCTGCATCTGACTGATCTAGTTTTCCAGTTATGCATTTTATTATGGATCCTAATGGGTTTAACAGTCCTCGTTTGCTCCTAGTGTGTTTTATTGGATTTAACTGTTCAATCTGTCTTTCAATCCGGTCTTCTAGTAAATGTATCGGAATTAGTGAATTTTGGAATTCTTCTTCATATACATCATGTGTTTTAATTTGTTCGCTAACAATTTTGGTTCTTATTTTAATTGCTTCGTACTGTAGAGTAATTTCGGTTAAGTTAAATGTTTGAATAAATTTCCAATGATCATTAATTAATTTTGCATGTCCAATTTTTAATGGAAGTGTTCCTGGTTGTTGATTTAGATCGTGTATAATTACGTCGTTCGCGAGGGTCCGGGTCCATTGCGATATGATTAGTACTGCGATGATCGGTGTCATCTGTTAGGTTGCTCGGTCCTCGGCGATTTTTGTCCTTGGAGCCAGGGGTGTTGTTGGTTGGTCCTCGGCGATTTTTGTCCTTGGAGCCTGGGGTGTTGTTGGTTCTTCGGCGATTTTTGTCCTTGGAGCCTGGGGTGTTGTTGGTTCTTCGGCGATTTTTGTCCTTGGAACCGGGGGTTGGATCGTTGTTGGCAAACGGTTAAGACCGACGACTTGAGACGATTTTTGTTCTCGTAGCCTCCAACAATATCCTACTGACTGCGCCAGTTATTTTCTTGCACGTCGAATGTTTGTTTTTAAAAAAACTTTATTTTACGTACAGAAATGTGAAGAAAATACACGAGTTGTCCGATATGCTCTCGACCAAGCTTCGCGTTAGATTCTTGATGCTATTCATTGTTAACCTATATTTATAACCTAGGACAACAGAGCTGCTAAAGATAACAAACTGCAAACTCGTCGTCTTATAAAGTCCTGAGTAATCAAGGTTGCGTATGTAACTGCCGGATGAACCGACAAGCTTGTTTGTTGACACCACCTGCTGGTTCTTTTTAGAGCAATTTGCATCAGCTTTGAAACCGGCCCCAGAAATTCACCTGAAATAACAATCCACAGGTCATCTATAAGCATAAGTGTCCACGAGGAGAGCCCATAAGGCAGGAGATAATGCCCCTCCTTGCGGACAGCCTCGCACAGCGGACGCCTCTACCCTAGTTTCTCCTAAAGTAAGCTCTAAGCGACGGCAACAGAGCATCGACTCAATCCATTTTACAATGGCTCGATTAGCGCCCCTGCTTGCCACTGCCGAACAAAGAGCCTGGAATGAAGGATTGTTAAAGGCTCCTTCAATATCCGGAAAGGCAGCTAGAACCCATTCCTTTCTGGATAGCGCATCCTCAGCTCGGCAGGTCAGTTGACGGAGTGCTGTTTCCGTAGACATGCCTGATCTGTAGGCATACTGATTTTGGTGTAGAACACCCGATTCCTTAAATACCGCTCAACCAGCCTTTCACTCGCCTTCAGCAAAAACGAGGTCTGAATGATCGGCCGAAAATCTTTAGGCTAGTCATAGTGAACTCGACCAGCTTTTGGTATAAACACAACGCGACACCGCCTCCAGGACATCGGTATATGCCCAAAGCTAATGACGCTTTTATTATGGTGATAAAGCGGTCCTACGATGATATCACCCGCCTCACTGGGAACCGCGGGAAAGATGCCATCAGGTCCCGCCGACTTAAATGGGTCAAAGGTATTCATTACCTATCTTAGTTTGTCAAAAGTCACGACATCCAAGGCCACGTCCCAGGCTTTCTCAGCCTTGGTTCCATTGGCTACGTTGTCGTCCAAACCAGTATCGGATCCCGGAAAGTGAGTCTGCAGCATACACTAACTACTACGGTGCCTTCAGTTTCCGTATAGGAAACATCCGGCAGTCGCGGAGCACCAACCTCAATTCCACTCTTCCCAAGAACTTTTCTAAGTCTGCAGACAGTTGGAAGCTGTTCTATGCTGGTGCAATATTTTAAGAAAAATGGAAAATAATAAAACTAAGAATAAAATTAGATTAAGTGTTCCGCAAAACCACCACCTTCACGATTACAAACGCACAAGGGTTTTAATAAAGAGCTGTTTACAATTATTAACAAATTCGTTACTTCACATTCTCTAAACTAGTTGGCGGTTCTCTACAAACCAACTACTTAACCTGGCCGTATAAGATGAAATCAAGTTTTGTTAATTTTACCGATCGCACTGTGCACCGTGTATAACCTGCCCATCCAATACATTTTAAACCGCATGTGCACACACACCAAGTAAAACGTTTTCTAACATTTGTTATATCGTGTTGCAGAAACTGTAAGTAACGATTGCTGCTGACATCTCCATCGAACAAAAAAAGTCCGATTATATGTCATCTAACCATACCAGGGGGTAAGCTCTATATTCAAAGACTACCTACGTTGATGGTGCAAGAGCCAAGTGCCTCCTTTAGTAAGGATTCTCAGTACTGTAATAATGGCAATAATTGTGCTTTAAGACAAAAGTATTCGTATGAATGTAGCTTCATCCGTAAGGACATTATTAAAAGTCATTGCCGTGTTGAAGTTTCCATAGGGTCCATTCAGAAATCGTCAATTGTTTGTGTTTGAAATATTCGTTAGGCTTGTTTGTTTGTTGTGTTGTATTGTGTACAGCGATGGGTATGCAGGTATATTTTCTACCGTAATAAGCTGTTAAAACCAACACTTAAAAAGTTCTGAGAGCTACTAGATCAAATATATACTGCAATTTATTTTTCAGTGCAAAAAGACCATAATGAGCAGGATGTTCCATTTAAAATACAAAGTTAGTGTCCACTTCCAGTATAATTATAAGTTAGCCATTTTTAAGATATTCTTATCTCATAAAGCATTCAATTTTGTACAACTTTAATTCAATATATTTATCTACAATGCTTTCATTATGCACAGATTTCACCTTAGTGAGTAATCCTGTAAACCCATTTTCATTTCTAAAATTGATTAGTAATTGAATATGTGCTTCGATTATACTTCATAACCTCTAAAAATAAGGTTATTTAGTTAAGTTTTTTGGGATTGTAATAATTAGCCACAAATTTGCCCTGAGGAAGCAGCGCTAATAAAGAGCGCGAAACTGGTAGGCAAGAAAGAGTCCCCAATCCCAAAAACTTGAACTATAATAAAAACTAAATAAAATAAAACTTAAATAAGTTAAATAAAAACTTAATATTAATTTTAGTCATAACCGTAGTATTGTAGTTTCCTCTTTTTATCCAGCCTCATTCAAATGCAGTGTTTACTTATTCATTCCCCAACACTCTTGCATTTTAAACAGCCGTTGACGTGTGACGTCTCTATACCTATCACAGCGTTCCTGCTTAACTTCTTTTCTTTCCAGTTCGATATTTCGTTAAGAAACTTTTCCGATTACAACGCCACAGATTTGTCAGTGCAGACGCTTCCAGACGTCAGGTTTGCATCCGCTGCCGCCGAATATTTTAAGTAAGTACAACCTTAAAGCCACGTAGAAGCGTGTCATTCTGTTTGTAGGACGGTTCAGTAATTACGGCTAGTATAATGAAGAGTGAAGTAGCTCTTTGGAGCCACTTTACTTTCAATATTCATGGGGCAGGGAGCACTCGACTTTTAATTTCTAGAGTTTTTTTACAATTGTTTGCAGACACAGCTCTTTAATAAAGCTATAATTTAGTTGTCAGCTCATAAACGTAATATAAATTACTGTTAAATAATTATTATGTTATTATTGTTTATTTAATCAATTCTGCATGGGCTTAGTTTGTTCTATCTAAGTAGGGAAATTTGTATTCAAAAAATACTAAGAAGCTGGTTCAAAACCATAAGAGACAGGGCCGTTGCACTGAACCCTGATATCATGAACTGAGGAAGCAGAAGATACAATACAACGTATAATTGGACACGGGTATGTCAAGTTGGCCCCGCCCGATCAAATTTTTACAATTGCTATATGGGGATAAATTGTGCTAGTTTTGTGCTGAATTGTGCTGCCCTTATACGTTTAATTAAACAATCATTTGGCGGGGCTAGCTTGACGGTCAGCCCCGTTTTTTTCGGAATATTCAAAATCTAATTACGGCAATGAATTGTGCTCGTTTTGTMCTGAATTGAGCCGGTGTCAGSGAGTTTTGTGCAGCAACRCTTATATTTAATTTTTTAAAAACATCGGCGGGGGGCCAACTTGACGGTCAGCCCCGTTTTTTTTTGCAATATTCAAAATCTAATTACGGCAATGAATTGTGCTCGTTTTGTGCTGAAAAGTGCCGGTGACAGGGAGTTTTGTGCAGCAATCCTTCTATTTATTTTTTTTAAAGCACGGGCGGGCGGGGCCAGCTTGACGGTCAGCCCCGCTTTTTTTTGGGAAAATTGAAAATCTAATTGCGGCAATGAATTGTGCTCGTTTTGTGCTGAAATGTGCCGGTGTCAGGGAGTTTTGTGCAGCAACCCTTACATTTAATTTTTAAAAACATCGGCGGGCGGGGCCAGTTTGACGGTCAGCCCCGCTTTTTTTGGGAATAWTKAAAATCTAATTGCGGCAATAAATTGTGCTCGMTTTGTGCTGAAAAGTGCCGGTGACAGGGAGTTTTGTGCAGCAACCCTTATATTTAATTTTTTTAAAACACGGGCGGGCGGGGCCAGCTTGACGGTCAGCCCCGCTTTTTACGCGAAAATTGAAAATCTAATTACGGCAATGAATTGTTCTCGTTTTGTGCTGAAATGTGCCGGTGTCAGGGAGTTTTTGTGCAGCAACCCTTATATTTAATTTTTTAAAAACATCGGCGGGGGGCCAACTTGACGGTCAGCCCCGTTTTTTTTTTGCAATATTCAAAATCTAATTGCGGCAATGAATTGTGCTCGTTTTGTGCTGAATTGTGCCGGTGTCAGCGAGTTTTGTGCAGCAACCCTTATATTTAATTTTTTAAAAACATCGGCGGGGGGCCAACTTGACGGTCAGCCCCGRTTTTTTTGGSAATATTCAAAATCTAATTACGGCAATGAATTGTGCTCGTTTTGTGCTGAAAAGTGCCGGTGTCAGGTAGTTTTGTGCAGCAACCCRTATKTTTAATTTTTTTAAAACATCGGCGGGCGGGGCCAACTTGACGGTCAGCCCCGCTTTTTTTGGGAATATTCAAAATCTAATTACGGGCAATGAATTGTGCTCGTTTTGTGCTAAAAAGTACCCGGTGTCAGGAAGTTTTGTGCAGCAACCATATATTTAATTTTTTAAAAACACCGGCAGGCGGGGCCAACTTGACGGTCAGCCCCGCTTTTTTTGGGAATATTCAAAATCTAATTGCGGCAATGAATTGTGCTCGTTTTGTGCTGAAATGTGTCGGTGACAGGGAGTTTTTTGCAGCAACCCTTACATTTAATTTTTAAAAACATCGGCGGGCAGGGCCAGCTTGACGGTCAGCCCCGCTTTTTTTGGGAATATTCAAAATCTAATTGCGGCAATTAATTGTGCTCGTTTTGTGCTGAAATGTGTCCGGTGTCAGGGGAGTTATGTTGCAGTAACCCTTACATTTAATTTTTAAAAACATCGGCGGGCGGGGCCAGCTTGATGGTCAGCCCCGCTTTTTTTTGGGAATATTCAAAATCTTATTGCGGCAATGAATTGTGCTCGTTTAGTGCTGAAAAGTGCCGGTGACAGGGGAGTTTTGTGCAGCAATCCTTCTATTTAATTTTTTTAAAGCACGGGCGGGCGGGGCCAGCTTGACGGTCAGCCCCGCTTTTTTTTTGGGAAATTGAAAATCTAATTGCGGCAATGAATTGTGCTCGTTTTGTGCTGAAATGTGCCGGTGTCAGGGAATTTGTGCAGCACCCTTACATTTAATTTTTAAAAACATCGGCGGGCGGGGCCCAGCTTGACGGTCAGCCCCGCTTTTTTTTGGGATTATTCAAAATCCTAATTGCGGCAATAAATTGTGCTCGTTTTGTGCTGAAAAGTGCCGGTGACCAGGGAGTTTTGTGCAGCAACCCTTATATTTAATTTTTTAAAAACACGGGGCGGGCGGGGCCAGCTTGACGGTCAGCCCCGCTTTTTACGCGAAAATTGAAAATCTAATTACGGCAATGAATTGTGCTCGTTTTGTGCTGAAATGTGCGGGTGTCAGGGAGTTTTGTGCAGCAACCCTTWCATTTKWTTTTTAAAAACATCGGCATACGGGGCCAACTTGACGGTCAGCCCCGCTTCTTTTTGGAATATATAAAATCTAATTACGGCAATGAATTGTGTTTGTTTTGTGCTAAATTGTGCCGACGTCAGCAACCCTTGTATTTGTTTTTTAAACATTGGCGGGCGGATTCGAGATGACGATCAGCCTTGTTTCGTTTTTCTGAAATATTGAAAATCGATGTGGTTTAATTATTATTAATAGATTGCTATTTACAAAAATACAGCTTTACAGGATAAAGCTGATGGAAGTAGTGGGAGATAAAATAGATGCAGTTCTGTATTTCTACTTACCGTGTGTTTGTGTAGTATAAGTTTAGGATGAGCGTTATTGCTTTGCTGGTAATATGCTGAGTCGAATTTAAAAAAAATTGTAGGTGCTTTTACGGTTAACAAACAAAGGTTTGAGAATAATGCATGGCTTTAGGCATATTATTTTATTGCAATTTTTTTTTATTTATAAATTTGTAGACTGGACAATAAAATTTGTAAATTTAAGGAGTAAAAAATAAACGGATATACTAATTGCAATAACATAAAAGATACTTACAGTAGAAACGTAAAGCTTATTTACAGATAGACAAATTAGGTATAAAAATACATTTAAGAATTAACAAAAAAAAACTATAACAGCCCTTAATATTTTAAATAGTATATACAATTAGGTGCGGCTATACGAGTGTGGCTTCATTCAGATCCATTTTTTTGGTATGCAAATCGTCGTACTCTTCCCACTTCCCATTTAAGCGACAACAGTAAGCTTTGAAATGGCCAACTGAAGAAGTGATGATTCATTCGTATAGGAGCCAAAGTAAGATATAGTTCCTCTTAATACATAAATTTGGTTTTCAAAGACTACCTGTCTTGGTATACTTTTTAACTGTAATTCAGGTATATTCAATGATGTGTCAAGAATTTCAATAAGGATGATTTATGTGTGCAACCGATTCTCACGAATAGTAGGGCTTGAACAATTTACACATGGTGTTGATTTCTCGTGGGAGTTGATGTCCGCTATTATCTCTTGTTGCAGGTTATAAACATTTTTACATATTAAATACAAAACCTCCTTACACCGGCACATTTCAGCACAAAAAGAGCACAATTCATTGCCGTAATTAGATTTTGAATATTGCAAAAAAAAGCGGGGCTGACCGTCAAGCTGGCCCCGCCCGCCGATGTTTTTAAAAATMAAATGTAAGGGTTGCTGCACAAAACTCCCTGACACCGGCACATTTCAGCACAAAACGAGCACAATTCATTGCCGCAATTAGACTTTGAATATTCCCAAAAGAAGCGGGGCTGACCGTCAAGTAGGCCCCGCCCGTCGGTGTTTTTAAAAAAAGAAATATAAGGGTTGCTGCACAAAACTCCCTGACACCGGCACATTTCAGCACAAAACGAGGCACAATTCATTGCCGCAATTAGATTTTGAATATTCCCAAAAAAAGCGGGGCTGACCGTCAAGTTGGCCCCGCCGCCGGTTGTTTTTAAAAAATTAAATATAGGGTTGCTGCACAAAACTACCTCACACCGGTACTTTTCAGCACAAAACGAGCCCAATTCATTGCCGTAATTAGATTTTGAATATTCACAAAAAAAGCGGGGCTGACCGTCAAGTTGGCCCCGCCCGTCGGTGTTTTTAAAAAATTAAATATAAGGGTTGCTGCACAAAACTCCCTGACACCGACACATTTCAGCACAAAACGAGCACAATTAATTGCCGCAATTAGATTTTGAATATTCCCAAAAAAAGCGGGGCTGACCGTCAAGCTGGCCCTGCCCGCCGATGTTTTTAAAAATTAAATGTAAGGGTTGCTGCAAAAAACTCCCTGACACCGACACATTTCAGCACAAAACGAGCACAATTCATTGCCGCAATTAGATTTTGAATATTCCCAAAAAAAGCGGGGCTGACCGTCAAGTTGGCCCCGCCTGCCGGTGTTTTAAAAAAATTAAATATATGGTTGCTGCACAAAACTTCCTGACACCGGTACTTTTTAGCACAAAACGAGCACAATTCATTGCCGTAATTAGATTTTGAATATTCCCAAAAAAAGCGGGGCTGACCGTCAAGTTGGCCCCGCCCGCCGATGTTTTTAAAAAATTAAATATAGGGTTGCTGCACAAAACTACCTGACACCGGTACTTTTCAGCACAAAACGAGCACAATTCATTGCCGTAATTAGATTTTGAATATTCCCAAAAAAAGCGGGGCTGACCGTCAAGCTGGCCCCGCCCGTCGATGTTTTTAAAAATTAAATGTAAGGGTTGCTGCACAAAACTCCCTGACACCGGCACATTTCAGCACAAAATAAGCACAATTCATTGCCGCAATTAGATTTTTGAATATTCCCAAAAGAAGCGGGGCTGACCGTCAAGTAAGCCCCGCCCGTCGGTGTTTTTAAAAAAAGAAATATAAGGGGTTGCTGCACAAACTCCCTGACACCGGCACATTTCAGCACAAAACGAGCACAATTCATTGCCGCAATTAGATTTTGAATATTCCCAAAAAAAGCGGGGCTGACGTCAAGTTGGCCCCGCCCGCCGGTGTTTTAAAAAATTAAATAATAGGGTTGCTGCACAAACTCCTGACACCGGCAACTTTCAGCACAAAACGAGCCCAATTCATTGCCGTAATTAGATTTTGAATATTCCAAAAAAAGCGGGGCTGACCGTCAAGTGGCCCCGCCCGTCGGTGTATTTTAAAAAATTAAATATAAGGGTTGCTGCACAAAACTCCCTGACACCGGCACATTTCAGCACAAAACGAGCACAATTATTGCCGCAATTAGATTTTGAATATTCCCAAAAAGCGGGCTGACCGTCAAGTTGGCCCCGCCGCCGGTGTTTTTAAAAAA